>JAYESA010000010.1:174826621-175040330 GCA_036927795.1 Iris macrosiphon
GACATTAAGATCAACAAGTGCTTCATGTTATTTTTTTCCTTTTTCCATCCTAAGGCCTACCCAGTTTACTACTTGAACCAGCACCATTGCTACCACCAATAAGACCATAATTATGTATTAACCTATTACTAGTAAAATTATATGAAATAATTTCATTATTCCACTGATTAATCAGCTTTTTAGGACACTACTGGTACTAAATTAGACTAGTCAATCTAGTTTCATCACCTAGAAGTGATTTTCTCCTGGACCCAAATCCCCATCACATAGATTCTCTTTTAATACATATTGTCCCACAAATAATGTGAGTTGTTTGGGATTCTCTAGAATCACATTATTACTTTCTCACATAATCACAACAGAAAATTGAAAATTGTGTTGAGAGCTGCCACCAGAGGGAGGTATATCAATGATTGACTAGTTACATAAAGATCAAAACCAATCTGATCATCTTGTTGTAGTTGTGATGCTTACCAAAGATGGTTATTTAATTCATCATCTTTCACCAAACAATCACATGAATGTAGTTATATCCTAACCAATAAGGCAATACAAACATCGACACTAAGGAGAAAGTTATTGTGGTGGTTGTCAGTAATATATACCTCACATTAGTCCCACCTCATCTGGGCTAAAGGAGCATCTCATGACTTGCTCCTATAAATGTACCAATGATTATCATGTTTTATTCACGTCGACAATAACTTAAAAGTTCTTTATGAATTTCATGGTAGTAGAGTAATGAAAATTTGGAGAGAATTCTGACTCCAAATTTTTTTCCTACCCTACTCCACCAAACTCCTGACCCTAACCCAAGTTGTCTCCCCAACCCTAACCGCCTCCCTGCCCCCCCCCCCCCCCCCCCCCTCTAGTCCCGTCCTACAGCTTTCAGTGAAGATAATATATCCTCTGGCGAAGCTACTCAACTCCCGACAAAGCTAACATAGCCTCTAGCGAATTGTAGTATGACGATCAGCTTACCACGAGGTTAGATTTAAAATAGCATCTGGCGGAGCTAACTCCTTTAGTGGAACCAACGCAAACACTGGCTCCCACAGAGCCAGTGTTCAACCTTCTACAAGGTTAAGACGTCTGCTTACATCGAAGCTACTACAAAGCCTACGGGGAAGCTACAACCGACGTGTACGATGAAGCTATATCACTTCCTTCAAGACCCCTCCCTAGTCGTCATTAATGGCATACCTACATCTCCATCCTTCCCTGATCTTTATGTTTCCTTGACGCCATCCACATTACTGGCTAAGTTTTGTGCTTGCTTGAGGTTCTCGATTGGTTCTCTCGTCTTTGAAGCTGCACAACTTCGACACGGTGTTCTGACGTTTTTGAACTCTTGCCTCTTGGTGAGTTTGGCAACCTTCTTTGTTGTCCTAATCTTTGTGGACCTTGATTTTGGCCTCTGACGACAATAAAGATGTTCAAATTAATGCTTCTTTCTCTTCAGTTGACTTTAAGACAGACTTACATCTCACCACGATCTCTCTCCAACGTAAAAAAAATACTTTTAATGGTCCAATGCTGTAGAAAATATTTTAAGCAATAAAAGCCTCCATCATCACTTGACGGAGTCACCGCTGGACTTAAGGATCCCCAATATGCCTCATGCTTTCAGAATGACAAGGTAATTGTTTTCTTGTCTAACTCTATAGATATTCATTGCTATGACTTTGACAATGCCAAAAAAAATTGGACGCATCTTTGGTCCCTATATGTGAGACTCTGTCTCACAATATCTATATTGGTATATGGATACGTATTTTATACTGCATGTTTTGTTTTCTGGATTTTCGTAGGATTTTAAAACTTGACATTTTAAAAATTCTCCTTGACCGGACTACCGTCGGCATGCCGCGGCACACCGACGGATAATCCGTCCGACAGATATTCGTTTGACTTTTGAGATATTTTTGAGATGTTTTGGTGAATAGTATTTAGATATTTCCGTGAATAGTGTTGACTCACCCTATTACCCAATGGTTTCTTGGTTTTGTTTTGAATGACCGAGTTTGATTTGAATCGAGACGTGGATCGCTGACGTGGCAGATCCAACGATCACGATTAATTTTCACCCTCTATATATACAGCTTGATTTTCTCTCTCCTCTCTCTTTTCTTTCACTCTTCCTTCATTTCCTCTCCATATTTTTCGCGGAAGCTTGGAACTTGGTCTTGAGGCCTAGGAGTGTGGTTTCTGAATCCCTCTTGGTGGTGAAGTTAAAGAATTAGGCTGTGAGCTCGACCTTAGGCAAGTATATCTTGCCAAAATCTAGGATGACTTTATTTTATTGTAGTTTTTTCTTTCCTTGATTTTATATGCTTAAAATTTTATGGTACATGCTTTGTTAATAATATTTCTCTCGTGATTTTCAAACATGTGCATCTTTCAGAAATTGTTTTGAGCTTAGTTTTAACTTTTTTCGTGGAACCCTGATATTTACTGGTAAGGAAACTCAGTGTCGAAAACGATTATCGGAGTGATTGCCATGAGACTTAGTGTATATGCTATGTGAGACCCTCCCCTAGCCTTGTATATGTTTGGTTCGGAGTTTGGTGGGATTCGGAACACGTTTCGATTTCCCAAAAAGCTATTTTTAAAGTATTTTAAGGAATTGATCTATCAAATATCAAAATTAGTGAAATCTAATGCTCCCATGTTGTGGAAAATTTAATTTTATTCAATTTTGACTTTTGAAAGTCCGAATTCCGAGTTAAAACGAAGTTTTTATGGCCGAAACGCGTTTTAAGAAATTTCAAGTCCGGACTGCTGTGCAGTTTCGGATTATCTGAAGGTAATCCATGGATCACCGACGGAAGATCCAAATTTTGGCTAACAAAACAGTTGTTTCATATCGGATAATCCGTCGGTAATCCGCCGGTAATCCAATTTAGGTTGTTTTTGCTGAAATTGACTATTTTTTACCGTTTTTGTCTGTTTCTGAGATCTTCCTTGACTTTAATAACTTCTTAACATGATTATATGACTAGTGTAGCTAGGAAATGGTTGTACACCCTATATATTGATATGAGCACATATCCTTTACTGATGCCATGTCTCTACACTGTCTTATATGCTTATCCCTCACTGTACAGACCCGATATTTTGTATAGTTCGGGACACCTACCCTTTATACACCCGCCCAGTACATAATGCCCATTGTTACTACATGACCCCTATTGCCACTTATTGTATCCTTGACCATGACCTTGTTGTCCCGTATTGTCACTCATTGTCACTCACAGACTGTCACCTATTGCATATTGTCACTCTAGATATTGATTGTCACCCTAGATACAGATTGTCACTACATGTATTGATTGTCACTCTAGATATTGAGATTGTCCTCCATGGTCACTATTGTCTTTGATTGTCTCTATAGTAATTGTTGTGGCTTGTCTTGTGCTAGCGATTATAACTGTCAATTCATTGTCTTGTCTTACATACATATCTAGGATAGATTCTGCGGAATGTCACATCCGAAATCCTGAACTGAAACTGCTAAGGATTAATGACTAGATTATTGACATAGATCATTGGGAGGGGAGGTTACCTGGTTGCAGACAGTCCCGGTGTTCTGATGCCACAATTTAGGTATGGATTTAGAGCATGTCGTCGAGTAGGGCCCATTTCCAGCTCACCGTCGAGTGTAGCATATTGTTACTATTGTTACTTATTGTTACGCTTGCGTACGGAATATAACCCGGATAGACTGCAGCGCCTGCGACCAATAGAAGAACCTCAAATTGCATGTGCTAGTAACTAGGATATATGATAACCCTAGTTAGCTAATGATATTAAGCCGTATACATTGCTTGGCCGTGCTTTATTGATTGTTACTATTGCTTGACAAGTGTATTTTCTTTTCTCGTATTGTTACATTACCGGTAAGTGACTAGAGACTAGGTACGACTCGAAAAAGAATCATAATCCTGGTCATTGTTTGGTTTAAGAATTATGGTTCCTATTTCGAGGAGTTCCTGAATCTTCTTGTTGCTTGCGGAGTTATCTTTTTCTTTTCCTGGTTATTGTCATTTACATATTTATTGCTTTTACCTGTCCATGACACGGTACTTATATGTTCCTATCCATTGACCAGACCCATGCTCCCCGGATTCCCGTGTATGATTCTTGTCCAGTTTTGCTTTACCTGTCACCAGTTTATTTTCTTGTTTTCCAGTGCGCTTTAAGTTAGTATTGGCTTTAGTTCATAGCTTTTGACCTTCTTTTGTGGTACTTGCTATTGGGGGTCTGACCCCACCGGTTTTGCATGGCCAGATCTCGTAGCGGAACCAGAGGACTTCCCGTATCTTCCGCTGGATGGTGACCACTCAGAGCACCTGACTACTTGAGTGGGTTCCTACTTATTCACCCACTAGATCCCATACTTGTATATTCTTTTGTGGCATTTAGCCTCCGAGCACATGTTAGCTCGTGTTTTGGACTTGACATTCTGCCTACGGGGATAGCATGATTTTGTTTATATCTAGTCTGCAGCTAGTGTTGATTATGTATGACTTATACTCTGCTAGTTATTTATTTTGTATTACTAGCTTCGTGATCATCTATGTATATATGGTTTGGGAGGTTTTACTATCTTGCTCCTGATGATCATATTTCTCGTATATTGTTGTTTGCTTGTGATTGAGACATCTATTATCGCTTGACCTAAAATTGACTGATGGATTGTAGTGTTAACCCCCTCATGTCATACAGCTTCACCGTATATTGGGGTACTGGAGTACTCTGATTTACGTAGCTGGCTTTGTCATGCCCCCGCTCTCTAGTATTTTGGCCCAAGGCCTGACACTATACTCATTTGAAGACAATGTTCAAAAACTTTATGATCTTTCATACCTTAAATACGGCCACAACTGTAGAAGATTTGCAGGAGTTTGATGTCCTCTTTAACGGCCTTCTTGAACAATGGAATACTTTTAGCGATCTCCTCTAATCATGTTGCAACTCGCCAATAACGAGAGACCCTTAAAGGCGTTATTTTCTTGCTCGGTTATCATCTACTTTTGAGGGCGTTCATTCACTAGTTCTCTCTTAGAACATCTCTCCTTCTCCGACGACCGTCGTGTCGACGGTTGATGTGCCTACACTATCTTTCACCTCTACCGAGTTCACGTCTAGTGTCTTTGCTACACGTGGCCAAGGTGGTGGTGGTGGTCACTTTCAGTCTAGACAAGGCTCTTGTATTCTTTCCAGGGAAGCCAGGGTATTGCTCGAGGACGTCCTCCTTTATCTGATTAGGGTTGCCCGAGGGCGTCCTCCTTTATCTGACTAGGGTTGCGGTACATAGCGACAAAGACACAACGATCGTGGTAGGTTATATTGTTCCTATTGTGGGAGAACCAATCATCGCGATGACTCGTATTGGGAGAAGCATGGTTATCCTAATGATACACCTACTGCCAGACAAACATCTGTCCCTACTACTGCTCCTCCGCCTTCTCCACCTAGTGGCTATATGCACATTTCCAATCATGTATGTGACAAGTACGTCGACTCCTCTCCTCTGTAGCTCCTACCAATCTTTCCATTCCATCAGGTATATCTCCTTTCCCATTCCAATCAGTAGATTACTTGTTCCGGTGCCTTGAACCATATGTCTAACGAATGGCCCTCAAATCTTGCTTCTAGTCCCCACAAATTTATTTCTATGGTTGACGGTACTATTACTCATGTTTTTGTTGTCGTTGATTTATTGCTTAATCCATATTTATATTTTATTGTTCCGTATCTGCATCATAAGTTATTATTTATTCATCCGTTTACACATGATTCTAATTGTTTAGTAACATTTTACCCATGTCATATTGTGATACATTATCTTTTGAAGAAACAACATATTTGTGGGACATAAACAGAACGGTCTTTACTACGTAATATGCCTTGTACGTTAGTGACTACTTCCATACTGTGGGAATATAATGAACCCCTCAACTCTCTAATGACGGTTTGGACTCATATATATAGAAGTAAGAATGTTACATTTATATATAGGTCCACACTTATTTGGATATTACATAACAGTACTAATATCTCAACACCCTTCCTCAAGCTGGAGCATAAATGTCAATCATGTCCAGTTTGTTACAAAAAAAACGAGCACGAGGGTATAAAAGAGACTTTGTAAAGATATCTACTATCTGATCTCCACTTCTCAAATGGTAAAATGTTATCACCGCCTTTTGGTATTCATCACGGACGAAGTGAACGTCGATCTCAATGTGCTTCGTCCTTTCATGGAATACATGATTGGTAGTAATGTGGATGGCTGACTGGTTATCACAACACATATATGTTGCTTTCGATTATGCTTCTTTTTTCCAGTTCCTTTAGAAAATGTTGCAAATATAACCCCTCTGTCGTGCAATGAGCAATAGTTCGGTATTCCGCTTCTTAACTCGATCGTGAGACCACACTATGTTTATTGCTCTTCCACGACACTAAGTTTCTGTCAATAAATACTGAATAGCCGGATGTAGACCGTCGAACTGGAAGACTCGCACCCCAGTCAACATCTGTAAAACACTCAAGACGAGTATGTCCCTGATTCTCTATACGAATTTTTTTCTCGGATTCTGAGCTAGATAGCACAAGATCCTGAGAACTATCTGCCAATATGGAACTCGTGAAGAAGTCATAAACCTACTCACTACACTTACAACAAAGGAAATGTACGGACAAGTCATAACCGTCAAGTAGTTGAATTTTTCGACCAGCCGACGATTCTGATCAGGATTGGTCATCAATATCCCCTTATCGAGAAATAACTCTACCCCTAGATTCATGGGTGAGGTTGCTCCCTTAGTTTGCATCATTCCTGCTTACGTTAGTATATAAAGAATATACTTCCTTTGACACGATACAATGTCTTGCTCGTCCCGTAACTTCGATGCCCAAGAAGTACTTCAATGCTCCCATATCTTTGGTCTAAAATTGTTCGTCCAGAAACTTTTTCAACTCGACAATACCTTAACTATCATCCCCCGTAATCACGATGTAATCAACATAGACCCTAAGTAGTATCCGTCTTGCTGATGTCCGCTGATAAAATACTGAATAATACTTCTTCGATTGGCTCATACCAAACTGATTAACTACATGTGAAAATCGACCAAACCAAGCACGAGGTGATTGTTTGAGTCCATAGAGTGCCTTTCGCAGATGATACACTTTACCCTCCCTTGCAACGAATCCGAGAGATTGCATCACATACACTTCCTCGTCAAGATCCCCATAAAGATAGACATTCTTTACATCCCGATTGAAGTAAGGACCAATCATATCGGACGGCTAACGACATGAGTAATCGTACAAAGGTTATCCTGGCAACCGGGAAGAAATTCTCAAAATAATCCATGTTGTAAGTCTGTGAATACCATTTTGCCACAAGACGAACTTTCAGACGATCAAGAGTGTCATCCACTTTCATCTTGATTGTGAACACTCATTTGCAACCAACCGTCTTCTTATCAGTAGACAAATCTACCAAGTCCCATGTATGGTTCTCCTGAAGATCCCACATCTCCTCTTCTATAGCGGCACGCCAACCAGGATGTTAGAGTCCTTCCTCAGCAGAATGTGGGATCTGAATCCCATCAATAGTAGCCACCAAAGACTGAGTGTGACTCGTGAGTCCTTTGTAGTTGTTAACATACAAAAGATGATCGTAGCATGAACGACGAGAGCGAATCGGTATATCAGGCAGTGATGAATCTGTGGAGTTAGAGGGTGACTCTGATGACGACACTGGTTATATGGTTGTGGGCACCATTAGTGATTCATGTCGATCGATCAATCTTGGGTGTTGTTCGTAGTAGATTCTGTAGGGGACGTGGTGGCCGCAATGCTGGCTATGACGGTAGACACGGTAATGGTGGCCGTGATGGAGGACGATCGCGTACATACTTCAATTGTGGCCAACTTGGACATTTTTAGTGGCAATGTCCAAAAGCTCTTATTGCCAATGTTGCATCGAATGCTCATGATGATGGAGAGTGATCAGTGTAGATGACTGCAAAAACCTATACAGAATTAGCTGACTTTCAAGCTCAGCGATGTGGTGGCATCTCTATATCTGGATCCATAGTCAGATACTCAGCAGCATGTGTGGTAAGACCAAAGCAATGGATGATAGATTCAGGTGCGTCTGATCACATGACATGCGATGCAGGTAGTTGCATGATTATGTATCTGTGGGTCGTGTGACATATATTACTATTGTGAATGGCAGTTATCTGAAAGTTCGTGGAAAAGGAAGTATCAGTCTTTCTCTCAACATGTCACTCACTTCCGTTTGACACACACCTAAAAAATTATCAGTTTATATCCATTAGTCGGATAACTCGTGACTTACACTGCTCGATAACATTCTTTCCTGATGGTTGTGTTTTTCAGGACCTGAAAACGGGAAAGACTATTGGTAGGGGACATGTAGCTGGAGGCTTATACCTGGTTGAGTTGAATTGGTCTGTTGCCTGTACCGGTGTGTCCCGCAATCCGTTTGAGTTGCATTGTCGGCTTGGTCATCCGTCTATCTAAGCACTCCAGAAATTGTGTCAATTACTAGATCTTCGTGTTTCTCTTAATTGTGAGTTGTGTAGTCTCGCTAAACATCATCGTGCACCGTATCCAGTGAGTTTGGATAAAGTCATTTCAGCTCCCTTTGATTTAGTCTACTCTGATATATGTGGTCCATGTCCTGTTGAATTGGTGATGGAGTTCAAATATTTTTTTATGGCATACGAGACTTTGACATCCTCAGTTATCTTCTTTATGTACTATGTTACCAAATTTATCATTATCTGAATTTAGTTGTGATTCACGTATTCTTGGGAAACATCATTCCTCCTCCTTTTATCCCGTTAATAAACAAGAGTTACATTTGCTCTAGTTCATAGTGTTGTTCAGGGTCCCTTTTAAGTTTTCGAGTATGCGCGACTATAAATATTTTATCACTTTTATTGATTATCACCCGTGTATAATATGATTATATCGTCTTCGTTCTAGGTCCGATATTTTGTCTGTTTTTCAAATCTTTGTGACTAAAATTTCTAATTAATTTGATGTTTGCATCAAGGTTCTTCGCTCTGATACTACGAAGGAGTATGTGATCAGGAAGTTCCAAGCATTTTGTCAGACTCATGGCATACTTCATCAGAATTCATGTTCGAAACTCCTCGTAATTATATTACGGAACGTAAGAATAAACACCTTCTTGAGGTAACCCGCTCTCTCCTTATTCATATGAATGTTCCCAAAAAATTATGAAAATTTACGATCTTAACCGGTAATTTTTATGTAAACCGCATGTTCTCTCATGTCCTTGAGAATAAATCATTATCCTCTCGCAGGGTAAACTCTTTTATGTTGCTCCAAAGGTTTTTGGTTATCTTTGTTATAATCATAATTAATGTTGTTAAACGCGATGCCCAAGTGCGTCTAGGCGTCCAAAGGGCAAAGATGATATTTCACCGCTTAATCCAAAGGGAAGCGAGGTATCTTCTCTGAGAGATGCCTATGCAAGAAAGGAGCAAAATGTGAGATTAGGCGAATGAGTACTTAGGCGAGCCTATGCGTACACTTGGATTTGTTGGGTGTTTCATACAGCTTTTTTGGACTTTGTTTGGGTTTCTTATAAGTTTTTATGAACTTGTTTTGGTCCGTTTTATTAGTTTTTAAAGTTCCGAACTTAAGTTTTAAAGGCAAAAAAAGTTTTTAAGTTTAAACACTATAAGTTACTAGCTAAATAGACATAAAAAGAGAGGAGAATATCGTACGACAACATAGAAGAGAGCAACGACATTCCTCTTGGTTGGGCTCTTCGAGGCGATTTTTTGAACGGTTTCTACCGTTATTGGCCAAATTAATGTTTCCTTTTTCTTTTCTATTCTTTGATAATTCTATTCTTCTTTGTACTCACCCACAAAAAATTAAGAATTGTTTATTCTCTTTTTTGATCCAATGTTCTTTCTTTTATTATTTTCTTCTTTTTCTCTTTTTTGTTTATTCTTTTTTAAAGATGAATGAATTCTCATTTTTCTCTAGATTGGATAGAAAATTTTGTATGATTTGAGTAGGAAAAATGATCCGTCAAGTGATTTACAAATGTGGAATATTGACTCGTCGGTTGTCTTATGTTTGTTTTTCTATTTGAACAATGTTTTCTATCAAAATGTCTTATTTGTGACGTTATTGTTTTGAAACTTAATGTTGTATTTATAGACTATTTTGTGATCTTGTTAAGTTACTTTGTTATTTTCTATTGGTAATTTGATATTGTTTTGACTTTTTTTTTCTTTAGTTTATTGTCTAAAAAATTAAGTTTGATGTGTTTATAGGGATATAGAGCAGATTTGGATAACCTAAAATAAGTTACAAAAGTAACAAAATGTGCTATAAAAAAGAATTTGAGAAGTTGCTCGAGTGGCACTTTTCTCTCCAGATGACGTCAAGTGCGCCTAGGCTCTCCCAGGCGATAAGGCGAGATAGCTAGCCTAAGGGCGCTAAAAGCCTTTTAAAACCATGGTCATAATCTTTGAACTTCAAGTAGATAAATTTGATGCGCAAGCTATCCGTATGATATTCGTTGGTTATTCTCTAACACAGAAAGAGTATGTTTGTTTTGATTCCAATACTTCGAAGGTGGTTGCATCTTGTAATGTTACTTTTCTCGAGGATCATGTCTATTTCGCTTCTAATACACTATTTATATCTCCATTGTCCACGACTTTTGAACTTGATACACCTATTTCTCCTCTCTCCTAGGTCTGGGTTTTTGGTTCCCTTTCTCCAGGTATAGGTATAACTAATCATTCTTCCACAGGTACTACATTGCAGTCTTTTGTTCCTACTCCACCACCTCCGCGGACTTCAGATGAAGGTTTATCTCTTCACATTGTTCTTCGCAAGGGTAAATGATCTTGTCCTACTGTCCATCATATTTCTAACTTCGTTCCTTATCATCGTTTGACTCAATATGGTCGTACGTTCGCTTCTTATGGCTGCCGTAACTCTTCATTTCTCTGTTCAGAAAGCACATCAGCATCTAGGTTGGTATATCCGTTATGGTTGAGGAACTTGATGTACTGCAGTCTAATAAGACTTAAACTTTGGTGCCCTTGCCCTCAGGTAAAATGATAGTCAAATGTAAATGGGTATTTACTGCTAAACCAAATACATATGGCTCGATTGGCCGGCTCAAAGCTCGTTAATGGCCTTGAGCTTTACCAACAATATGGGTTGGATCATGTTAAGATTTTTTCACTTGTTGCTAAGTTGACTTCCGTTCAAGTTCTTCTATCGTTGGCAGTTTACATGAATTGACCTCTTCATCAAGTAGACGTGAATAATGCCTTTCTCAATGGTGATCTTTCTGAGGCTATTCTTATGCAGAACCTTCAAGCTTTGAGTTACCGGGGGAGTTTATGTTCTATTTCCTAGAGACGTCTCAATATGGTTTAAAGCAGTCTCCCAGCTCAGATACGCCCTTCTTTACACATCAGAGATCTCAGGGCATAATAATCCTTATTTATGTGGACGACATAATCATCTCTGGAGATCATAGTAATTCTTACTTGTTTATGTGGACGACATAATCATCACTGGAGATGATTCTTCTGGCATTTCCAAGGTGAAAGAACACTTTCTCTCATTTTCATATGAAGGACCTTGGACGATTGAGATACTTTCTTGGTATTGAGGTATCACAGAGTTCCTAACAATTGCAGCTTTCTCAGCACAAATATGCATTTGATCATAGGTTGCAGACCAGTAGACACATATGGATTCAACAATCAAACTATGCAGATTGAACACTTCATCAGATCCTCCTATATCGAATTTAAAACGTTATAGAAGACTGGTTGGAAAGCTAATTTATCTTATTGTTACTCGTTCAGACATTAAGTACATTACGAGTACGGTGAGCCAGTATATGCATAATTCTTTGACCTCTTATCTTCAGGTTGTTGAAAGGACTCTACGCTACATAAAAGAAACTCCTAGATTGAGTCTTCTCTACAAACCTTCTACATTCTCTCACAGTCTTTGTAGATATTGACTTTGCTGGATCAGCTAATGATCGTTACTCTAACATCGGTACCTTGTCTTCCTGACAATTTGGTTATATAGAGTAAGAAGCATAACATAGTTAATCGTTCTTCTGTTGATGCCAAATATAGAGCCACGGCACGTATTGTCTCTGATTTGATTTAGCTCAACTCACTCCTTACGGACCTTGGAGTCACCCCCTCTTCTCGAGCTGCTCTTTACTGTGACAATAAAACTACGATCTATATTGCCGAGAATCTAGTCTTTCATGAAAGGACTAAACACATCGTGATTGGTTGTCAATTTATGAGAGAGAGAGAGAGAGTGATAGAAAAGAAAATTACACTATAACACGTGTCTTCTTCAGCTCAACTGACAAATATCCTCACTGAACCATTGCCTCGACCTTTGTTCGCTCAATTGTTATCCAAGCTGGAAATGATTGATGTCTATGCTTCAGCAGCCCAGCTTGTGGAGGAAGGTCAGTTGAGGAAGGTCAGTTGAGTATTATTGTATACCTCACTTTAGTCCCACATCGCCTGGGCTAAAGGAGGACGTGATGACTTACTCATATAAATGTACCAAGGCTTCTCATGTTTTTTTCACATCGATAAATTAAAAGTCTCTCTAAATTTCAGTGGTCACTAGGGAAGAGGTAACACTTAAGATACATTGTGAAATTACATCTTCAGATGATTGTCAATCTACTGCACTTGATGCAAACCAAGGCCCTGTCCCCCTAAAGTTCAACAGCATGGCCAGGGAGCGATGTCAACTTGGACAAGTGGCTTTAAATCCAATTGTCTATACATGAATACTTTCTCCAATTATGTTGCTCTCCTTATATTCTGGAATCTAATTGCAAAACCAAAGTTAAAATCATTCGATGGAGGGACTTTTGATCAATCACCTCCTCTCAGGAAAGAAGCAACATCAATTTGGTTTAACTTTTCACTACTCACCTATTAGTATTCTCCCAACAAGGGATAGTTATCAGTTCCCCGCTCATATCAACATCAAAAAACTTAACAGTACACAAGGTAAAATGTTTGAAGTCACAAAAACCTGCAACCCAGCCTCCAGCCTCACTCTGGAAGACCCACGACGCATAGGGTTTCTCCCACATTTGAAGCTCCATATGTACATCCCTCCGACTTAAACACTTCCCTACACACTCTCTGCCATGTCCAGACTGGTTAGATAATTTAGAATGAGCTTCCAGCTTGTTAAGCAACAGATAGGCCTAAGCTCTAGCCTCCCCTAAAGTTCAACAGCATGGCCAGGGAGCGATGTCAACTTGGACAAGTGGCTTTAAATCCAATTGTCTATACATGAATACTTTCTCCAATTATGTTGCTCTCCTTATATTCTGGAATCTAATTGCAAAACCAAAGTTAAAATCATTCGATGGAGGGACTTTTGATCAATCACCTCCTCTCAGGAAAGAAGCAACATCAATTTGGTTTAACTTTTCACTATCTCACCTATTAGTATTCTCTCAACAAGGGATAGTTATCAGTTCCCCGCTCATATCAACATCAAAAAACTTGACAGTACACAAGGTAAAATGTTTAAGTCACAAAAACCTGCAACCCAGCCTGCAGCCTCACTCTGGAAGACCCAAGACGCATAGGGTTTCTCCCACATTTGAAGCTCCATATGTACATCCCTCCGACTTAAAACACTTCCCTACACACTCTCTGCCATGTCCAGACTGGTTAGATAATTTAGAATGAGCTTCCAGCTTGTTAAGCAACAGATAGGCCTAAGCTCTAGCCTCCCCTAAAGTTCAACAGCATGGCCAGGGAGCGATGTCAACTTGGACAAGTGGCTTTAAATCCAATTGTCTATACATGAATACTTTCTCCAATTATGTTGCTCTCCTTATATTCTGGAATCTAATTGCAAAACCAAAGTTAAAATCATTCGATGGAGGGACTTTTGATCAATCACCTCCTCTCAGGAAAGAAGCAACATCAATTTGGTTTAACTTTTCACTACTCACCTATTAGTATTCTCTCAACAAGGGATAGTTATCAGTTCCCCGCTCATATCAACATCAAAAAACTTAACAGTACACAAGGTAAAATGTTTAAGTCACAAAAACCTGCAACCCAGCCTGCAGCCTCACTCTGGAAGACCCACGACGCATAGGGTTTCTCCCACATTTGAAGCTCCATATGTACATCCCTCCGACTTAAACACTTCCCTACACACTCTCTGCCATGTCCAGACTGGTTAGATAGTTTAGAATGAGCTTCCAGCTCACAGATAGGCCTAAGCTCTAGCCTCCCCATACTGATCATTGTTTAATACATTACCTACATCCAAGTGAAGACTACTACCATTAGAACAATGATACAAAGTGAAATTGACTATTGCAATATGGGAGAAGCAATGAAGCTAAATTCTAGTGAAGAGTAATTCCTAGTCTACTATAGGTGATTTAATAAAGAATGGTCCGAAACTAGGAATGCGCAATAATAATATACCTAAAATGTAAATGGTGCATCAAACATTTTCAAAATTTATAGTGACCCTCCAGCTTTTGATAGTCCTACCTTTCTAATACTTGAATAGACAGGCTTAACTGTAGCGAAACCATGTTTTTGAACCAATAGCGAAACCATGTTTTTGAACCTCAACTACATTACTCCCATCAAGATCTCACCGTCCGCTTGAGCCCACTTTTAAAATATTTTAAAGATCTTTTATATACTCAAATCCATTGCCAATCTTGTCAAAAGTTATCAGCAGTCACTCTAACTACCACTAACAATAAGAGATTGCTCTCATACAAGCTAACACAGACTTGGCTTATTTTTGTGCAATTAAGCTGAATAATAAGCAAGTTCATAGAGCTTTCAATGCACAACAGTAATTAACTTGACAACAACGAATGAAAGTTTAGGGATCTTAAACTCGTCTGCGACAAAGGAAAGCTCTTGGAGGCTATAAGACAAAAGTTCCCAGCCTGGGACTCAGTGATTGGATTCGCAATGTCTAGTTTTGACTAGTTGGAGCAGGCGATCTACTTCTGATCAAAATCGGTAGTGTAAGAAAAAAAGTTCCTGGAAATCAAGCTGGCTCAAACAATCAGCAGCAGCAGCTGCCTTACTGGTGTCAGAACAGTGGGAATATTTCCGCACCACAACAAACTGCTGATGTGCTTGGTCACAAATCACCCAACCTTAGGTGCTTATATGCCTCAAGGTAACAAGGGAATTTTAGTAACAACCTAACCTATCTATGTCCAAATCCAATTTGCTTACATATAAGATATCTGTAGGCAGATCTAGGACACGTCTAATATGATATCCTAATCATTTCACAGTTTTCTTATAAAGGGGTAAAAAACAAGAAATGTCTTCATTCCGATTTTTTGGGCTCAGCTACTTGTATCCTTATCTTCCATTCGACTTTGTTCTCTATAGCATTAGCAAATAAAACCTAGGAGAACCTGTGTCATGATGAAGTCCATGTCTTTAATTTCATTTCAACCTACAGTTCTTTGACCATGACATTGATAATATGATCCTCCACAAACATAGGTCAATCAAGACTCTTCAACAAAGAAATCTACACTATGATCATGCAACACGATTGTTGTTGCACCTACACTAATCACAAAAGTCAAAAGTAGTATCAAAACCTTGTTCAAGTGAACACATAGGGCAACATATCCCCTTGGTAGATAAATTGTTAAATGTCCATTTTGTGGGTTGAGAGCTGGATTGATGCAACAATTTTTTTTTTGATAAAATCATCTTAAAATGAGCATCATATGATATTTGAACCTGGGTATCTCTGATACCATGTTAAAGTTCATATCACTGCACCAAAACTCTAAAGTTGCGGTGAGAGTTGGTGGTTATATGTTTATACTATTCTAATAAGAATGAAAGTCATGATGGAGAAGAAAAAAAAACTAGGGACGGAATGTACCCAGACAGGTCCAGGGCAACATTGTGGCATGCCTACACCTGCAACAGCGGCTTCATACAGGGACGTCCTGCAAGACGGCCAATCTCAGCCCCTTGGTCCCAAACGTAAGAAAGGAGAAGCACAGTGGAGCCATCAGGAAGCTTCTTAAGGAGAATGATCTGGATAGCAGCATCGGCAATAGCGAAGTCGTTGCGGAGGGTGCGATGAATTAACGTGAAAGTTTTGCATTCTCGTTATGGTTGGGGTTAGAGATGTGATAATTGCAAAAGAGGCTTTTATTGAATTGGGGACGGAATGAAGACCTTCGTAGGAGAGAAGGCTATGGAGGAAGGTGTGGTCGAGAGTTAGATACAGGTAGCATATGTAAACTATCTTGTCCAGAGATTGGACGATACCTCCAAATTTTGGAGTTTGAGAAAGTTAAAAAGAAGAAGACGAGAAAATATGGTTGTTGAGGCGATTGGCACCTTCTTGCATGAGGAATACTTTGAACTTCATCGCCTCTTCTTCATTTAGAAGGGAGTAGGGCGGAATTGAGTTTATCAAAAATAAATATTCCAGACCTAAAGTGGCTTGAGAGAAGATTTGCAGAAAAAGGAAGGTATGTTCGACAATCAACGTGGCCTCAAGATTGAGAAAAAAATTCTAACAAGCATAGGGGAAAGACGAGGTAAGGGAGGAACCAATATGGTCATATATTTATAGGAGCATATGAGCGTTTTCGCTCGCACGTGCCGACAACTATTTTAGTTGAGCGTTTTCGTACGTCGACTCTTGTCGAGGGCCCTTACGTCCCGACAACTCTTGGCCGAGCGTCTTCATATGCCTGCTCTTGTCGAGCACCAACATGGGCCGACAACTCTCTTTTGCACGTCTTAGATGGTTGCAACTCGAACTCTTTTATGTTCTTATTAGATGTTCTTACGGTTCCCTACTTCCAACTAGCTTTCATATCAGCAAGCATAGCAATTGCGCTCTTTGTTGGGCAGAATTTTTTAGTTGTGAAGCCTAGCTCTTTTTTGACTTCTTTCGGAATTTTTTCGTTTTCTAAGCCTTACTTTGTTTTAAGATGATTTCCAGTTTCTCTCTTTTTCATTCTCTCCAAGTTGGACTTTCTTTTACCAAATTCCAGCTTGCGAGCAAATGTAAAAAATGAAATAGGTTTATTTCGTTTCTTGATGGCCAAGCTTACTAGCTACTCGCTTTTGTTTTTGTTACTTTGTAAGTTCTATATATTGTAAAGCCTTGGGCCACAATAAAATCATCTTATTTAGTAGCAATGTAGTCTAATTTTCTACTCTACCAAATTCAATGTTATAGAAAGCGCTAGATAATCGTTATGCGGCAAAGGGACGAGGCGAAAAAAAAATACCATTAAAAAAAGGTTAGAATTTTCTAGTTCGTTGAAAGTAATACAAAACTATATCTTTATATGGATATATAAAACAAGGATTACATTATAAAAAACTTTAGCAACCACTCAAATAGAACAAAGATTACAGTAACAAGTATTGGACAAATAGAATTATAATTTATAATTCACTAAAAATAGTATAATGTGAAAATAAAATGTCAATATAAATATTTTTAGGCAAGACCAAAATCTGACTAATAAAATGAAATGGATCGGGCCAAAAAAAGTTGAACAAAAAAATGAAGGAAAAAAAAAAAAACTACACAAAAATCTAGGTGGCATTTTTTTCTTTTTTGGTTGCATGATGTTGTTTTTCCCGCATAGTCGTTTTTCTGGCATAATGTCACCTACTGCCTAGAATGCGCAAATTTCTGAGAATTTTGGTAGCATGTAGCTTCATAGCGTCTAGGCGCCATTTTTTTTATCCTATTTTAGAAAACTGACCAAACATGTAACAAGAAAATAAGTGTATGAAGGTCTAGGGCACGCCTAATCCTACTCATTTGACACATTAGGCCTCCTTTGGTTCGCGGAAAAGAAAGAAAAGGAAATCAATTCTTTGCTCTTTCCTTTCATTTGGGAAATTGTAAATCGCATTAACTTCATTGGTGTTTGGAAAGGTCCGGAAAACTGGAAGGAAAAGTGAACAATTGGGGGTGGAAAAATGAATTCATGGGACGAGTGGGGGAACCATTTCCTCTCCTATTTTTCTTTCCCTTGGTTATCATTTTCCTTCTCTATTCATTTCCTTTGGCATCCGAACACATGAATGGAATGACTTTCCTTTCCCAATGCCCCGATTCAGCGAACCGAACGAGGCCTAAGAATGGAAAAACAAAACCTACAAGAAACTTCGGTAACAACAACAACAACAAAACCCCCTTGGTGCCAAATTTTAGGGTCCGCTACTTGAGTTGTTTTCTTCCATTGAGCTAGCTAGCTTAGTGCCATCTCTTCCGTGACATTAGCAAATAATTTCTCATTTCAACCTAAACTTCTCCGACCATTGCTTCAAATCTCAAATTGATATCGGGCTAAGTAAACAGAAGGAAAGAAGAACAGACCTGGGGAAGGTCCTGGGCAGCGTCGAGCGCGGCCTGCAGCTGCGCGATGTCGTCCCGCGAGAGCGGCTTCGATATCGGCACGTCCTGCACCACCGCCGACCTGGCCCCCCTGCTCTCGAACGTCAGGAACGGCGCCGGCAACGTCGACCCCGCCGGAAGCTTCTTCAGCAGCTTGATCTGCACCTCCCCCGCGGCGGCCGCGGCTCCTCCTCCTCCTCCTCCGTCGGCGGCGGCGTTGGCGGTGGCGCTGCGGAGGGCGCGGTGGAGGAGGGAGACGTCGAGGGAGAAGGCGATGCGGTCGGAGGTCCGGCTGGAGATGCGGTGGTCGCGGAAGAGGGAGGGGTTGGAGAGCTGGAGGACGGACTGGACGCCGTCGCCGGAGAGGAGGCCGTGGAGGAAGGAGGAGTGGGTCGGGGTCAGGTACAGGTGGCAGACGCGGCCCAGCTTGTCGAGGGAGGGGAGGAGGCGCTTGTCAAGGAGGTTCACCCCGTCCTCGCTCAGGAAAGCTCTGAACTTCATCTTTCTTCAGCTTTTGCTTTTGGAGATCAAAAACCCTACAGGACTTCCTAAGTTTTTCAGACTCATTAATTATGGACCGTTGGATTACATGCATGTGATATTTTGATTGTAATTTTCTAATAAATCAAAGATCTAAATGTAAAAAAATGTCCACATATCATAATTTTATTGCAAGCCCAATTGCAAATTTTGGTCTTTCTCTTCCATGGCTGACAACAAAACTTATCTATGGAGAGTACAATGGAAAAATAGAAAACCAAAAAAAAAAAGTCTAAACTCGCATAAAATTCATGATCTAAACGCCAATTAATCATTATTATTATTATTATTATTATTATTATTATTATTATTATTATTAATTTTAGATTTTTCCAACAATAATTGAATTTTTCTAATTTATGTTACGTGGACAAATGGAAAGATTACATATTTCTCTTTATCTCTAGATATTCGCTCTCTTAGATGATCTAACTTACTTGTTTCATGTTGATTCTGAGTTGGTCTCTTCTTAGTTCATCCTTAAACTTCCTTCTTCTTACTAGTAATACCAAACAAAAAAAATTTACTAGTAATACCAAACAAAAAAAATTATGTTGTTTGAAATATTGGTAGTTGCTTGTGAAGGCACTTTTATCATCATCTTTTTCATCAGGACGTCCCCTGACCTAGGACAGATCGAACAACTGTCGAGAGCCCAAAATTTGAAGGACACCAACAATTTTTGTTGTTGTTGTTGTTGTTGTTGTTGTTGTTGTGAGATGTCCGACATTACGTTCAGGACTTTGTGCACGCTGCGTTGCATTCTTTTAGGCCTACTATTCTCCAACTCCCACCATTTATAAATAAAAGTAATAATATACTCCCGTGGTTCCATCCACCGATCTTCTGCTATCCAGACAGAGTCTTATGTCTCTCTTCGATAACCACAAGAATCACTCGAATTCGATAATATTTTAAATATTAGCCCTCACACGATTTGAAATAATGACCTGCTTAACAAATTTAGCTCTCACTTACACCTTCTGTGCAAAGGGACATGAGTTCAAGGTCCATTGGTGTTGTTCATTTTACGAATTTTTTAGTTTTCATTTAAATTTTTTAACCAGGGTAAAAATTTTAATTTTTGTCATGACCCCCAAAACCTTTTTGACCTGTGCACCAAAAAAAACTTGGGACCATCTTGTTCCTCGTCGCATGTATCACTTCTTACTCAGACAAATATTCGAAGGAAACAGTGTATCATATGCACAAAGGTGGAAACTGAGATTTCTCAACTGAAATAAAAAAATTGAAACATATTTATATTTGAGAAAGTCTAAAAAGTTGCAGTTTCTTACATTCTGACAGGGCTTTGATGAGTAAAATTAAGTCATCGTATTTTACATTTCTTATAAACAAAACTCTCTTCAATATTGTTGTATGTCAAGAATTTTCAGTATTGATGCAAATCATTAGAAGAAGACACAACTAATAAGCAAGCTAACCACCCCCCCCCCCCCCCCCCCCAAGCATCCGTGAGCCCTCGGCTATATTACGGCCACACACCAAAATCTCCGCTCGCCTGGTATATATTTATTATGGTGACAATAGTAAATTTATTCTCTTAGGATTTTGTTAAGTCTTTTAAAAAGCATGGTCATGCAAACCTTCTCTCGAGATAATGGCTACAAATTTTCAGTTTTTCCCCAATAATCTGGACAAAACATAATTCAATATTTCTTCTCAAGAAACAAGCTAGTCGACAAGGAAAATAGAGAGCATAACCACAAGTCTGGGTCAAGCCAAATCAGAAAGCTAACATTCAAAACCATATCATGATGACTGGTAGCTGTGGACTAATCTCTGCCTGTTCCTCTACCAGGCGTATTCACACACCAAAAAAATCAAAATATAAAATCTCAGGAGACCATTGCAACACTATTACACTCCAACCAAACAAGAAATTCTCCGGAGCCTGTCGCAACACCAGCAGCAGCAGTTGCTCTGTAGATTTGGTATGTATTCGGACAATAGCCATTTTCCTTTTTTTTGTAGTTTTTGTGCTTTCAAATGTATACTCTAGCAATGATATACTACTGATCATATGTAATACAAAGTATACTGCAGATCAATACCAATCCCTCCAATAGAATTGATACGAGAATCAATCCAATCAAACTCCAACCAACATCGTTATATCAGAAACTAAAGCTATGACCTGCAGTACGAGTCTACAAGACAAACATGTTGGTCTAAGACGAATAAAACATTACCATCACACAGGAATTTTACAGGATCTGATATTACATTACACACAGATTCTTTCACCGGCTCCCAGGCATAAGCTTAGCACTTGAAGCAGAATCAAAAACCTCTGCACAAGACCAATTTTTTGCTTTCTGCTGCTTCTGTATGTTTCCTGTATCATATAACTTAGGCCCCCCGTAGCACGAGGCATTTCTTCACGGAAAGAGCAATATAGAATACGATTTCTCTCTGCATTAGCGAATAGGATGATATTGTGTGATTCCGCGCTTAGGAGGCAGCTTCCTTAAGATGAACAGAACTAGAGATGAGGGGAGAATTTCCACCAGCTGCGAGTATCACAATGCAGAAGTTCAACTCAGGAAATTGCAAGACACAACAGAGAAAAATAGGAAGCCTAGAGAAAATCATCTAAAATTACAGCAAAATGAAGCTTCTGATTTAGTGTTGTCACATACACTGGCTAATTGATTTCTCTTGCAGCAGGGCATGTCATCTATCATTTTCTGACTTGACAATTATGAAAAGGACAGAGATTAACGTAAGTGATTGAGGGGTTGGTCAAAGTAACCTAGGGGTTTCAAAACACGTTTCATCTGTATTCTAAAACCTCACATTTTGAGAATAGTTCCCTATGTTCGATTGCTGTGGTAGTAATAAAATATTAAATGTACGTTGTTAGTACTTAAAACTAAAACATGAAATATTGGTTTAAACCATAATACATTATATAAGTCAAATTAGTCAATTATAAAATAAAACAAGAGATAAGAGTTTATCTTCATAAATCAGGTGCAGGTTGAACTATGGAAGGGATACCTATGTAGATTTAGATATTTACCAAAAGACTAAATGTGCGCCTCTGAATTGCATGTTTCAATATATATATGAGAGCAAGGGTATTGAATGGAAAATAATTTGATTCCCCACCCCCAAACAAACGAAAAAAATGAACCACATGAATTGGTTTACAAAATTAGAGTGAAAAGTTCCAGTACCCTGACCAGATGTAAAAGCAAATTAATTGCTTATAACCAATCTATAGTAACAAATTTATTGTGCAATATTTCAAAGTGTAAAGAAGCCTAGGGGAGGAATCAGAGGAGAGGTAACAGGTTCACCTTAAGTTTAAAGTAGTTAAGGAGGATTGAGAAAACTGGCATAATGATGTTTCAATAAAAGATGAGCAGAGGCAATGATGACATGTGGTGCAAAAGAAAGATTAGCTCTTCCTTAAAAGAAGCACCTAATAGGAATCTGGTATTGTGATGATTCAAGAAAAAAAAGTGAGAATGGCAAGGCACATTATTTGTTCTATTATTGCCAAGAATGCCTCATGCATCTAATGTGTTCACATTGTATTCTTGTCGGGGATCAATATCAGTAGCACTATCACTTCAGCTGCCAAGCATCTAAGCGGACCTAGGTAGCTGACTTTTAAGCAAGGTTCGGAGTATCAGTTTCGGACCCATATTATAGATCTTGTGTCGGTGGTTTCGGGTTGGAGTTTGGAGTATTTTGTTTCGGAAAGTCAAAATTATAAATATTCTTATTACAAAACTACAAAATATTCATATACTTGAGCTTAATTATATGTATTATTTGTTATCTTTTGTTAGCTTTGAATGGAATAATATTAAGATTGATGGACGTTGTGAATCTACAATATACAACTTCGGCAAATGGAATGGTTAGAGTTTGCCGATAAGGAAGCTTATTAACACGTTATAGCAAAAAGATCTTCCGCACGCCGGATCATAATGCCGATGCCATTTTCTGAAAACACTCTTCCCTAGAATTTTTTTCTTAGTTGAACTGAGCGGAAAGGAGAGGCAATGTCAGTACTGGCCGATGTAACTAGTGGCCAGTATCATAACGGACAGGCCAAAATAGATATGATATTGCCCATACGTTGTGAACCTTGCTTTCAAGACACTGCCTATCAGCATCAAAAGGGAAAACACAACTGGTGTAGTTGTTGGCCCAAGTTGGAATTAGATTTTAATAATGACTAATATGACTTAACTATATGCATTATGCTACTCACATGATTCTGCAGCAAAGATGGAATGCTATGAGAAAAAAGCACAAAAGTCTGACCTAAGCTCTAGCAACATCAAGACAAATAAACATGAAGAGCCAAGACGTACGAGAAAATGTTCAAGATTTTTGAATCATTGTAATATTTTCATCATCGAGTTATCTAAAGTAAAAGATGTAACTCAAGTGTGTCATGACCTTAGAAAAACCTAGCTTTCAGCCTAATACCTAGAACCAAACATTTCATAATATTTCCCATATTCTGTCCCAAACTACTTTGGGCAGTATATGGGCAATAAACTGTTATTCGTCAAATTCGTTCAAGAAAGTTTCCCTGGCCCCAAATATTGCCGCACAGTACACTGGTAGCAGTATACCGCCCTAACCATTTCTCGTTCTAGTAAGTTTCTGCCTGCCAGATCTTGTGCTCACAGTACACTGGCAGTATACTGCCAGCGTATTCTGTATATTTCCCCCTTTGTGAATCCTTGCAATAAATGTCTGTAACGGTTAGAATGATGGTCGTTACTGACGCAACAGTATACTGGCAATATAGTGCTGCTACAGTAATGGCTCTATTATAAGCAGGCAGTTGTGTGTTATAAATGCATCATTCATTTCTTTATTCAAATTACTTGAGAATTAACTTCGCAACCTACCTATACCAAATGTTTCAACAAAAACATGAGCTTTCAATTGCCATTACTTCTTGTGCTAGAGTTATTTCGAGTTGTAAATTGAGATCTTCACTTGTTAGAAGATCACTCATCTCTATTGTAAGAGGTAGAAGTCCGCGAGTTCTTCGCACAACAGCTCGTGTGTTTGAAATTGACTAGTTCTTCGGATCAAAACTCGCGGTTGTAAACTATTTTCAATAGTGGACTAAAACCAATAAGAGTTCAATGACTGGAGTGCCTCGCCGAGGATACCAGGATACATCGATCGTTCGATTTCTTGGCACTTTACTTTTGAATTATCCACTATTCTCTCTAATTGTGCTTAATTAGTTATAAAACCCTATTCAACCCACCCCCCGGGGTTGCCTTCAGTATTGTCATCTCATAAAGCAAAATACTCACTCTCCTTACACAAATATAGATTTCAAACTAATAAAAATATTGTGCTTAATTAGTTATTAGATAACTATCGGATGTCAGTAAAATTAAGCTTAGCTTTTAATTGCTTAGAAAATAAGGTAATGGCAGCGACTTGGTTCAACTGTATATAGCATTCAAGAGTAATATGCATAACAAGGATTGAACCTATACCATGTAGTATAAAAGGTTGAGAATAGGATGGTCCAGAACATCCAAGTTCGCCGCTATATCGAATGCGTTGAAAAACATCTGTGTGACAAAATAGTTGATGTTATTGACAGTATATATATCATCCAATAAAGAACTTCATGATAAATAGCCAAACTCAGCATAACACTAATCTACAGAGTCATACTTACCATAATGCATCTCACCAGAAAACAAGTGAAACAAATGGTAGTGACATAACCAACCTAAGAAGGAAACAACAAAGTTAGCATAGTCAGAATGAACACAAAAATGATTAAAAAACCACATAATAATCAATAGGATGATCCAAATACCTCCTGCAACTTCTTGCGCCTTCCTTTTGATTCAACAGGGAATCTTTTCAACATGAGAAAGAGCCTGGTCATTAAAAAAGGATATAAATGACCACATGTATAGTATTTTTCAAAATGTAAAAAGGGTGTCACAGTGTCACAAGTCTCTCGCTTCTGCAGGGTCTGGGAGGGTCTGGATGTACGCAGACCCATATATATGGAGAGGTGGTTTCCGTGACTCGAACCTACATCCTCCAGGATGCAAGCAGCAAAAGCCTTACCGCCACACCAGGCGATGCCCTCCCCATGGTATCTTTCAAAATACATTACTGGGGAATTATTTTTATAATCTATAAGCAATAGCATTCAACAATCTTGTATGGTTAAGAAAGACATTGGTATTAAATAGGCTACGACCAAGGAAGACAGGAGAATTCCTTACATGTATGGTATAGGCTAGGAAGCATACTGAAATAACAAGAGGCAAGTCAACAGCAACAGCATATTATGTAGGCTTGGAAAGCTCCATACATATTTTCGTAAGGATTCAGTAAAGGGAGGTGTTTGAACTTCAATCAGAGATCAAGCAAATGACAGTGAAAACCTAACATGATAGAAGCTATAAAATAATCT
This sequence comes from Iris macrosiphon, assembly GCA_036927795.1. Taxonomy (NCBI): domain Eukaryota; kingdom Viridiplantae; phylum Streptophyta; class Magnoliopsida; order Asparagales; family Iridaceae; genus Iris; species Iris macrosiphon. The sequence continues at coordinate 174,852,138 of JAYESA010000010.1, forward strand.
CCGAAGTGACATATATACTCTGTGTTCACAACATTCAGTGTCCACCATATGCTTCGGTACTATGACTGTGCTCGACTTAAACAGTATAAAAGGGATGTGTTTGATCTTGAAAACAAGACACCAATAAATTCACTATTTTACTGTACGTATTAACACAAACAGTACATATAGGGGCCTCAATCGCAAAAGAAGACCATACCACAAAACATATAGAAAAATAGGCATGCTAGAATAGGTGCAGCTAATGAGAAGACAATAAGAAAAAGAAAGAAATATAGCTCGTCACATAATATCATAAATATAGAAGTTCCAGGATGTTAATTTCTTTTATAACCTGAGACTGCAAGACTATGATCACAGTGAACAATTTGAAGTATCAATGAGGAAACACATGCATTGAAATAAGATTTATCCAAAAAAAGAATGAATTATATATGATTTACCGACGACTGTAGAGAATTGTACATGTTACAGGTCCTCAGGAAACAAAGGGGACAAACGACTCACCTCCCTCCGTAGACAAGAAAACCAAGGGCAGCAAACAATGAAACACCTGCAAGAATAAATCCACAAGTTGATGTATACACACTTACTGTAAAGCCTTTTTCCAATCAAAGGTAGAGATAAGAACTACAAATATATAAACAGCACCTGCAAAGAAAATCTTTGAAAGTATGAGCACAACTGCAGTGGGTTTCCACCATAAAAGCAACCACAGGGCTATCTGCAGGAAATAAGCTGGTAAGTGGTCATATCAATAAGAAAATCCATACAACGCTCGTGACGCAAAAATCTATGGAATGATATCATAGAAATATTTAAGATTGTAATAGCAATTTGTATACAAGTCAGGGATAAGAGAAAGGTACTATTTTTCTGTAACAAGCTATACAGGAAAAAGAAACTCTTAACCAATATCTATCTTCCATCCTTTTATATAGTTGATAAAAAAGTCTATGAATCACTATACTCTGGGCAAGATGGAGAACAAACGTCCAGATTTTAGCAGCTTCGGTGAAATTTAAGTTTAACTAGCTCTATTTGAGTTTTGGGTAGCTTTGTTATGTCAAAAGGCTAGGGATCCTGTATGCAAAGTTTCATATGAGTTGTCAGTGAAAGCAAAGCTATATTGTTAGGAGACAAAAAAAAGTGTTGAACATCATAGGCTGTATAAGATTAATAGACGCTGCAAATTCATCAGAAACATTCAGACCATGCAAGAAGTTAGAGAAGTCATGACAGAAACTATACACTTTATATTGGTAGTAAAAACAAGAGCACAGAACAAAGAAAAGCATAATGGGCAGGAAAATATATCAATCTTTTGGTCAAGGAAGCTCCTTTATGATGATTTAGAATAAGTACATCTATTAAACAGGAAAGAGAAATTTGCTAAATATATAATAAAAGGATCGGAAGAATCCCAACTATTATTCCCTTGCCACTTGAAACAGAGCCAAGCATATGTACCCGATAGCATCCCGCATCCTTGAAAATAGTGAACGAAGGAGAATTTACATAATTCAACAGACAAGTTGACTCATCTCTGTATTATTGTAGAGGCGACTACCTAGCAGTAGGCGCCCCCTATAACCTTGGGCAGAAGACACTTGAGTGTCCCCGGCCTAGGACCAAAGATCCCCATATGGATTCTTTGATACATTTAATCCGTCTCAAGCTAACATTTGATGACATGAGAGGGAAGGGGCATAAGAAAAAGATGAAATAAAGAAGAAGACATAAACATAACAGAGAACAGACATAATTTATTAAGTACAAAGTCAATACTACATTAATGGTTTTAGCCTATCGCGAAGATCAATGTGGGTGCTGGGTATCTTAAGCCAAAAACCTTTCTAAGATTAGCATTAGAACATATTTATAAGCTCTCCAGATCAATGTGGGTGCTGGGTATCTTAATCCATCTCAGGCTAACATTTGACAACAATGAGAGGGAAAGGTATAAGGAAAACAAGACAAACAAGAAAGAGGATATAAAAAATAAACTATAACTTATGTATAAAATTTATTTTGTATAATCATTTTATTCTATATGCAAGAAAACGTGCAAGTCGAAAACTTTCTAAGATGAGAAATAACATATTTATTAATTGTTTACTTTATATGTCTTGCATGTGCGTTCATTCAAAAGCTGTCCTATTTTGAATATTATTACGTAGAAAGTAAATATATTTTATTCTGACGCAAAAAAAATGTCAAAACCTTTTATTTATCATCATTATAGCACTGTTATTTGTTTATTTACTTTGGCTTCCATCACCTGTAAGCTATTCAAAATTTAACAAACTTAGGCTCCGGCAAAGGTCTTCAGATTTAGCATTCCTGGGCTTGCAAACCTAGCCATAAATCCTTCAAATATAGAGAAATTAAGCAAGCTATTATTAGGAAATGTTTGGAACTTCCCTAGAAGAAAACAAGATTTCATGTGTCATTGTTAACCGAATTTTGCATTACATCACTTGTATCTGATTCTACGAAATGTACACAAAGGTCAAGGAGAAATCTGACATTTCGTTCGCCGTAAACTTGATGCACAATTCTTGAGGTGAAAATGCAGATCTATTTGTCTAGTTCACGAAATAAGTTGACACTCAAATTTTTTGAAGATAGTGGGTATGGTCCACTTTTTCTTCTTAACATTCTGTATTAGGCTCAACCAACAAGAGAAGAAATTGACGAACAATGATAGTGCCAAACCCATCAATGAGTTATTTATATTTTCCCTTCTTTATTACCTCTCAAGGTTCTTCTTGCAAGGATCAACAAATGATGGAGTGCAGCACCAAAAAGTTAATTTATATTCCCCATCTACTTTCCTCCTTCCTTCTTCCTTATTTCTCCTCCCCTCTTTCGAACACCACATCAAACACAGAACGTAGCGAAGAGAGCAAGAGGACTCAGAGGAACACCACTACTAATTGCTGTCACGCACCCAGGAGTAAATATCGGATCCTCCCACCTGATCTTTAACACATCACCGATGGCAACTCATCATTTTATTCTTTTCTATTTGGTTCTATTTCTCTTTGTTTTTTCTATTATTGTTGCATATGTTCTCATTATTGTTGCATGTGACCTAATGACTTGAGACCTAGGAAGCACAGACACTCCAAAAATCTGGGCCATGTTGTGTCGGAAATGTACAGGGCGTGTACTGGAGACACCATGGACACTCCAAAATACACTAGAAAGACACGCCAAAGTAGGTGCCATGTGTCCGTGTAGCCGTGTACTGGAGACACCATGGACACTCCAAATACACTAGGAAGACATGCCAAAGTAGGTGCCATGTCCGTGTAGTCGTGCCCTTAGCGTGTTGTGATGTATCTCTGTCTGTGCAACACTTGAGACCAACGAGTCGACGATTCCATTTACTCTTATGTTTTCTAATAATGTAATATCACAGCAGTATGTTATAGACAGACCAAAAGCAGATGGTGTCAATGAACCAAAGCAAGTGTCCTTTCCTGGTCTATTAGCTTCTTCCACGGCATCTTTAAAAAGGTCCTACAATCTGTGGAGTGGGCCATCATTCGCCAGGTCTTTGAGTGCCCGTCGTACCACGTGGTTGGTGCACTAGGCTGACCGAGACTCGACTTTTAGGATCTGGCACCTACGTTCGGCCCGATCTGCCAATGAAGGCTCTACGTCTAGTCGTGCGCAGCTTCTAAGAATCGCGAACAGATAACTATTTCCTTTAATCTCTCGTTTTAATTGGTCCTTTCTGGGCATGGGCATCTCTTGTAATCCTTTCAAGCGGTCGAATTGAATTGGTCGCATCTGTCTTCCCGCTTGGTGTGGGCAGCTGCCTTGCGTGCAAGAGACTTCTATGCCGGCCATTATTCCCGACCCTGTGTTGAGCAGCTAAAGAAAAGAAAAAGTTTTTCTTTAGATTAGCAATTACAGCAGCCATCACCGCTAGCAGGGGAAAAAGAAAAGAAAAATGGGGTTTTCCTTAAAATCAAACAAAAACGAAGAATTCTAATTCTATAAGGTTGAATAAAAACCGGTTATATAAAGCAAGACACAGTCGTCAATTATAAAGACCATCGGTGCATACCTCCCAAAGTGTCTCCTTCCCTATCGTTCAATCGGTCATCCACGCAAACGAAGAAGGAAATCTCGCGCTTTTTTATGAGAAATTTTGTTTCGAATCATTATTGACTTTTGAGGCACACCAGTACACTGATCTGCCTTTAGCAGATTACTATCAATGATTTGCAGTTAGATTTCGATTTTATGATTCCAATTAAAGTAATTAATGTTTTAAGTTGTTTGATTTTAAGTAGAAAAAGGAATACAATTTCTGTAGAATCCTTCTACATAGTGCATATTATGCTACGTGCACAAATAATCGAGTTCAGAAGACTACAATTACTATCAGAAACACAGAAATCCAGAGGATACTCAAGCCTACAATTGAACGACTGGCAGCCTCCATTTATATCGCGCGGGTGAGAAGGATAGCACACATAAAATTTGAAACCGACAAGAATTATTAATTTGAGAAACATAAGTAAATTTGATGTTTGTGGTGTCACATCTTCACCTTCTCATAGCCTTCAAAGTAAATAATAGTTTGTGAATTGGATTATCTCATAGTTGCATATTCATATATAGCTAATTATTTCAACAGTTTGTTATTGATTCAGATAATATGGGCTTCATATACCTGTCGCTTCTTAAAAAGAAACAAGTACCTGTTGAGGTTTGCAGGAAAAAATAGTTGTTGTTGCATGTCCCAAGGGATTGTGCGAGGCATATAATTCTAGATAAAAGCAGCTGGCAAATGGCCAGCAGTTGACTCATTAACATGATGAATGATAGAAACACTAGGAGGCCAAAGAGGTGGAGAGAGACTTACACAACAAAGGGGTAAATCAGCCGACCACTACTTGTTGTGTAAGTCTCTCTCCACCTCTTTGGCCTCCTAGTGTTTCCATCAAAGGGTACAGTCATGTCGACAGACAGAAAGGAGTCCCTGAAGGTCATCCTCCATTCCGGACCAAAAAGAAAACGAGAAGGCTTTTTGAAGCTGAGTCACCCCAAGAGAACGATCTATATCCTGGCCAGGGAGGATCTCAATCTGGTGGAGCGGACTCTATTGGCCTGTCTAGGGGCATGGCCTGTCTAGGGGCATGACCTGTCCAAGGTGTGGAATCCACAGTTATATATGTGGCTGCTCCTTCACGAGGAAAGAGAAAGCAAACACAAAGTTACATTCCAACTGGTCCTAAGAGGAGGGCCGACGGATCACAATCTCAAGATAATCCACACGTCATCTGAGTTGAGGGGAGACGGGGCTTCCCACTTACCGCAGATTGGCCGTTGTAAAAGGGCAAGTAAGGTGATGGTCCATAGTCTTGGGGAAGTGTTGCAAAAACTGCACCCATATTGGTTTCCGAATTCACTTGTCAATGTGTTCTCTAGTAAGAAATAACACCCACGAGAAATAAATAGGGTCTCATATAGAATGGTGAAAGACTATCTGACAGACCTACTAGACTAGACTAGACTAGACTGGCAAGGATGGAGACTCTACAATGCTTTCTTGTGGAATGAAACTCTCTTTTCTATCGCTCGGGGCCAATGCTACTCAACGACTTTTCCCTTGATGCTTGCTAACCTTCATAAACAGGAGTAGGAACCAGACTTTGTGCGAGAATAGCAAAGAGTGAAGAGCTCCGTACCAAAAAAAAAAAAACAGAAAGTAGGTGACCCGCAACCCAATTGGGAGTCAGAGGATCCATAGTCGAACTTGAGCACCTCCCTTCGGTCGCATTTCTTCCCCGCTCGAGAAATTCTCTCTTTCCGGATTCGTTTTTCACTTTGAAAGAGTGGATTGGCTCTTGCATTGCGGCTACCCACTCAAATGAAATGACAAAAAATGAACAAAATGAATACTTACTTTCTGGTACAGATAGTGGACGACTTTGGTCGATTAAGTCAAGTTATCAAAATCTAAGATCTAGGAGTGAATTAAGATTGCGAGCCCTCTCCCTTCCAATAGCCAAATCAAAAAGGAATAGTCAAGCTTGTTGTGATTAAAAAAAGCATTCATACTCGACCACCAGCGTCTCGACACCCCTTTCGAGCTCACTTCCTGACAATCCAACCCACAACAAGAAATGGACGGGCATTCACAAAAGCCGAAGCTTGGGCGCATCGAAGTCCGGGTTTAGTCCGTGGAAAATTTCATGCTCCAAATTCTATGAACGATCAAACAGAATGCAGGTGGGTGGGTCAATTTCGAAAAAGGAGTCGAAAAAGAAGACTGGTTAGCGGTCTTGGTCGTTTCTTTGGTTATTTACCGTAATCGGCTAGATCTACAGAAGCTGTTACGGAATTGAGATAGACTGGGAGTTCGAGGGCTTATATTATTATTATTATTGAAACAACTCTGGTCGGTCAATTGCTAATGTATTACCTTTGAAACGCTTTCATTGGAACTTCCTTTCCCGCTCAATAGGCTGTTAGGGCTTTTGCCTAGAAACCATATGCTCATTCAATAGATTTGTTCGACCATGAGCTTTTTATACGCAACAATGACTTCAAAGAGATAAATAACTAATTGCTTAAAAGCTTAAACGTGACGAATAGGTTGCTCATCATAATAGGTAGAGTCTTTATAGGAGCATGAGACTGATTCTGGCATCAGTTGGTGTGAATGACTCCGGCCTAAAGGCGGCCGAAGGGAGAGCGAAAGAAGGCAAACAAAGTGAGATGACCGTGCCGGGAGGTGATAGAAGTGAGTGCCATCTGCTTTTCACAAAAAACAGCTTGGGTAACTTGCTACAATCAACAGGTGGTGAGAACGGGATTCCTTGACCATGTTCGGCTCATTCGCCTTTATCTCTAGGGGGTCCCGGTGAGGACTCAAAAAAATTGAGCCTTTCGGGAATGTCTTACCAGAAAACCGTTCGGCACGCGTCAACAAGGTAGACCATAGGGTAACATGTGGCTAGATTGAATCATTCTCTTCTCTTCAAACTATTGGAAGCCTAAAGGATTAGATACGGCTTAGGGCCGAGTGGCATTGAAAAAATCTTGTATTTGCATAGATTCGTGAACTGAAAGCATTATGTTCCGCCGGATACCTGTATGCCTAAGATCAATTATGTTTTTCGACTTTTCTTCTTGACGGCGACAGGAATCGAACCCCCATTTGCTTAACCGTTTCCAATCCACTAACCTACCGACTCAAATGAAAACACAAAAATGAACAAAATGAATACTTACTTCTGGTACAGATAGTGGACGATCTTTGGTCGATAAAGTCAAGTTATCAAAGTCTAAGATCTAGGAGTAAATTAGAAGATTTTCAAAAATTTATCTTTGGCTCTAGCTTTTCCTTCTCTATGTACCGTTCTTGGATTCCCAAACCTCCCGAACAAATGAGATCTATCACTCAACCGAACAATAACGATAGAATCGTTATGGAAGGCCTTTCGTGTTTACTGAATCAGATTTGTGAGAATTTCTTTTTAGCAATTCGCATGGATTCCGAAATGGTAGAGACACTATCACTTTCTTGGTTGATGTATCGAGTTGGGGACCTGTGGATTGCCTAATCAAATCAGACATTGCGAAATGCTTTGACAACATAGATCATGATCTCCTCATTTGTTTCTTCAATCTTATTTAGGATTAGAGAATAAGGCGATATGCGATCTCATAGAATCATGCCTCAAAAGCCGTAGTGTGGACGAAAAGGGTAAGGATTACTCAAACGCTACTAAGGACATCCCACAAGACAGCCCCCTCTCTCCCGTCCTTATGAATTTTTGTATCAACTCGATCTTCAAATATGTTCTTTTATGCAATAATGAAGGCCCTGGCTACGCCCCGACCCGAGTCCCCATGTCCGCTTTTATCCTCCCGCAACCTATTTCTTTGCCAACACAACATTAGAGCCGTCCCCTTCATTCTATGTTGACCGCGGCTAGGGTTGGCTTTTTGGGAAGTTCGTTCCCACAGCGCTCACGGCCCGGCTGGCCTGCCAGTGATAGTGAAAATTCTCCCGTTCCCTGGTAAAAAATGGATTGGTTGGATGCGAAATCTACTTCACGATGAACGGTACGGACGTACGTAGATATCATCACGGCATCTCTTTGTGTACCGGTAGGGATGCTTAACGCCACTTCGCCAACTAGCATTACCCACGCTTTCATCTCTCTCAGTGTGGTCAGTACTGGATGTTTCCGACCAGCGAGGCTTACACCCATTCACATTAGTTCATCCTAAGTTCCTTACCCTTATGCACGAATTTTAGAATAAGCCATATTCCTATCAAGGTTAAGGAGTCAACTGAGCATCTCAACGGCGGGTTGAATACCCGGATCGAATCAGAGTTCACATCGTCCGCCCTGAACAAATAGGAGGCGTGGGCTACTGGTCGCACATAAGGCACCTGGTCGCACGTCAGGATAACATCCAATATAAACATGCACACTCCTCCATGAGAAATAGGATTCATCTTCATTTTTTTTGTAGTAGTCGTGAGTCTCGTGACCAAAACCATCAACAGTCGGCTCGTTGGTCAAGCGAGAGCTTCAAGCCCGATTTCTGTTGGCACACCCCCCAAACAAGCACCATTGGACGAAGGGGGGACAGGGAAAGCTACTAGCCCAAAACCTTCAACCCTTCTTTTTATATGGGGGTGCTCGGGGCACCTCATCTTGGCATTTCGTCGTTGCTCATTCCCGTTAGGCCGAAGTGTTTGGCCTTTCCTTCTCTGGGCCCGCTCACGCTTCACTGACCTATCGCGTGGTAAAGAGAAGAGAGTACGAAAGAATTATAAATAGAGGAGACCCGCAAAAAGATTCTAAATATAACAAGTCCCCTTTGGATTCGACAATAAGGAAATGAAGAACGAAAACGAAACAAAATAAAACATTTCTAGAGGATGAGCTTCTACCAATTATGTATGGTAATAGAATAAGGCGGCTTGCTCTAACCAACACTCCACTTTTTGCTCTGTCCATGGAGCGTATGAATTTCCTGGAATGTAGATAGACCAAAAAAGGGAATTCAGGAATAGGAATAGGAATTATAGTACCATTGGAAGAAGGGCACCGGTGGGAGCATCTCTACTGACGAACCATTTCAATAGTACGGGTGTTGCCGTGCTACGAGGCACGACTATGGAAGTAATAAAAAAAGTTTTGTATTTGGACCAACTACTATATCCGTTCGATTTTCGCTTCTCCGTGAGACGTTCAAAATAAATTAAAGTGTTCCCAACGCATACCGAAAAAGGTTTTCCATGTTGCCGACCATTAATGACTAGTTCGAACACCAAGAGTAGGGCCAATAAAGATTTGTGGCTTTCTTGATGTTTCTGAAATCAATAGAATCCTATGAAGTCACAGGTTCCATCATTTCCATAGCTTCTTCATTGCAGAGTTCGGGCCTAATCATTAATGGAGAAGCCATCAACAATGTATGCGTCATGACATGCCCATGTGTTCTATATCGCGGGGGAGCGCATGTACCCGTAGGGGCAGACGCGTACACGTACTTAAACCAGAAGTTGAGCTATTTCTTTCGAGCAAGCCCAGACACTAGTGAAAGAGTGGCAACCGCTTTTCACTATATTTAATGAAGTTCCGGACTTGCTTTCTTGGGTGCGGGACTCTGGCTCAATGACTGATTTAGTCAAAAGGTATTGTTAAGCTATATCTTCCTATAGCATTACAAGTAAGATCGTTCATTGCCTACATCTGCGCTTGCTTGGTCAACAAAACAATTAGTTGACAAGTTATAAGCAGACTGATACTCTTCGGTGAGTTTTCGGAGATTTGGTGAGTTTTCGGAGATTTGGCGACGTTCGTTCTTATTCCTATTAAGTGAAGAAAGAACTATTAGATTAGCAGCTAGTGTTCAAGAGGAATAAGGTCATTTAGTCAGTTTATCACAATTGCTTAAAGCAAGGGGCCTTCCTTCAGTCGCCTTCGGGCGCCTCATTGCCATCGTCGGCCTTCCTTCCTACCGGACACCTTCGTCAGGCTAAGCATCTTTCGACGAAGGAACTTATCCAATAGGCAGTTAGATGTGTAACCATGCTGGCAGCACTATGATAGCCTTAGAGCTTGGTCTATGTCCCTAGAAACGTGATGCCTACGGAGTGATGCAAGGTTGAGATGACGGAAAGACAGAAGAGGATAAGCAGTTGTAAACTGGGCATGCGAGCTTGGTGTCTTCTTATACAGTTACAAAGTGGTAGCAAGCAACTATTTAATCATCAGGTTTGAATCGATCAAATGTGAACTATGACGTGGTTGCATTTGCCGAAACATTATCTGTTATTTTTCAGTCGTCACATCAGGAATTTGTCCCTGAATTAGAGAGTAAGGAGTAGTCTTCATTTCGGAAAGAAGTTGGCATGAGTGTCTTCATGGTAGTAGCTTTACCCGGACCGGCACGAACGGACTTGATTTTTTCACCAATTTTCTATGCGAATGCTCGATCTCCTACTTGCGTTGAACGATCTAAAAAACACCTACCTTTTTTAGGGGAGAGGTAGATCTGTACCACTTTACGGTGCAGACCCACTTCTTGGTGACGGTGGTGACGGTGATAGGCAACTAGGATGACAGGACGAGCGACAACAGACTGACGTAAGGACAACCGCAAATCTCTCTTAGACGAGCGTTTCCACTAGGTAATATAATGATAGGATACGACCTACACACCTCATGGCGTCCTTAAATAAAGGAAAAATCTTCTTTTGTGAATAAATTCTTTCAGAACCTGGTAGGCAGACGAATGAGAGTCTCAGACGAATGAGAGTCTCAAGTGCCGCTAGTCTCCTGCTGTGCTGCTAGTTCAAGGCGAGTTCTAACTATGGTTATAGGTTATTTATTGCTAAGTTCATGCTATCTATAGTTTTTTGTTGCTAGCTTCTTCCGAAATCTTATGTCAGGTCTCTAATTGTAAATAGCAAACCAAAGAAGTCTTTTTCTTCCTTGCATACCCATTTTATTAACAAAAACAGGAATGTGAGCTTAATATCGTCTCCTACAGATGCTTTACCGATGCCCCTCGATCCCCTGCCTCCACCTTCACCCGAGCGGCCGTTGTAAAAGGGCAAGTAAGGTGATGGTCCATAGTCTTGGGGAAGTGTTGCAAAAAAATGTACCCATATTGGTTTCCGAGTTCACTTGTCAATGTGTTCTCTAGTAAGAAATAAATGTAGTGTCCCGTTTCCCCTATTCGGGGAGCGCGGCTAAGAAATACTTGATCTCGTTCGATCGGGACAGATTGAATCAAAATTATTTCCTCGTTATGGATTGGTTTCTTCGGAATTGTCCCACATTCAGCGGATCGTGCCTCGAGGAAGGACTCGACGGTAGTCGCGATGGGCCTTTCCGTTGCATTTTGTTTCCTTATCCGTTTTCGATGCCGCTTGGTTGCTTTCTTGTTGGTTTTGTGACTTGAGTTTTCTTGAACGGTTTCGATGAATTTCATTGTCTTCGTTCCTTGAACTTCGCATTTTGTATCGAAATCTGGGAGACCAAGGCAGAAGATATTGATCATCTGTTGGTGCGTGCAGGTGATCGTGTAGGTGACACGTGAGCGGAGTCTTGAAGATATTCTCTCTCTTCCCCGATTCTCGTTCTTGTGAGTGGCCTTACTTTCGATTAGCTCCTTCTTCCAAGTCTTCATTCTTAACAATCTGACTCGTTTGTACGTTCCGATCAACGATACCATAAGAATCATAATAAATGAGTCAAGATAACAAGAAGTAACTTGGAACATTGATGCTTTTCATACAAATTTTCGTACGATCACATTGTATGTGTGCTTGTCCGTTATGCATCTATCTATTTATGCTTCAGTTATAGCTAGAACTTATTATTTATAACTGTACAAATTAGTGCAAAATATTTGAAATGTGATCACTTGAGCAGGTAGACTATACATATCGCATTGTGCTAAAGTAGTTCATTTTGATGCTTGAAATGCTTCATTTATTAGCTTAGTATTGAGACATCGTTTGGTCGGACAACTTGTGCACAAGGTTTGGTTCCTGCGAACGGTCTCCGGGGCACTGGGCCGATTCGTTCCGGACGAAACTTGGATAGCTAGGCTAGCAAGACTAGCACGGGTAACCCGGGATCTTGTAGCGGGGATTGCTACTCGCGCTGCAAGGATCATCGCCTTACTGTAGCTATTGTCCACGGTGGCAATGTGTGCCATGACCCAATTTATTACTGCATTATTTGTTCAAGCTACTGATGTCTTCTTGACATGGAAGAACATTGTAAGTCTTGTGCAGGTGGGTGCAACGCCGCATGTAAAAATTCACCAAACGGTGGAACAGTTATTCAGTCATTTATATATACATTACATGTTGTAACTCGAACTAAAGTAAGATAGAAGGTCCACATTAATAATTTGTTTGCCACACATGAATATTGTGTTGATTTGGTTAGTTGGGTTAGCTCGTCCTCACCGGTACTTTTCAAAGAACTGACCCTCGTTGCAGCAGGTTCCCCGACCCAAGGCGACGCGGCGAGGAGCTGAAGCTTCTCCCCCCCCCCCAACCAGTCCAGTACTCGGCTTACTTCGTTCGTGCCTTTTGGAACTTGTATAAAACATCCGGAGCTCGTGCACACCTCTTATGCAGCTTCGAGGAAAGGCGATAGCTTAGTCCGAAGGTATCTATTATATTTTGAAGTTCTAGGAAATGATACAATGTATGGAACGGCTATTTCATTTAGCGTCCATCTTGTAAGCCCGCGCGACACCCCTTACTTTTGAGTTAAGAGTGTAACAAAGATGTACATTATCAATAAAGAGAATTTTTTTTTGTGTCAACTTGAAATATTTAGCTTCTGAACTCTGTTGATGTGTTTCTAAATATATATTATGCTAGGCCTTGTGCAGACGCGCCTTACGCTGGCACGACATCATGACCGGGGGACGGTTAGCGATTCTTCGAAATCGGGGCGTGACATATTGGTATCAGAGCACAGCTTCAGATCCTTTGATCTCGTGTCGAAAAAGTTTTCATAAGACGACCATGTCCCTCCCAGTTGAACTCTTGAAATCGTTTGGGCAAAATGAGATGTGTTCCATACAGTGAGTCCATAATACTCTATGAGACTGATGTAAGTTCTTTGTTTTTGAAGGAATGGCTCAAACGCAAGGAACAGGGCAAGTGAAAGCAAGTACTTCAGGCACTTCGGCAAGCTCCGAGAGCCAACGACCTGCGCCCCCCGTCGATTCGGTTGAGCGAATGCTAGAGGCGGAACAACGAAGGGATGAGGCTCGACAGGACAAGTTCGAGAAGAATCTAGAAGCCCGATTTGCGGTCCAACAGAAGCAGGTAGATGCCCTGCAACAGATTGTTCAAACCTTAGCCTCCAACCATTGCGCAACGACAGAAGCGGCACCGATGGAGCAACCAATAGATGAAGTCGAGACGCCCCAAACCCCAAAGAAGAAGGATGCGACTACCTTCGACTTTGCCGACTTCAAGGTTTGCCGATAAGGGAAGTCCTTAACCATGCCCTCGTCCTAGAACCGCAATATCCTTCTACTATTGCCGGCGCTGTGCAGCATTCTCATCACAAGCGCCCTAGTAATACGGGAGGAAACAACGCTAATAAGCGTCCAAACAATAACGGTCATCGGGGCAATCATAGGGGGGAAATCATGGGTTGCGTTGTGCCAAATGCAACCGTACAGGACACCAAGCTAACGAATGTCGAAATCATGGATGCTTCAATTGTGGTCGACTGGGCCATTATGCTCGTGGCTGTCCTGGTCGCCTAAAGCGGGTCCCTCCACGCCGTCCAGAGCAGCAAAATCCCGCTCAAGTACCCCATGCAAATCGACCTGTGCAACAACAGAAGCATCGTCCGAACACCGTGGGCCGGGTTTATGCATTGACGCGGATGAGGCAAATCGACCTGTGCAACAACAGGAGCGTCGTCCGAACACCGTGGGCCGGGTTTATGCATTGACGCGGGACGAGACGTTTGCCTCGGATACCGTAGTGACAGGTATATTGCTATTCAATAATGTTCCTGCACAAGTATTATTTGATTATGATGCCACACATAGTTTTGTAGCAGCAAACTTCGCTAGGAAGCACAAATTTATTCAGACACCGTTAGGCCTAAGGCTTAGCGTCAGTACCCCGTCGGACATGGACTAGCCTGCTGACTCAGTTTGTCGCGACGGCTGCATTTGCATCGGAGGAAGAAAATTGTCACTTGATGCGATAGTTTTAGACATCAGGGACTACGATCTTATTCTGGGGATGGATTGGCTCGACGCTTGCTCGGCGACTATTGATTGTGCAGAAAAGAAAGTCGTGTTTCGTCTACCAGGCGAGACCGAATTCTGCTATACGTGCAGTCCATCATCGAAAGCGTCGAATGCCTGTATGGTGATTTCTGCAATATCTGCTCAGCGGATGATATATTCCGGTTGTGAAGGGTACTTGGAGTCCGTTCGAGACACTCAGCAAGATTGCGCAAACGTAGAGTCTCATTCCGTTGTGGTGGATTTTCCTGATGTGTTTCCAGATGAGTTGCCCGGCAAGCCATCTGCAAGATTGCGCAAACGTAGAGTCTCATTTCGTAGAGTTCACTATAGATACATTTTCAGATACTCAACCGATTTTCAAAACTCCGTATCGAATGGCCCCTGCCGAACTAAAGGACCTGAAGGTCCAACTACAAGAACTGCTCGATCGTGAGTACATCCGTCCGAGTGTATCTCCATAGGGCGCATCAGTGCTATTTGTGAAGAAAAAGGATGGTTCGATGAGGCTCTGCATCGACTACCGAGAGTACCCCTTCCCAGAATCGATGACCTTTTCGATCAACTGCAAGGTGCCTCGGTATTCTCAAAAATCTATCTTCGTTCGGGCTACCATCAATTAAAGATCAAGTCAGACGACGTGTCGAAGTCAGCCTTTCGCACTCGTTATGGCTACTATGAATTCTTGGTTATGCCGTTCAGATTGACCAATGCCCCTGTCGCCTTCATGGATTTAATGAATCGAGTGTTCCGGTCGTGCCTCGACAAGTTTGTAGTAGTGTTCATTGATGATATCTTGGTGTATTCAAAGAACAAGGAGGAACATGAGGAGCACTTGCGGACCGTGCTTCAGACTCTTCGGGACAATAAGCTATACGTAAAACTGAGCAAGTACGAATTCTGGCTAAGCAGTGTATCTTTTCTCGGACATATCATCTTTGCGGGAGGCATCACAGTCGATCCAAAGAAAGTTGAAGCGATCGTCGAGTGGAAGCAACATGCATCAGTCAGTGAAATTCGAAGCTTTCTCGGGTTAACGGGCTACTACAGACGGTTTGTGAAAGACTTTTCAAAAATTGCTTTCCCTTAACCCACCTCACTCAGAAAGGAGTCGCATTCGAGTGGTCTGCCAAATGTGAAACTTTATTTCTGGAATTAAAGCAGCGTCTCGTCTCTGCTCCTGTACTTGCACTGCCAAACGAGAATATGGGATTCCAAATTTTTAGTGACGCCTCAGGCCAAGGCTTGGGAGCTGTGCTCATGCAACAAAATAAGGTGATAGCTTTTGCTTCAAGACAATTGAAGCCGCATGAGCACAACTATCCGACACGTGATCTAAAACTAGCGACGATTGTGTTCGTACTGAAATTATGGCGACACTACCTTTATGGTGTGGCCTGCCAAATTTTCACTGATCACCAGAACCTCAAGTATCTTTTCACTCAGTCGGACCTAAACCTACAGCAAAGGCGTTGGCTAGAACTGATCAAAGACTATGACTTGTCAATCAACTACACCCCAGGCAAAGGGAATGTTGTAGCGGACGCACTAAGTCGAGTATTTGTGGGATCTCTAATTGTCAACTGCAAGTTAAAGGAATTGGAGAGTATGGGCATCGAGCTGCGAATTCGATATCGAGGCGGACCGATTGGGGGATCGCTAGCTCAGTTACTCCTTGAACCGAACCTGATAGAAAAGGTCAAGTCCGCTCAGGTGAACGACCCATTCTTCTTGAAGACGCGCGAGCAGATTTCAGCAGGAAAGGTAACTGACTTTGCAGCGGATGAAAGCGGAACGTTGCGGGTAAAAGGAAAAATGTGCGTCCCCAAAGATGCATAACTCAGAAAAGATCCTCACAGAAGCTCACTATGCGGCCTATGTAACACATCCAGAAAGTACGAAGATGTATCAAGACCTCCGCTCGATCTTCTGGTGGCACGACATGAAGAAAGATGTTGCGCTCTTCGTGTCACAATGCTTGTCTTGTCATAGAGTAAAGGCCGAGCATCAGAGGCCGGACGGAGAGATGCAGAACCTTGCTATCCCGGAGTGAAAATGAGACCATATCACGATGGACTTTATTATTGGCTTGCCAAAGACGCAACGGAAAAACGACGCCATCTGGGTCATCATCAACCGATTAACCAAGTCAGCGCACTTCATTGCAATCAAAGTTACTTGGAACATCGATCGTCTGGCTCAGATATACCTTGATGAGATAGTTCGACTACACGGCATGCCAGTGTCTATTGTTTCAGATCGGGACGGACGATTCTTATTACGTTTCTGGAAAAGCCTTCAGTCAGCTATGGGGACTAAGTTGAAGTTCAGTTCAACATACCATCCTCAGACAAACGGCCAAACAGAGCGGGTGAACCAGGTCCTTGAAGATATGCTACGCCTCTGTTCGATCGACTCGAAGTCAAGTTGGGACGTCCATCTACCGTTGGCAGAATTTTCTTACAACAATAGTTACCAGTCCAGCATTCAGATGGCTCCGTACGAGGCTTTGTATGGACGAAAGTGCAGATCACCTATCTGTTGGGACGAAGTTGGCGAGCGACAAATCCTCGGCCCGGAGCTAGTAGAGCAGACCGTTTAGAAGGTTCGGCTGATCCGAGAACGATTAAATATGGCACAAAGCAGACAAAAGAGTTATGCGGATATCCATAGACGACCCCTTGAATTTACAGCTGGTGATCTCGTGTTTCTCAAGGTCACGCCGATGCGTGAAGTTACGAGATTTGGAGTAAAAGGGAAGCTAAGTCCTCGATTTGTTGGTCCGTATGAAATTCTCAGGCGAGTCGCCCCAGTTGCATATCAAATTGCGCTACCACCGAGCCTATCAGATGTGCATGATGTCTTTCACGTATCACAGCTGCGGAAGTACGTGCATGATCCGAGTCACGTGGTAGATTTTGGTCAGTTGGGTTTGCAAGCAGACTTGTCCTATAAGGTAGAACCAGTGCAGATCATCGATCGAAAGGATAAGCATCTACGGAATCGTTCAGTTCTGCTCGTGCGTATACTCTGGCGGAACCACGCAGTCGAGGAATCGACCTGGGAACTCGAATCAGACATAAAAGAGATTTTTCACATTGTTTTCTTAGGGGTAGGTTCCATCCTTAAGTTTCGAAGACGAAACTTTTTATTAGTTGGTTAAGATGTAATGTCATGTTCCCCCTATTCGGGGAGCACGACTAAGAAATACTTTGTCTCGTTCGATCGAGACAGATTGAATCAAGATCCTTTCCTCGTTATGGATTGGTTTCTTCGGAACTAAGTCTCAAATTCAGCGGATCGTGCCTCGAGGAAGGACTCGGCGGCAGAGTCGCGAGGGGCCTTTTTGTTGCATTTTGTTTCCTTGCCGATTTTCGATTCCGCTTGGTTGCTTTCTTGTTGGTTTTGCGACTTGCGTTTTCTTGAACGGTTTTGATGAATTTCATTGTCTTCGTTCCTTGAACTTCGCATTTTGTATCGAAATTTGGGAGACCGAGGCAAAAGATATTGATCATCTGTTGGTGCGTGCAGGTGATCGTGTAGGCAACGCGCGAGCGGAGTCTTGAAGATCTCCTTTCTCTTCTCCGATTCTCGTTCTTGTGAGTGACCTACTTTCGATTAGCTCCCTTCTTCAAGTCTTCATTCTTAACAATATGACTCGTTTGTGCGTTCTGATCAACGATACCATAAGAATAATAATAAATGAGTCAAGAAACAAGAAATAACTTGGAACACAGATGCTTTTCATACAAATTTTCGTACGATCACATTGTATGCGTGCTTGTCCATTATGCATCTATTTGTTTATGCTTCAGTTATAGCTAGAACTTATTATTTATAACTGTGCAAATGAGTAGTGCAAAATATTTGAAATGTGATCACTTGAGCAGGTAGACTATGACAATCGCACTGTGCTAAAGTAGTTATGTTCATTATGATGGCTTGAAATGCTTCATTTATTAACTTAGTATTGAGACGTCGTTTGGTCGAACAACTTGTGCACACGGTTTGGTTCCTGCGAATAGTCTCCGGGGCACTGGGCCGATTCGTTCCGAACGAAACTCGGATAGCTACGCTAGCAAGACTAGCACAGGTAACGCAGGATCTTGTAGCGGGGTTTGCTATCCGCGCTGCAAGGATCATCGTCTTACTGTAGCTATTGTCCACGGTGGCAATGTGTGCCATGACCCAATATATTACTGTATTATTTGTTCAAGCTAATGATGTCTTCTTGACAGAGAAGAACATGGTAAGTCTTGTGTAGGTGGGTGCAACGCCGCAGGTAAAAAGTCACCGAATGGTGGCACGGTTAATCAGTCATTTATATATACATTGCATGCTGTAACTCGAACGAAGGCAAGATAGAAGGTCCACATTAATAATTTGTTTGCCTCACCTGAATATTGTGTTGATTTGGTTAGTTGGGTTAGCTCGTCCTCACCAGTACTTTTCAAAGTACTGACCCTCGTTGCAGCAGGTTCCCCGAACCAAGGCGACGCGGCGACGAGCTGAAGCTTCTCCCCCCCAACCAGTCCAGTACTCGGCGCACTCCGTTCGTGCATTTTGGAACTTATATAAAACATTTGGAGCTCGTGCACACCTCTTATACAGCTCCAAGGAAAGGCGATAGCTCGTCCGAAGGTGTATTATATTTTGAAGTTCTAGTATATTTTGAAGTTCTAGTAAAGGATGTAATGTATGGAAGGGCTATCTCATTTTACATCCATCTTGTAAGTCCGCGCGGCACCCCTTACTTTTGAGTTAAGAGTCTGTAACAAAGATGTACATTATCAATAAAGAAAACTTTTCTTCGTGTCAACTTGAAATATTTAGCTTCCGAACTCTGCTGATGTGTTTCTAAATATATATCATTATGCTAGGTGACTAGGTCTTGAGCGGGCGCGCCTTACGCTCGCACGGCATCACGTATGAGGAACGGTTAGCGATTCTTCGGAATCGGAACGTGACAATAAATAGGGTCTCGTATAGAATGGTTTGCATCTTCAGGTGGATAGGAACAAGAGATTCGCATCCCCTCCAAAATCTTCACACCCAATATTGTTGCATCACATGCTCTTCTCCAAAGGGTTTCACACAATGTTTTTGCATCACACAACTCACAAGAGGTATTGTGATGAGAGGACATACAATTCTGGAACTTGTTCTACTACCAAATGAGAAGGAAGATCCACGATGAGTTTTCCAAATAAAGTTGTCACATGATTTTACGATGAAAATCAACAACCTCAAAATGTTGGGTGGCAAGCAACAACTTCACACTGTCAGTAGTAATAGTTCACACCAAGACCGAGGAGGAGGAGTTCACATCAAAGAACTTGTTTTTCATTTGTCATAAATATTCCATCATAAGAATACAAATATTGATGTCATTTGTAGTTTTATATCCAAAAATAAAGACAAATCCTAAAAAACTTGAGCATAATGTCAAAACTAACTAATATTATCTAAATAATATTGATAAATCCTATCCAAATTTAGATTCATAGTTTCAAAATTTTAGAATTAATGCCAAATTTTGAAGTAGTCCCAAAAACTAACTTGATCTGCTTTCTATCACTTCATCAAAAAGAATGCAAAAGAGCTGAGCTTCATTCACTTTCAGTCACTAGGAAGCAACCAAAGAATTCCGTGTGAAATTAAGGCAACACATTAAACCAGTCGTCATGTGGGCCCACAGTTTTATTGACTTTTCGTTCTCTGTTTTCAGTGGAGAAATAATTGTTTCTGAGGATAAAGCTAGCAAATGGTAGTAGTTAGGGAAGTTCACTCCTAAGAGCCAAAAGTCAAGGTTGAAGGTTGTCAGACTTATTAGACCTTGCAAGATATCACCTACTTCGAGGAAGGCAGAATGTTATTCCAGGTACCGAAAATGAGCATAAAAGGAGCCTAACAATAGAATTACGAAGTCCAAAAGTACAGTTCGGCAGCTTAGCTGAGATATGGTAGATGAAAGAACTAACAACTCTCCACTCCTCAAAAAATTTCCTCTAGCATGCCCACTTATGCTTACTTCGCTGGGTGTTCTGAACTCCTTTTCCTTCAGGAACAGATCTTTTAACATTGACTTGGACTAGAACTCAGAAGATATATCAGGGTACTGCTTACACTTGGTTATCACGAGTTGTAGCAACAGGTTGATATACCTCACACAATTAAGGCACAAATCTGTGGGTGGATTTCATGCAAAAGATGGATAACGGTATGGCTAGAACTGAAAAGTTAAAGAGGCTCCAAGCTGTGCACTAACATCTCTGTAGAAAGTTGAACCCATGTACAAGAGTACTTCAAAATAGTTAACCAACACTAACCAACATAATGGATCCTAAACCATGGTGGATTCTAACCAAGAAAATGAAACAAAACAGATATTATGTGATCATCCACACAGCTATAAGAACTTCCAGTTTTTTCTCCTCCAGATACAGTTCCGAATATGATTCTTCAAACTATAATGAAGATAATTGCAGTGAATCACGTCAAAACTACAATAAACTGCAAGCTAATCATCTTCCTCAGAGTCTTTCCCTACAATACTAACTCAAAATGTGCACATTATGTACGAAATGTGCACATCATATCTCGTTGAGTTGAAGAGGCCTAATATGTTACACGCTAAACCTTATTGTGCACACTCCCAGAGTCGCAAAATAATGATGTGTTTCACACCATCATGATCCTGGCTGCCACCATCACACAGGATACATGATGTGCATGAATTCAGTAAGATGAACAAAAATCATCCTTTGATTATAATAATTTATGTGGCATTACTTCTAACTGGCACCATATCCACTATATCTAGAACATCTAGCAAGAGCCTTTAATTTAAAATCAAAAAATATAAGGGCATTGCCACAGAAAGGCTACACCATTGACCATTGATTGGATAACTGCTCCATATCCTCTCTGTTTTCTAACCCAACCTAAATGTTTCCATATTAATATTCGACGACTTAAGACTTTTAAATGGTAAGTAGTAGTTTTTTTTTTTTTTTTGCTACCTTGCTTGCAAATTAAACAAGATAATCTGAGTAAAGTAGGAAGAGCAGTCCTCCCAGTCTTGGGTAGGCCAGAGCAACCAACTTTGCGCACTGTCTCAGCCACAAGAGAAACCTTACATTCTGATATTTCTGTTATACCTTATCATTGACGCACTCAGCCATTGCTACCAGCATACTGTCATCCATTCATCACTAAAGGAAAAAACAGGAGAATAGAGGAACAAGGGGGTTAATCTGAATTGACATGGTAACTTAAACATGTGATGAACCTTATCAGCTTATACAAAGATTCTGATTCAATGGAGAATGAAGGCAGAAGAAACTTCGATGAAGCTAAATTTGTTGGGTTAAGTCTTTCAGGAAATGACAGTTTTGTTCATGTAGTTCAGTTGTATGAATCTCCTTCCTCAAGTGTTCCCATACGAGACGAAGCCTCCTGAGTGCTCTTTTAAAGAGAAAATGTGGGTTCAGTACCACAACTCTCCTTACCTATATGGAGTTCGGGACCCAACGGCAATCACTCAGTGAGGTCGTGAAGTCTATTCTATTCGTATTGGTTTACCTGAGCCGCACCATTATTGCTTGGGCATCAGGGTTCAATCACCAGATTAAATGGAAAATCCGAGTTACGAGTTCCCAAATGGAATTAAGAGCGAAAGAGGGAAGGGTAAACGCCTAATTGACTAAAACGTACTTGTTGTTCCGACTGCCTTGTTGCTTGTAGGATGTAGCTGGAGGGACCTGATATATTTCTGGAAAAATCATTGCTGCTTGTAGCTGGAGGGACAAGTGGACGCGGCCAACAATGATGTTATTGGAGAAGTGATCCACTGATAAATGAACTATTCATTTTATCTTCAATTTAAAATGGAAATTTATGAAACCTAAACATTGTGTATAACCTCTTACTTCACTTACATATGGAGTACTTTCTCGTGCTTATTCTTTTTCAAAATATTGGTTCCAAGATCAATTGCTCGTAGAATTTCCTCCATAAAAGAATATAAGATTTTATAGCCTACTTCAGGATTAAGAGCTACTAACACATGCATTTTTACACTGATCAATGCATACAAAACTCAGGTGTGCATGCTTGTTAAGATTATGCCAATGTAGGTAATGAGTCCTTAATGATGATGATGATGATCGTGGTGCTGATGTTGGGAACAGTAAACTGGTACCAGACAAATAAAGGTGGTTTATACAGGAGAAATCTAACCAAAGCATGAATGTAAGTAACTTTCCTGATGACGTACGAGTCTAAGTGAATTTCCAACAACATCACATATTACATGATCACCCAAAATATATCTACAATACCAATAAACAAGCAAAACAAGTTTATCTTAGAAAATCAACGACATGCAGCAATGGCTCCACTTCCACCCATATTGGCAATACAAAGAAGATTCAGCCTCTCACAAGCACTAGGGCAGTTCCCGATCAACAACTTACCTGTATCGCATAAACCACAGCATTGATCGTATAGAAACTCGGTCTTAGACCATCAGTTGATACTGCACGTGCCTGCCAAAGATTTCAACAGAAGAAAGAGGAAGTTTAATGCACACCGCATATTGCAAGAAATGAAGGAACACATCAGACAACAAAGGGGACTAACCTGGTAGTATATTTCTGCCCAAAACAATACCAAGAGAGCGTAGGTCGTAAAGAACATAAGGCTGGGCATATCGAGAATAACATGTTGGAAAACCTAAAAGAGATGAACCATTATAATGAGAACTTGGATCAAAGAATGTCATAGACCAAAACAGATGCCTATTAGATCGAACCTCAGGTTTCATCCGTTGCACCTCCCGACGAAATATGAAGATAGTAGAGCGAACTGCAAAATTCACCAGACGTCGGAATATAATCATATGCTGTCTAATATGTGAAGGAAAATTGAAATTTTGAGAAATTGGTGCTAACCAGCATTCACCACAAAATTCAAGAAATGGAAAACCTTTTGTGTGGTCCATCCATACTCTGGAACTCTACATTCAATTCTAATCAGTTGAATCTGAAAATTAGAAGAATTCTCATTAATCAAATCAGTCAACTCCGAATTATACACGATAACTTTTTTCCAGATTGGAAAAAATCTAAATGTTCACAGCAAAAACAGTTCAGAGTTGGATTCAACCCACGTAATAAGTCTTCAAATTCGTAATATCCAAGGTCCCCCCTAAAATGCCTTCAATCATCACCTCTTGGCACATAAATACAGTGCATGTTTTTTTTTTAGGAATTAGAACTAGAGGATTAACAAATTCTAGGAGTTAACTACCTTGATACTGATGTTCTAAATCCCAAATGGCCACATAACATGCATCATGCATGTGACTGCTTTCTGGAATTCTAACACCAAAAATTGTAAGAAATTTTATAACCTACTTAATGCATCCCTGATATAAATATAAATATAATATAAATATAACCCTCCAATGACATCCAAAAAAAAAAAAACCATACTAGCACATTAAAAGTAAATTTTATCTACTTGCCTCTCCCTCTCTCCTAACACTCTGCAAAGCATCCCCTGCCTTTGACTGGTAAATCTAGGTTGTCAACTCACTATACCTATCGTGTATGTATTTGCTTGTGTATCACATTGTGTATCGCGTATCATATCCTGTATAGTATGATACCATAACTCCGGGAGTTGATGTCTATACTTCTAAATCAATATAGGAATATGATTTTTCTTCAAAAAAAAATCTTTTATCTTTAAAAGTCTATCTAGTTCCTGAATCTAGTTCCAGAATCCAGATTAAGTATACATGACATGACTAGAGTAAAAGAACAGACAATACACATCATCCTATATGTTTTGTATCAAATCAACCAATATGTAACAAAATGGTAGTACATCATATCGTAAGATACTTGTCATGTACTGTAAGATACTAACAACATAGTGATAAATATTAATAAGCAGAGATAGATATAGATAGGCCTGTTGGATAATTACTAGAGACTAAGACACAGAGAGACTAAGACACCACCCAAAAACATGCTCTCTCCCCCCTAAATTCATCCCTCCATCTCTCTCTCACTGTATATATACCAAGTTTGGTACTGGACATACCACTCCAAACATGGAAGTATAATGTTGAGGAAATGCGGTGACATCTACCACTAACATATATCACGCAACATTTTCTAACAAACAATGACAAACAAAGAGTAGATCCTCTTTTTCTCTCATCCCTTCCTACCTCCCATCTCCCCACTCTCTTCTAGCTAAAGCTCAAAAAGGTGATGTATGACCATCTAGGGATGATAATAGATAAGGGATAGCCCATTCGACTAGCTCAAACACAGAACAGGAATATGTCATAGACAAGAAACAAACAAACAAGATAAAGAATCGACTCTTTTAGACCAAAGGTGTTCCGGACCAGGCATGGATAAGAGGTCTCACCCTGCCTGCCCAAAGCCAGGCATATAGATGCCGGTTTTGAATGGTCCGGTTCCCAAACTGTTACGTGAAAATTCGTCAGCCAATTCACGAAATGCTCATCATTTTGATGATGAGGAAGATATTATTTTAATGCTGACATAAAAATCTTGTTCGAAAGAACAGCAATCCCATATCCAATCGAACTCTTCTTTATATTATTATTTCCTCCATCTCCAAACAGTATAACACCAGATTCACCACAAAAATGCTACTGCTAGGGCTACAAATGGACATAGTAGCTTGCAAGTCAGACTTGAATCACCTTGAAGAAAGCTTGAGCAAAGATTGCTTTGTAAACGCATCAAGCTTGAACAGAGTGCTGATTGACTCATGAGCTCATGCACAAACTAGACTCACAAAGCTCAGCGAGGACTCAGCTTTTACTCAATTGAGTCAATTCCTTAACTAACTGGATACAGCACCACTGGATTAAATTTATAGTTATATATGTTATATATCTATATATTTACTGGTTACTATTGCAAGAGTTAATAGCTAATAATATAGATATAGCTATTTCTAGTACAGTCTAACTAGAGCTCAAGTTAAGTAACTTGTGAACTTCTCTGAGGGCGAAGTTTTGCTCGGAAGTGCACTCAACTCAAGCCAGAACATAGTCTTTCAAGCTTGAGAGCACACCAATCTACAAGTCCAAACCTAAACTAGCTGAGCTTTTTCAGAACCCAAAGACCAATTTGGTTCGTTTTGGCAACTTCCAACTTCAACCTCTCACCTTACCCAACCACTTCATCCGAGCATATGCAACAATCCTCTACCATTGCAATGTCAAATGCACTACCACGCATGCCGACAACTCCTAATTCAGTCATCTCCTCGTTGATCCCATGACCCATGTCTATGTTGCTTGATTCGGAGGACCGTATATGTGTTAGCATTTGTATCTGACACGTACCAATCAAGGTTCGCACTCGCAGTATCATCATCGGAATCGGTTTCAGACAGTGTTCTAAATTTTGCTAGGAGGATTCGGTGTGGTGGAGACCGCCTAGCATTTTTTTTTAAGTTTGAGATTTGAAATTCAAAATACAAATTTGAAGTTAGAAATTCAGAATTTGAAATCCAAACATGTTCTAAATCCATACTACAATTCTTTTTTTTTTTTAATTTGAAATCTATATTACAAATTTAAAATTTTAATGTTCTAAATCCAATCTTAAAATCCAAACAACATATCCAAAATACAAGTATAAAAAAAAACTTAAAATTCGAACAACCTTACAAGGCCGTACAGGACCGCCTAGGCGCTGAACAAACCCAAACAGGCGCACAAACCAGCCGAACAAGGGATTTTTTTGTTCGGCCTAGGGCCACCTAGGCCGATTTTTAGAACACTGGTTTCAGGCCTTTCCTATGATTATATATGTATCCGCGATTTTAACAATACTGTTTGTTTCAGATTGGAATATCGGGTTCTTCATTTCGAGAAGGCCACAAATGATAAAAACAAGTTATCTTAAAATCTAAAAATATGTTATGATACATTTAGACATAAATTTATATATTATATGATTTTTCTCGTTAGCTTTAAATGGGAATAATAGTTCACTTGCAATAGATACTATTGTTTATTTACGTACTTTTAGACAGTAGAAGTAAAATAAATAGTTATAAATGGAATAACATTAATATGGATTAATGTTGTGAATTTTATAATATGGATTAATGTTGTGAATTTATAAATATAAAACTTCGACAAATTGTAATGGCTACAATTTATCAAAAAAGAATCTTATCGATGCGATGTAGCATTGTCAATCTTCGTCACAACTAAACCACTGCATTGACACTAATTTTTCATTCTTGTATCTATTTCATTTCAATGTTTCTCTGATAAATTGACGGAAAAATAGACCCCCAATACCGGTAGATGTTAGTATCGGATAATGACATGCCAAAACCAATACATATAAACTATATCGTATCGGTCTGTATGGCGAACTATGTATAAACACGACACTTCTTTGACACTCACATCGATTGTGGTTGGTCCATGCATGCACCCAAAACATGGTTGAAAGTAATTTTGCATGGTTGAAAATCGTACAACACATAAAATGTATATAAATATCTATAAAATACTTTGTTCCCTAAAAGTGTCTTCTCTGAATTTGTATTATGTCCATTTCTGAATTTGTGACTATGCAACCTAGGCACATGACATTCTTCCACTCATCTAAATATTCAAGTAGTAATATATTACCTACGTTATTTCTTGGTTGTAGTTGTTTCGACAATTTTTAAATAACAAATATCAAGTCATTGGGACAAGAAAAGTTTTTTCTAAGATTGAACGATGTAATGTAAAATGAATCCTGTAGATAATTACATAGGTGAAGCTACCAATTTATTTTGTGTTTTAAGGCTTCTGAAAGATCTTCCTGAAAAGATTTAACTAATAACATAAGGTCATCAAACTCAGTTTGGCCAAAATATTGTGGCTGTCCTAAAGGGGAATTAGGGCTAGTTATCAAATTAGGCCCATGTATGTTGACATTTGTGGGCCATATGTAGATATAATTGGCTCTTCTAACTATTATCTCAATCGTAATTGTACTTATGTCCCGAAGGGGGGGGGGGTTATGATGTGGTCATTGACTTCCTAGTTGGTTACGAGGGTTGATGATGTGGTCATTGACTTCCTAGTCGGTTAACAATCGTGCTCCTTTGACGTAGCTATTTAGAGAAAGCAAAGCCAAGAGAGAGGTGAGGGTCTTGATCAGTACTGATGGCCAAATCCTCTTGGTGAAGAACCTGTAAGACAGTTTTAAAAAGGAAAATTCCCGTATAATTATTTATATGATAAATCTATAGTAAGGGTGAAATCCAATTTTTGAAGACTTTTGTTAAGGTGTAGGTTCATACACAAGGGTCTCTATGCCGGAGCGTTAGCTAAAGGTAAACCATAATTTACCTTTCTATAAAGCGTTATGAGTCAATCATCACTCAATGAATCAAATCATGAAAACTGACTTCCACATTCCATTCTACTTTCTTTCACCTGACGAATCCAAACATGAAAAACGAGCGTATGATCATGTGGAGAAAGCTCCATTTTAATCTATCTGCTACCAAAATTTCAGCTTTTCTTACAAGATTCAATAACAATGTTTGAGGCCATCACACTTCAGGAAGAATAAGTTTAAGCAATACTAATGCAAACATGATAAACCGTACTCAAATCTTGTAGTCAAATTAGGAGGCTATTCTTGGCTTTGTTATCTGTTTCTGCAATGCACTCATGGGTCAATCACAAAGGAAAAGCTATAAACCAATGATAGTGTCCATGTCTCAGTGTCCGTATAGGGTCATATTCGTGTCCGCGGATCTAAGAACAAAGAAACAACTCCCAAAATTCAAAAGTTATGATCTTTCTCCAACCAAATTGTCTGTAGAACGAGATCAACTCACAGAACCCTAGAGTTCGACAATCAACGGATTCAATTAGCAAAAAGAGAAGAAAATTTTGCGAGAATGACGGCAGAGACAAATCCGAACAATACCGTGTCAGTGTCACATCGTGCCAAACATGTACCAGAAACGTCAAAATCAACGTGCGCAGATGTCTCCGCGTCCGTACAGCATCGAATTCGTGTCCGTGGGGGTGAAAAGTAAACCAACAATTCCCAAAATTCAAAATTTCTCATCTTTCTCCGACGAGAACGAGATCCATTCACGAAACCCTCTAATTCGACCATCAATGGATTCAATTAGCAAAAAGGGAGAAGAAAAGTTTTGCGAGAGCGACGGCTCCGAACACCACCATCAGTGTCACATCGTGCCACACATGTGCCAAACATGTATCGGAAACGTCAAAATCAACGTGCGTACGGCATCGAGTTCGTGTCCGTGGGACGAAAAGTAAACCAACAATTCCCAAAATTTCAAAAATTCTCATCTTTCTCCGACGAGAACGAGATCAATTCACGAAACCCTAAAAATTCGACAATCAACCGATTCGATTGGCAGAAAAAGAGAGAAATTTTTTTACCATAGCGACTGCAGAGACGAATCCAAACAACCCAGCTAGGACGTGGAAAATCCAGTCCTGCCAGACCACCGACTCGTTCACCTGCTCCCACCAGTCCGACGCGCTCCTCAGCGCGTTCGCCGCCGCCGCCACCGTCGCCCCCGACGACGAATCCATCGGATCCCTCCGGATTTTTCGATCAGCAAGCCCTAATTTCGCCGGTTCCGAGCGCTGGAGAAATTACTGTAGAGAGAGAGAAGAACGCGAGAGAAGTTCGGTTGGAAATATGAAAAAAAAGAAAGAAAAGGAAAGGGAATAAAAGCGGTTTGACCGCTAATAGCCGGTGGGTTTTGTTGATTAGGTTTGTATGGGCCACGTGGGAACCCGTAGGAATAACAGCTCGTCACGCGGGTTAAGAACGTACACGCGTTTTCGGACGGATTAATGTGTAAACGAAAGGAAAGAAAATTAATTTTAGGATTATTTTGTAAAAGTATATATGTACGTTACACTTACACTTACACGTATTTTATATTATTTGAAAAGTGTAAATAATAATTTTGTTTTAAAAATTTTTGACTACTTACTAGACCAAAGCACATTAAAAAAAATTATCTTAGATCAAACAACAATTTCCTTCAATTTTTTTCCACACGTATTTTCTAACTATCCATGTTAAATTTAATGAACAATATTAAGTAGTAAACATAGATAAGGATATTTAAGGAACAAACTTTTTTATGATGAAGTCTCACTTTCCTTATTATATAGTAGTATAGATAGATAAGGGTACCAAGTTAAGGATTTAATTAGACTTTAAGTAACGGATTTGTCGTTAATGGGTTTGGGTAGTTAAAATTTTCTAGTGACGAACATTCGCCTTTAAAAGACTTATTTCGTCACTGAAAGCTCAATTTCGTTAATAAAATATGTCACTAAAAAAGATTTAAGTATCCAAAGTCTAATTAAATCCTAAACCTGGTATCATTATACAAAATAATCCTTAACTTTATGTTCTTTTCTTTAAAAAATTATAATTTTTAGGACTAATTAGCGTTTAGACCCTGTATTTTATACCAGCTTAAAGTTTAAGTCCCGACATGTCCAATCAGAAAGTATAGTCCCTAACTTTTAATTATTTTTATCATTTTTTTTTCATTTTACCCTCGACATGAATATAAATGCAACAAGCAGGCTATGTTGAAAAGGAGGGTATAATTGGAAAGTTGAAATCAAAAGTAAAAATTTAGGTCTAAATTTTTCAATTGAACATGTTATGGCTTAAATTCTAAACTGGTACGTCTTTTTTATTTTTTTTTCTTTATAAGTAGGAGAACCATTTTTTTTTCTTTATAAGTAGGAGAACCCATGGGATAAGTAGGAGAACCATTTTTCTATTTTTTTTTTCTTTATAAATCAATTTTCTTTCATGCTCATTTTTTTGGCATCCAAAAATAGAAGAAAAAAAATCAAGGCTTTGATTTTGCGAACGTGGCCTAAGTACGTCTAATCGTTTTACGGATTAGATATTATTAGGTAATTTATAAAGACAATACACAAATTATTAAAATACATTATAGTTTTGTCACTTCTAAGACTGTCAAAATTTGGCCTTAGTGTTTGCTTGGATTGAGAGTGAAGAGGGTTAAGTGAAGGAAAGTTAAGCGAGGGAGAAAAAAAATCTTGAATGGTTTGAGGGTGGAGGTTTATAAGGAAAAGTCGTGGAGGTTAAGTAAGGGTTAGTTTATCTTTCTTTTGCCTATTTTTTAACCCTCCAAGTCGGAAGGGTGACAAGAGAAAGTGAGATATTTTGTTTAAAAAGTCATAAATACCTCTTATTTGTCCTATAAAATATCATGACATTCGTCTCTATTTTTTTCACTTTTAACATGTTGTTCCGTCTTTCTAGCTTTCAACCTATTGTCGTCTAGGTGCATTGTCTCTCGGATTCTCTTATTACTGCTCCTCCCACTGAAAACTATATGTAATATGGATATTTTGATAATTACTATATTTTTATTAATCCTCCTTCCACTAAAAATCTACAATCTAAATAAAAGTTATTAAGCACATTCCACTTAACTCTCCTTACAGTCTAAGTAAGGTTATATGTATTGACTCCCTCCCTCTCACTTAACTTTTCTTCGCTTAACCCTACTTAACTCTGTTTATTTTTATTGTCAATCCAAGAAGACTTATTGTGAAAATTTTGGCAAGTCTAAAAAAATCATAACTGCCAAGTTTTATTTGTCCTACAAAAATAGGATTATTAAAATCTTGATAGTCATCTAATGATTTAGGATTGACAAAATTATGATACCTCTGAACAATTTGTGTATTGTCATTATCAATAGTCTATTATTATTATGTCATCGCTTATCTATATAACAAAATAAAATCATCATTTTTGAAAAAAAAAAAAAAAGGATCGTGAATAGAGAGTATATACTTAATAGGTAGGAAAATATATATGACAAAAGAGAATGATCTTTTCTAGCATATATATAAGTGTCAAGGCATTTTACGTTAATTATTCCTATGTTTCATACTTATTACACGAATCACCCCTACTTTCAAATTAATTACACTGACCACCCCTATTTTTTATATTTTCTTTAGAGAGTTAAAACACTAACCACCCCTATATTTATTTATTTTTATAAAGGAGAGTGGTAGTCCGTGTAATTAGTTTTAAAATATGGATAGTCCTTGTAATATCCATGAAACATGGAGAGGTTAATGTATTTATTTCTAAACACTAAAAGCAATAAAAATAATCTCAAAAATTAAATTATGAAGGAGTATCGGAATCACAAGGATAACTAGGAATTATCAATGAGTACGAAAGCATAGGCATAATTAATGTCTTGTATTGTCCATATAGAATATAGTCTAGTATTTTTTGTGTACATTTTAAATAAAAATAACAAAATCAAAATTAGTTTTTAAAAGTAGCCTCCTCCACTTCTAAAAGTTGAAGTATTGAAAAAATGAATAGTGGAGAAACTTTTCTCCCAAATTGAACATTTGATTTACCTATAATTTAGATGTGAGAACTCCATAAAAAAATTGCAGTCAAAGTATACCCTTCCCTTTCCCCTCCACATTAACTTTCAACACCCGGGATCCTATTTTTACAAATGGAAAGTTAAAAAAGGAAACTAAGAAAGTATAATTACATGTTGCTTCTATCAACACCAACATAACACGGCATAAAATTGTTACACAAATGTAGGGTTTAGTAGTTTATGGACGGGGGGACAAACAACAAGCTTCTTGTCTCCTTCTTTGCAGCGGAAAAAAAATATGAACTTAAGCTTTCATAGAGAAGACTTCCTCCGCAATGGTATGTGTAGTATTCGCTTCCAAAGAAACCTGTCATGCCATGCTCCCAGAATATGGCAAACCGAATAAGTAAGAGACATATCAGGCTATGCAACATACGAATACACTTGAACCTGTTTTCATGATTATCGCATGTAAGGTTCTAGAATAGGTTTACCCGAAATCATCTATTGCAATATATGATTAATAGTTATGGGAAAAGTCATTATGAGGATATCCTATATTTACAAATGGAAAGTTAAAAAAGGAAACTAAGAAAGTATAATTACATGTTGCTTCTATCAACACCAGCATAACACGGCATGAAATTGTTACACAAATGTGGGGTTTAGTAGTGTATGGATGGGGGGACAAACAACAAGCTTATTGTCTCCTTCTTTGCAGTGGCAAAAAATATATGAACTTAAGCTTTCATAGAGAAGACTTCCTCCTCAATGGTATGTGTAGTATTCGCTTCCAAAGAAACCTGTCACGCCATGCTCCAAGAATATGGCAAACCGAATAAGTAAGAAACATATCAGGCTATGCAACATACAAATACACTTGAACCTGTTTTCATGATTATCGCATGTAAGGTTCTAGAATAGGTTTACCCGAGATCATCTATTGCAATATATGATTAATAGTTATGGGAAAAGTCATTATGAGGATATAAAGTAGGATTTCTTTACTCTACCCAAACTACAATATACTAACCCGTATAACATATATATAAACATTTATATACCTTAATTGATGAATAGTAGAATTTTAATAACCATCATACTCGCCTTTAGTTCCAACACCCCGTTCTTGTTCTCCAGTTCCTCTTCAGGGTATAGCAACATTCTCGATTTCATTCCTCAAATCTAGTGAATAAACACTATATCGTCAAATTAAATGCAAGCTTCAGTCGAAGGACTCTTACTACCAAAATTTATGTGTTTAGCAACTCAAATAAACATCGCTAAACACATGAAAATCTGGCTAAAAATTATCATTGATGTCGTTAAGTATTAGTGTATTAGTCAAGTAGACTTTAGTCCCACATCGGGTAGCATAATAGAGAGAGGAGTTAGCCTCTCATATATATATATATATATATATATATGAATCATCCAATTATTTCTTTCTATATGGTATCAGAGCCAAAACTCTGAATCTATTTCTCCACATAAAAAAAAAATCTAGTCCCCTCCCCCCCCCCCTCTCTCTCTTCTGACCCCCCCTCCCGCGCGCCTCCCCCTGCCCCAATGGCAGTCCCCCCCCACCCGAGTGGCAACCCTGTCACGTCCCAGTCCCAAATACGTAGGACTAGGAACACGTAAGCATGCCAGCCGCATGGATATGACAACTCCAATATATGGAAACCAAATCCATACGTACGCTGTAATATGAATACAAAATCCACAAGTGGTATAAACATATGTCACAAGTCACAGGGTAAAATCTAAATCTCATCCACCAAAATTATATAGAAATAAATAACCAGTATCTATGAAACTAGATCTCAATAAGAAGTATCTAAGGATGATAGTTGGATGGAAATAAATCCACTACCAACTCGAATATAAGAGCAAATACAATATGAGTACAACACCACAACACAATATAAGAATACCAGCTATCCATCACAGCTCGAAGAGAAGACATCCTCGGATCACATGTAACCATCCAAATCTGCGCTCCTACAAATACTCAAGAAAAGATACACCTGGCAGCGGACCAGGTCCTCAGAGGGACATAACAAGATACTTAAACACATGCCAATAAAGTACTGAAATAAATATCCAATAGGTCACCTAACCGTCTAAAGTGAATGCAGTTTAAGAACAATTTTCCCAACAAGTGGGCTATCTGGCCATAAATAGGATTGGCATAGTTCTCTTGGAGATCCAGGGGCCTACAAAGGCACGACGACTTTCGAACGTCGGAGGCCCGCCATGATAATATATAGGGGTCATCATGACCGCGTATCTCCGGCGGAGCGTACGGGTTACACAAGGAAAGTGCAAAGGAGCCCAAATGTGATACTTGTTGTTCTCCCCACCCCATGCTCTAAGCATGTCACATCCATGACACAATTTGGTCCATAGCCTATCCTTAGTACCCTAGCCCAATCCTGCAACCAAACAAGGATAAGGATGGGACCACCGTACTACAATAGGCTACGTCCATAGACCTCTAATAACTGCTAAGTCTTCTAGCATGCAAAGTTTCTAACAGCAGTTATTCCTAACGCACGACCCACACGTACAGGAGGCCAACCTGCACGCAAGTCCGTGATCTACATGAGACTCACAACTCGTGTAACAACTGTGTCACGGCCAATGAACCTATAGATGCTACATGATAATGGGGTAGTCTCATAAACAAGGTCAATGCAATTACATAAATAAAAATATACCGCAACGACACCGTCGCGCGCATTTTTTATATAACAGTTAAAATATATGAAAAGACAGAAAATAAAGATGCATGCAACATATGGAATAAAAATAACAGTACAATGACAAGGTATACTTGCCTGGCAAGGAAGCTGCAATGTACCAATAACCTGCTCCAGAAATCGCGCAGAACAATCCAATATCCTATGTACACATAAATATAATATAATAGAATCATTAGTCATTACCCTAGCACATACTCAACCACATTTACACTGGAATCAGAGGGTATACTAGGGGTAACACTAGTCATCTAACACGGTCAATTATGCATTGAATTACGCGGGTGTCGCGTCTTCAAGTACTGTACGAAATCAGTCAGTCAACTGACAGGTGTCTATGCCAGTACGTTAGTGTACGCAAGGTAGACAAATTCACAAGTTCTTAGGGTCAACATGGTCAAGGTAAGTATGGGATAGTCCACGATGTCCTAGGGTCATACAGTCTGAATATTTAGTCATAATTATCAATTAGCATTTACTTACATATATATTCATATAACTATATAATAATATAACCATTAATTTATTTTAATTTATTTAATTCTGGAATAATTACTCTAAAATCCTATTTTAATCTTATTATTCTGATTTTTATGTTAATTCCTAAATTTTGTCCAAAGAAACTGAATTTTATCAACTCGAGACTCATGGCACGCAAATCGAGACGATCTGTTGACCAAAAAGTCAACCGATACAAACTCGACTTTCATGTATGATTTCCTGTAGATTTTAGCATCAAAAACATACTAGAATTTATGGCTCGTCTGAATTCAAATTTATTTGAGAATTATGGCACATACAAATTTTGTATTGCGCACCGATGGTTAAATTCTAACCTAGAAGTTCTACAGAATTAACAGTATATAAATACTTCGAAATAAATTCTGAGAAAAATATATGTCGATGATCTCGACATTAGATTTCCGAAACTTTAAACGGTTCATGATTCTGATTCCTGGTTCTCCCGAAATCGCGAAAACATCGAAATACGTCTATTTTCGGATATGCTGTGCTCTACGAATTTTCCAAAATTTAATACTAATAATTTAGAAAAACAATTTATATTATCAGAAATCTAACCTCATTATCGTTCTAACAAAAAAAACTGGAGTGTGTTTGGAGTCCGGAGCTAGGAGATATCGTCTTTTTAATTCGTCATAACTAGTAGAAAATGAGGCTGAATTTATGACGAATTTTGACTATTTTTGGACGAAAAAGAGAGTAGTTTGGGGAAGAAAAATATGAAAGATAGTTATTTATAATGGTGGACACTACTTAATTAAATACGAATAGGATTGGTTAATTTGGATAGGATTATGATAAATTTAAATAAGGATAGGATATGCATGAAGTTGATTTCCTAGTAGGTTCAGGATTTAAATTAATTTAAAATAGAGTTTAAATTTATCTCAATAATTTATAATCTTAAATATAATTAAAGATAATACAAATAATTTATAAAATCTTATTAATATCTATTAACACTAAATTAGTATCTATCTAATATTAAGACTATATATATCCAAATAAATCCTAAATAATTTTAAAATATAAATAAATTTCTTAAAATTCTAAATAAATTACAAAAAAAATATAATTAAATATTTTAAACTAAAATAAATATTTGGTAGGAACGACATGCAAGTATGGTCGTATAGTAAATCATAGAAGTCCTAGAAATTTATGTTTTCTAAGTTTTAATTACCAAAAATTCTAGAAAAATCTCCAAAAATCTAAAATAACCTAAAATAATTCTAAATGAATATTTATATAAGTAAATATATCAAGAAATTTATTTTCTAATTAACTAAGAGCATATTCTAAATAAATTCAACATATATAATAAATATAATAATATAAAATATACACAAAATATCTATTTTGGGTGAGGGAGTTTACAAACCCTCTTTGTCCAAGTGGCCGCACCCCGGCCCCCATGCCCGAGTGGCTGCCCCCTGCCTGAGTGGCAGCTACCCCCCCATTGGTATCTTCAGAGGGTAGACAATTGTTTGTTTGCATGAACCTCTGACTCTCAGCAAGGGTATCAGGAGTTAACAGAGAGACACCCCACATGCTCCTCCTTCCGAGGGTTCCTTCGCATCGATAACTCCACCAGATCCAGTAGGACAAGGCTAGATCCCGATATTAATCCAAAGGCAAGCGTTAGTAGCTTTTTATCAGCCGGCTCCTCAAGTCATGCATGTCCGGCCATCACAATCAGCTCCACCAGTCTTACCGGAACAGCCAGTTCATCCCGCTCCATCATTCATACCAGCCCAGCCAGCCCAGACAATACCACCAGTTCTTCCAGTATAACCAGAGAAGACAGGCTCTCAGGCTATGTTAAAAATAATCAAAGCCATGATGATGGTACAATAACAACAACAATAACAACTCCAGCTTCAACAACAAGTGGTCCAACTCTGCCAGCAGTTTCAACAAGGACAAGAATAGACCAACTCTACTCTTTGCCAGGGAGTTAGAGTAGTACTCTAGAATAGTGGGAGTTATACTCATTACTCGGCAACCAATATTAGTCGCATGCGCCCAACCAAGTTCCTCGGCACAGAAGATGCAGTTTCAGCAGATTCTTGGCTCCAGGACTTTGAGGCCATCCTGGATGCAACCAAGACCCCAGATAATGAGAATGTAGTAGTCGTAAAGCTACAATTATCAGATCTTGCCAGAGATTGGTGGATAATACAAGAAATGGCACTTTCGAAGCCCATTGACTGGAAGACGTTCAAGGAGCACTTCCAGGAGAATTATTTCCACACCACCGCCAAGTTCCAGCTCCAGCAGCAGTTCATCAACCTCCGCCAGAACACAAGATCGATCGACCAGTATGCAGTTAAGTTTTGCCGACTTAGCCAATTTTCTCCCTATATGGTAGATTTCGAGGAAGACCGAGCTAAGAGATTTGAGCAAGGGTTACATCTAGAGCTCCAGTAATTTACGGTGGGTCATAATTATACCACCTACGATGCAGTACTCAGGGCAGCTAGGTCCCAAGAACTTGGCAGCCAGAGATTAGTAGCAAGGACTGAAGGCCAAAAGAGGTCGCACTCATCCCTGAGAAGCACCAGTATTCAGTCATCACCTCCCATACCAGCAGTCAGAACTCCTCACCCGCCAGTACCTCCAACCTCCACAATAACCTCAGTACAATCTACCAGGCAATCTGTATCAGTAGGATACAGCCACTGCAGTAAGCCAGGGCACACCAAAGAACAGTGTAGGAGGGCCAATGGCCAGTGTCTCAGATGTGGGACATCCAACCACATGATTGGTTCATGTCCAATCCTATACCCAGAGACTTTTTCTGTCCGACAGTTACCAGCTCTGCCTTGGACAGCGATTGAAGGCCCGCGAGGACCAGTGTTAGCAGTTTGACCCCTAGCCCAGCGTCCTCTCCTGATGCAGACTCAACAGTTCCAGTAGCAACATCCGACGCAATATGCGCAAGTTCATCAAGCCCAACCAGCAAGACAAAATCAGCAACAAGTCAGAGCCATTGCCCCTGGACGATGGCTTGACGAAATATTTGGCAACCTAGAGCAGTTGTTAGCCGAAGGCGCTACAATTATGGGTAAGATTTTTGAGCTCTCTTCAGCTTATCTTATTCTTGGGTTCTTGTCGAACGATCTCGTGTTCTAACGCGTTCAAGATACGATAGTCGTTTTGATCCTTTCATTGAGCAAAATACGAGTTCATCGTCCCGTTCTTCTGCCTTCATGACTCGTGGTACGTGGTGTCTATCATGTGTCCCGACTGCAAAGCTACGTCCTGGATTATAGCCATGTCCTCGATATAGTCGTTGGTACCGACTTACCTCTAGGCTTGTCTCTTGTCCATTTGTGTGAGTCAGTATAGGCAAGCGAGGACGAGTTCCTATTCAACTGACTCAGGAGTATATATATCCATATGCCTCTATTTTCCCGTGTGTTACTTTTGTTCATTTATTTATTAGTTACTTCTGCAGCTATCTTTTCTATTTTAGTTATTTGCTTAGTATAATCATTTGAATTATGATTTGATTTCTTGAGCTTTCACGTGTGTTCCAGCTCGACAAGCCTTGGTAAAATTTTGAGGACAAAATTTTTCTAAGGAGGGTAGAGATATCACACCCGATTACAGATTTAGTATTTCTTGAATTTCTAGAATTTAATTTTTTTGATAATGTATTCCTGCTGTATTTTCTTATGTTGGTTCATGTTATTTTATTTATTGTTTATTTTTTTTATTGTTGAGAGAGACTATCCGAGACCAGTGGGATACCCATTCGCATTGTCATAGACCCAATTTAGGACCCGCATGTAGAATGGACCCTTAGTTCTGTTCATTTTGGGTGAACCCATGACTAAACCCTTTTTCTCTCCTCTCTTGGTATATATATAAGCTTTTTTATCTCCTCTCTTTCTTCTTCTTTATTTTATTTTCCTCCTTACTTTTCTCCCTCAAGCTTCCCCTAACGCTAACCCTAAGGAAAGTTGCTGCGACTTGGACCGTGAGAGGTAGAGGCTAGGAGCCACCCAAGGCAAGTACATCTTGCTCAATGGTGAAGTCATAAATATTTAAATTTTTATATATCTTGTTGTTTTAAAAAAAATTGATGAAAAATATTCTCATTGAGTTGCTGATCATGTTTAGTTCTTGGAGTTTTAGATTTTGATGTATAAATTTTTGTAGATCTGAGTTTCAAATTTATGGTTTTTATGTGTTCCATGAGTTTTCTTTGGTTTTGATCTATTAAAACTTAGTGTTTTCTAAAACTAGTAGTTCCTTATGTTAGAGTGTTCATCATTCGATTCCAGTATTTTATTATATTGCAAGTACTCTATACGATGCCATTCTTTGATTCCAGTATTTCATTTTATTGCAAGTTTTCTATACAGTACTCATACTTCAACTCTATTGCTCTATTTCATTGTAAGTTTATTCTTTGATTCCATTATTCAATTTTATTGCATGTTTCGTGACACAGTAGGACACACGATGATTTTCATGGCGTGCTTATTGTATCTCGTGCCGTATTTATTGCATTTTGTGTCGTGGCAATTATCATCGTATCTCGTGATAACGCGTCGGGAGGGGAATACCAGAGTCATGTGTAGATGACCCTATTCTCAAATCGTGTCGAGTAGCGGTCGCATATGACACGTGCGGCACGCCAGATTACTTTCAGTTATCCACCACAACGAAGGTATTCACACACTTAGTTGGTATGTATTGCTTCACTTGTGCATATTAATCGTCCTTTTACTTGTTCATTACTGCTTTCCTATTATGTATGCATTTTATTTCTTATTATACTTCTAGCATTGTGTAGTTTACTTGCTGCTTTTCTGACTGGATTGTTGACAACCAAATAACAGATTAGCATGGATGATGACTTCGTTGGATCCTGAAAGGCTTAGTTAGATTGTATATTCATATATATTTGATGTATTATACAATGTATTTGATGATGTATCGGTTATGTTGCTTTACTGGATTTGTTCCCGAATAGAGTAATATGTATGATGTACTAAAAGACACTAGTGGATGGGGTGATTGTGGGTGCGTGTGTGGGTAGTGTTTCTTGTTTTTTTTCATAGTTTATGTGATTGAGCGAGATTGATATCTATTGTGATCATGTGGCGACTATTGAGGTCTAGAACAGCTGAGTATCGCCAATACCGCGGTGTAAGCTGGACGTCCACAACACGCACCCAAATCATGCGAACGCGGGATGTGATAGTTTGTATGCTAGAATTATCATATATATATATATATATATATATATATATATATATATATATATATATATATATATATAGACACACACACACACACACACACACACTCGAAGAAGGTAAATATTATAGGAAAAAGTAGAAAGTCACTTACATCCGTAGTCTAAGATATCACGACTAGGTCAAAGACATATCACCACTACACTACACATACTTTAGAACCCTACTAAATACACACACAAATTCTCTAAATAAGTCTTCTGAAATGATGTCCTTAAGTAATTCGCGAGCTTGGAGGTATGGTCGCAAGCATTTTCTTCATATTTTTCTCCTTCCCTTGCTCAGTCATTAGCCTCCTGTTTACTTCCCAAGCTGGGATGATTGTGACGAGTTGCCCTCTTAACATATTGGAAATATTTTGCAACGATGTAATCATCTCTATTTCCAACTCTTTGGTACTAGATTCCTCAGAATTCTTAGGCTAGTACTCCTTGTTACCATTGCCATCCGGCATGTTGTAGAAGCTCCTTAACTCCCCAGCCTGCCTCAGAAGAGGCACAATACTCATAGCACCATATAGGTGGACAGTCGCTGCGGTAATATTTGTTGGTCCCGCACCTTTAGGATCATGTATGTGATCATTCACGTAGGTATAAGTCTGGATGTCCTCATAAATTACACTGGTCTACGGCTCACATACGGGTGGTCCACCTACAAAACTAGGATCCCAGTTAGGCTGTCCTGGATTTATGCTCTACGTTACTGGACTTGAAGTCTGGATGTCCTTGTGAATTCGAGGATCTCTAGTCTCTTCCTTTTCAATCTCCATGGTATTTGCCTTGCGCGGGCGCAACTCCAGGCTCGCGCGGCATTACGCTCCCGATGGGAACGATCGTCCTGTGGGAGCGTTGCCCAGTGATTCGTGCCTAACAGGGACGACCGATTTCTGTGGGAGATGGGGGCGTAACATTTTGGTATTAGAGCACAACTTTACGTCCTTGGAATTCATATTGATTCTCTCGGTTTTGAACTTGTTTATTGATAATATGATAGACGCTCTCTCTCGATGCTTCGATGAATGTTCCAAACAATAAGTCTAAATATTTTTGAAAGTACATGTGAATGATATGCTTTGCTTGAAACAAAATAGTTATGCGAAGGCCTTTGTGTCGACCTATGTCAGACTTTATGGGAATAGACTCATGTTAGAATTTTCAAGTTACGTGCGAACCAGGATGGCCTTATAAAAATACTAAGCATATTAGCTATACACACAGCCTTTCAGCTAAGTTGTGTTGAGTATTATGCGCTAAGACCCTTGGTACTAGTGAGTTGCAAGCAAAATAGGGATATCGTTCGGATAAGAAAAGTCAGGCTTGGAATGACAACCGATAGAAACATTATCGGACTATCGCTAAGGCGAATCTTGGGAGTCGTGTCTGGGTTTCGTGATATAGTTCAGACGTTTATTCATATCGATAAGTTATGACTCAATTATAGTTTGTACAGATGATTATCGATAGAGGTATATAAGATATTAAGATTATCAAGGCAACACATATGGATCGCGCAGGAGTTCTAAGGAACGAGTTGTATGGATTTATGCGAACACAATTGAGGATTTAATAGGATGACTCAATTTCTGAGTGGTGTATGCAATAGTAAAAGAAAAAATAATCGAATAAGCGAATTGAGGATAGAATGATTTTAAAAGATTCATAGAGTATAGCTCGAACTCTGAGCGGTGTATTGGTCGTCTTAGAAATGTTCGAACGAATCGTGGCTTTCGGGATAACAAACGAGCCTAACAGCAAGTGACATGATTGTGCAAAGCCTTATTATATGTCTAGAAAGTAAGCAAATTCGAAAGAATCGTGCGAGATTTGATTCGAACGAGTTAGAATGAGTTAAACAATGGACACGACTTATATCGAATAGAAATTTAGAGTGTTGGAATTAATATCTGGGTCGAGAAAACTTAGTAGATAGTACGAGCGATTTTGAATTGAGTTAAGTGAATTAAAACTTGAGTTTGATATGGAATAATCGTGGACGCGATTGGAGTTAGTGCAATTGGAATAATGGAGTGAACGAATGATTGCGCGCACAAAAAAATTAAATTGAGTAGGATATCGCTCGATAGAATTTAGTTTGAGTTCGAATATTATGGTTTCAAATTTGGAAGACTGGATATCATATCAATATTTGGAAGATAGCATGGATTGATGCAAGTTAGCAAAATTATAGTTCAATGATTGAGGTAGACGATAATGGACTTAATCATGAATTTGAACGTACGATCTTGAATCGAGTTCAAAGGATAACACTCAACATCAGGCCTAGATGAGATTGATTATCCCGTGTGAGCGTTGTCGTGGTGATTTCACGTCCAACAGGGATGATCGAACTCTCGGGAACATGTTCGATGATTATGCAGACGAACTCGATAAAATGGAACGTAATGGAGGTGAATAGACTTTGACTAGTGGATTTGAACTTGAATATTTTGTGGAATGCTTAAAGTAGACTACGAATTGATCAAATGGTAATATTGAAGTTGGGCGAATTAGCTAGACGAATTATGATTACGGCATGAATGGTTATTAGATAAATATGACTTGTGGATTAATATATATCTTGGATGAGATGAAGCAT
The DNA here is from genome assembly GCA_036927795.1 of Iris macrosiphon. NCBI lineage: Eukaryota > Viridiplantae > Streptophyta > Magnoliopsida > Asparagales > Iridaceae > Iris > Iris macrosiphon. The sequence continues at coordinate 174,895,075 of JAYESA010000010.1, forward strand.
AAGGATAAGGTATCTTGATCGCTTTGATGATAACCATAACGTTTGACCTTCTTATCTTGTGCGAGTGCAACTCATTGCTCGCACATGCATCACGTCCGGATTAGGACGATCATCACGTGGGTGCGTTGGTGTGGTGATGTCACGTCCAGCGGGGATGGTTGAACTTGCGAGAGACCAAAACGTGACAATTGAAGGATCATCTTGACTTGTGGTTTGACACGATAAGACAAATTTTTGGATACAAGTGAATAGAAAGTATCTTGGAGATGAGTTTGTTTAGAACATGAAGCAAGACGCTCGATGGTTTAGTGAGCGGATACGTAACTTATGTTGAACGACTTTACAATTGTGATTGAGATCGAAAAGTTAGAAATTGAATCGTGACTTGGTAGTCTAGGCTAAATAAAGATTGGATATGTGGATCCTATCAGGTATTTGAGGAGAGAGATTATGTGAATCGTTAGGTTAGAGGTGCGACGTGGATATATTGTGGATTTGGTTCAACAAACATGTTGATGTGGATAGGATGATATGTGCTCGATGTATAGAAATCTGAGTGAAACGAGCTTGGATAGAATACCCCATGCGAAAGAACAATGGTTTGACCTTAGGGTATTGGGGCGAGCGTCGTGCAACGCGATTGCATGGTGAGTCACAAACTCGAACTGTACCTATGACCTTGTGAGCTGACCTAGTGGCTAGGCAGACGACCCTATGCCATGAGTTTAACTGGAGTGACTGACTTCAGAGTATCGTTCGAGAAGACGATAGAACTGGGGCAACAAGAGTTAGAGTTAGGACTTGGAACTGGGTGTGTACGTTAGCGATGTTGGCATTGAGATGAACACAATGAGAGATAGGACTTGGATAAAAATTGATTGATTGGATATGTTATGCAATGTAGAGGAACAAGACGGTATTGGAGAATTGTCGGACGAAACTCTTATAATTGGAATTGGTGATATTCATAATAAGTTGGCATACCAAATTAAATCGTTGCTTGGAAGATATGCGTTGCTAGTAATGCAATACTTGGATTTGAGTGGGATTGGGGGTAGACGATAAATAAACAAACTAGAGTTCAGTTAGTCGAGTAGCGAAACGATCGGCGATTCGAAAGATTTTCACGAGTAACTTGTCTGAATTAGCTGTCACTAAGCTTGGTTGAAATACACATATTTGGGGGAGGCCTTGAATATGGGTACGATCCAAACTTAGCAATATGCATAACTCGAATGTAGCTGCAAGTAAAAATGTTAGATTCATATGGATGAGTATGGCAATTGAAGTAAGTTACCCTCAGCCTAGACTTTCGTAAACAGAATATTGTAACGTTCTCCGTGTGAACGAGATAGTTCGGCGCTAAGGCGTAGTAAGGAACTGAGTCAGAGAATGCAAAAATTTAACGATAGAGTCCTTCAATAAAATGGTTAAGCACACATGCGAAACGGAATAAGAAAATGAATAGGAAGATATGTTCGACCGGACCTAAGATGTGAAGGAACAGAACGTACACCATGTTGGGCAAAATTGCTTTGCGCTAAAGCAATAAAGACGGAGCCAGAAAATGAAGGCAATTCGATGTGATGACTTTGGATGGTAGTATATTTACTTAGCGAGAATGGACGGTGACTCGGTCATGCCCCAATCTCCTGCAGGAATCGGCCGTCCCCGCTAGGCCCGAATCAACCCGCCAGCGCTCCCGCAGGACGACCGTTCCATCTGGACGTGATGCCTCACGAGCACAAGCTGCGCCCATGCAAGGCCATGAATCCGAACAGAGGCTTGGTAACAAGTTCACAGAATAGTTATAGTGGAAGCATTGAATGAACATAAGTATGAAATAATAATAAGCTCTTTGTTGATAATCAAGAATTATTACAAGCGGCGCTAGACCGAGATTACAAGTCGCTCAAGCTATCTCTCTCTCTCTAACAATAAAGGCATGCCAAGCGGCTTACAACTTGGGATGATACATAGGCGATGTTCCAATATTATGTCTTGTATATGTGCTTCAACTCCAGACGCAATACTCCAAGGCTCCAGAGCGAACTCCATGCCTTAGTACGCACGAGAGGATACTCCGCACCAAACGAGGTTCTCCCGTACCCTGCAATCAATCTAGTGGATTATCAGTACATGAATGCAATGGTGGGGAGGCTTCTCTCCCGCTCGACAAATCCAAACACGTTATATTAGTTACGTGCACAGACTATTAAGTTATCTTTCTAGTCTTGCCTTAGGATCAGTTTTATGGCATAAAATACAAAGCCTAACTCGTGTGACAGTGCACCGTGCGATAGAAGGGTAACATGACGAAACCTACCAACTTACCATTCTTCCTTCCCTGTCCAATGACACAACCAAGTTAGCCAAATACGAATATATGCATATATTGAAACCCAAGGAATCGCATAGCGAACACATGTATGCTACGAGCATATTTCTAAATTAGGTGCACGAGTTTGCTTAAATTATTATACACAAGTTACTTTGTTTCAGATTCAAGCTTGTTACTCAGGTTATTCAAATAATTATAAAGCTCAGGTTTCACAGATTACTTGTTCATTTCTCAGGTTACTCAAATTCAGATTTCTTAGACACAATACAATGACTCCCACGCGGATTGCCGCAACCGAGCCTGACTTAATCTATATGAATGAGTCGCTGGCCTATACGCCATTATGGATATAGTCGCAATAAGACGGTGGTATCGGTGCCCCGGCGACAGACCGGACTTATCCGTGCTAGCTACAACTATCGCGACTACCGGATTTTCCCCTAGGCCGGATTGGCTCGGTGCCCCGAAGCCCCATCTGTAGGAAATCAAGCTTGTCAAGCGTCCACGACTACGCGACTCTCTTTTTATTAGTTCTTTCTTTATCTTTTGATATATTCTTATCCTGAGTAAACGACAATGGTTATAGGCGCAGGTAATGAGCCTCGCTACAAGCCATCCCATGTCATTCCTGACTCATTGGTTCTTTGCATCTTTCTTTATTACGGGCTCCTTGAGCCATTCTTTTAGTGCCATTCTCTTAATGCCTCTCATTTTTAATCATTCTTTACTTACATTGTACTTTTATGTTTTATTATCATCTTTGTAGCTCCAGGTATGGGAACTACCTTGGCGACCCAACGGTCCCGAAGCCGTTCCATATTTTTTATTACTTGGCTCGGAACGACTTTTTTGATAGTCTTCCTGCCTCAGGTGAGTGAATCATATTTCGTGTTGTGTTCTAGGCAGTGGCATGAATCTACAAGACTAGCATTGAAACAAGACAAGCGAGTACTAGTTAGCACATGAAGCAGGCAAGCATCAAAACCATAGAAACATAAACCGCTATGCTAGCACGAGTCTAACAGGGTTAGTGCGAGGATTGAAACCGTGCAGAGGCATATGGTGCAGCGCATAAGGAAACTATCAAGTTACTTCTTTACCATGTTCAAGGCAAGCAATACAAGATGAGATTATTCCCTTAGCGAGGTGCATTGTACTATTTATTAGCATGCAAGGGATGATTCGCCTAGCAACTAGCAAGTATCGTCCGTATTTTTAAGTGTGCAGGCTAAACAAAGACAGGTTCATCGTAGCCACCCACCTTAGCGATGATTCACCTTGATCGAGCGATACTCCGAGCGTGTGTAAACACCCTGATTTTTTTGAGAATTTAATTTTATTAGAATTATGAATTTTTGATGAAGGAAGATTTTTTCTGTAATTTTTAGTTAATTATAATAAATGTTCTTCATAGATTTATATTTTTGTGCATTAAATTATTTATTAAAATAATATAAAAATTATATTTTTGGGTGTATAACTAATAATAGAATATTGTATAATTTTTTTGGAATTTATTGAGGTCTAAAACTATTTTTTTATGGCCATATATGTTTTGTTTTAATAAACCAACCCAAACCAACCCAAACCGAACCAACCCAAACTAAATAAATTCGGACCTAAACCCGTACCCATAATCCAATAACCCGACTCGACCCGACCCGAAACCCCAACCCACTCTCCCCCACAGCCCGCACGATCCCCTATTTTTCCCTCCCGAAACTGACGCCAACCCCTCCTCTTCAGCTCCCTGTAACTCCCTCCCCCCTATATAAAGCCTAGCCTAGCCGATTACCACCACCATCAACTCCTCTTCCAATCCTGACAAGTCCCGACCACCGACGACCGTCGGACAGTCGTCGCCGCACATCGCAAGAAACCTCCGCAAAGCCGCCTAAAATCACGAGCAGTAGCGAGCATCGAGGTATCCATCTTCTAGCCCCCGTATCTCTCTGCACAGTTAACTAAATATCGACCCGTCGAATCTTATGCGAAGACCATATGACCCTCTTGAGCCCTGTATAATTAGTTCGGTGTATCATGTCCTGTGTCGGTCGTAATTCGCGATGCAAAACAGAAAAAAATGACCCAATTTGTAGTTCAGAAACTGTTCCAACCACCCATGTTCATGTCTAATTTTCTTCTAACCTAGTTAATATTTTTAAATTATACTTGAACATTAATTTAGACAACATAAACAAGTTTTCATCTCATTAATTAGTTTATTTTAATTTGATGTATGTTGTGTTTTATTTGCTGTTGAATTTGACCAAAAACTTGGTTTTCTAAACCTAAAATTTTACGAAATGGGGTGCGTCCCGATAAATGAGGTGACTTCGTTGTATAAGAATTGCACCAAAGGTGCGTATCGTTAACGCAGGCGTGTGAGATTTTGTGGAAGTTGATTTGGATATGCGTGCACACCGAAATCAACGCATATCCGTCAAAAAATACCATATCGACCCGTTCTGACACTCGTTATAATTTCGTGTATGCTTGTTATTTCGCAACGAAACTTGTGATATCGAATTTGCAGCGTTACACTGGTCCTATGACCCAAATTTAGTTCGATTCTGAGAACGTTGATGAAATCCCATTTCGCGGGCCCTACGGTTCCACTTGACGGACGATTTCGTGACCGACTCATCAGAATCCAGTTCTGGATATTCTATTGGGTTCGTATCATCGTTCTGGACTTATAGACACTAAGTTTGACAAATTTGAAGAAATTTGCCTCTAGCACATTTTTTGGTGCGAAGTGGGCCACATGTGGACCCCGCTTTGACCAGAAACTGTCAATTCTGTCCATGTATCCAAATTAGACTTATGGGTAGTCAATCCTAGATATTTCAAGTATTCTGAGAGTAATAATAATATTTGTTTCAGTATCCGGAGGCGTACCTGGAGATTCTACATATATCGGAGCAACTGTCGGAGCTCAAAACCCAGGCAATTGTATCTTGCCAACTTGCAGTAGATCTTGAGATATGATTGCTTGAGTTATTTCTATATACTTCTGTGTTGTACCTGTTAACCTAGAACCGTGAGACATTGCTTAACGTCCGAGCAAAATTCGGGTGTCGACGCCGTACGCGGAGTCGTGTAACGTCACTTAGAGAGTTGATACCACGATCCTATATAGTTTTACGTGCTTGGTTTACCGAGTATGTCATACCATCGGACACTTGACACTCTTCGTGTTACAGAATCTTTCCTGAGTTATTCATGGTGATTCTGTATATGCTTACAGGATTCGTGACATGTGACTTGCATATACATAGATATCATTATGACTCGCTGTACTAGTTAGAGGTCATGATCTTGCGTGTTATAGACATGAGATGTCGTGGACATGAGACGTGTGATTACATTGGGTGGGAGAGAAACACAGGCTAGAGGCTAATTTTATATATATATATATATATATATATATATATATATATATATATATATATATATATATATACACTTTATTATTGAGGTGGTTTAGTCTTTGTTCCAGAGCTTGGCCCATTACGTGATATTACTGCTACCGGTTCCCCGACACAGAGCTTGTAGTGGTCTCAACCTGAGTACTAGTGATGCTCTCATTTGTATTTCACTTAGCTGGTTACATATCTTGTCCTGAGGATCTATTTTTATATACTGTATTTTATTTGGCTTGAGTTATTCTTGTACCTTGTTATATCCCCTGAGGACCTGGATCCGGATTATGTCCCCAGGTACAACAGAGGAGGTTTACCCTGAGATATATGGGACAGGAGCTGACGCTGGAGCAGTACTGGCACCAGAGGATGAGGTTGTGCCAGAGGATTTCTCCTGAGTATTCTGTGACATACTCAGTTATTTATGCTTTCAGTTATTTCATATCTTGACTCATGGACTTATGTATTGACTTATTCTCTTTTCTTATTTTATCGTGTTGTTCCCCGAGACACTACATATGTTGACTTAATGATGGACTATTTTCTTTATCTGTTATCTTGATTAGTCTATCATATTGAGTTATATTTCTTTCTGTGGATGAGATTAGAATTAATCTGTGATAGACGGTATAGACTGTATTTATATTTATTACAGCTTAAGAACACTCTAACGGGTCCATTAAATTAGGTTTGTCTTTTGGAGTCGTGCTGCTGGCCATTGCCACGTGGCTAGTCCCTCGGTATTTTGGGACTGGGGCGTGACATGGTTTTTATGGTGACCCATGATGGTCTACGACTATATTGCTTCAGTTTTAACTAAGGAACCGAGCAAGCCTGTAATTAGGATAATTTCTTGACTTGCATCCTACCTTGATTCCCCGAGACACTACATATGTTGACTTAATGATGGACTAACTTGTTGATCTGTTCTTGACCTTTATATCAACTTCAAAATAATTTCTTGACTTGCATCCTTCCTTGATTCCTTTGTGCACCTCTCATAGTTTACTTTGTATGCAGAGTAATGGATCCACGAGCCAGTGATGAGACTCCTGTGGATATACCACAAGGTGCTGTGGTCACCTACAACGATGGAGTGACACCATTGGGTGGAGATCCATCCACTCAATAAAGCAATCAAGCAGATCAGCATACCTCGAGGTTCCGACGAGACGATATTCCACTACCGCCACAGTTTACTCCACCAATGCCTATTTTTCCACCAGGACAGCCTATGGACGGACAACAGATGTTCCAAATATTCTACGTAATGATGCAAGCACAACGGCAGGATCATCAAGAGGCCCAGCAACGCCAGACGGAGAACTTGAGGAACAGCCTAGTGACAACACTGGAGCAGGCGAACCCACCAGCTAGACGACCATTGACGGGATATATCATGTAGAAGCATGAAAAATACGCTGCAGAATTATACGCAATATGCATGAAGCTCGCATAAAGCAGAGTTTCAGTACTGTGCAGCGTAAAGTATGACTTCAGAGCCATGGGCATACAGCAGAGCTTTATCGCTATTTAGCGTACAATAGAGCTCAAGAACAATCCGCGTAAAGCGTCACTTTCAAGGCCATTTGTAGCATAAAAGGTGGCTACCCCCCCTACAGCATGAAATACGCCTGCTTATTAATGTAGCGTGGAGTTGTACGAGGAACTCTTCGTATTCCTCGAATGAACCTGTCAGACAGTACAATGAACCTGACCCCTGACAGAGAGTACCGCACGACGATCGAGAGGACGGCTGTAATAATGATTCTGCACAGAGACCCAGACCGTCGTTTAGTGATATTTCCTTGATACAAATTGCTTTTACACATTCAAGGAATACGCTGCCTACTTTACACACGCAAGCATGAGCTTTTACGCTCAAGAGAAGACAAAACCAGACGCCACGTCAAAAGCTGTTCTTCGTACAGAACTCGAGGCGTATCTCTGCAGTTAATGCACGAGATGGGGGCAGATCTCTGCATTTAATGTACGAGATTTTATTCTATTTCCAATGACTGGGAGAGCTAAAACAAGGGCTAATACGCTCACGTCATCATCTTGGCATTTTACGCCAAACAAGGCCATTTTCAACTATAGGAGTACGCCATATTCTATCTTCTCGAAATACGCCAACTCAGGCTATATTTGCAAAGGTACATGATAAGGCTATCTGGTCCAGAATACGCTCAAAACCCCAGTCAATATCAAGTTGTACGTGCTATTTAGCTTCTACGCCAGTATGACAGCTATTTGGCTTCTACGCCAGTATGATAACTATTTGGCTTCTACGCCAGTACGACAGCTATTTGGCTTCTATGCTAGTATGATAGCTATTTGTCTTCTACGTCAGTATAATAGCTATTTGGCTTCTACGCCAGTACGACAACTATTTGGTTTCTACGCCAGTATGACAGCTATTTGGTTTCTACGCCGGTACGACAGCTATTTGGTTTCTATGCCAGTATGACAGCTATTTGGTTTCTACGCCGGTACGATAGCTATTTGGTTTCTACGCCAGTATGACAGCTATTTGGCTTCTACGCCAATCATCTCTATGCGAGGGGCAGTTACCTACGTGGCTTGCATGTCGTGATCTTCGCAGCAGTTATACGCGTTACCTCGTAATGGGACACGCGTCACACGCAGAGTCAGGGGATCATTCAGACGTGGCTAGAAGTTATCATAACCGTCGCGTAAAAAGCGCCATACTCTCCACTGTTCGGCTTCTACGCCGACTGGACGGTTACTGCAACTGGGCTCTATAAATAGAGACCCCTATTAACTGAGAAAGGATCGGATTTTATAAGAGAGATGAGTCTAGAGCACAGACAAAGAGTAGTGATTGACGACTTTGGCATCTAGCATCCAATCCCTCTTGCGATCTTTGAAGCTTCTTCTTCTTCTACAGCACTTTTTCATCATCGTGTGGTCCAAGGGACAAAGTGATCGACCGCAGATCAGACTCCTATAGCAATATTTCCCCAGAATCAAATTTTTGTACTTAACATCCTTGTATAGGATCAATTGTACTTTCTTTTTCTTGTTTGTAAACCAAAGAAAGGGTTTCGTATAAACCTAGTTTCATTTTTTTCGTTTATTATCAAACACAAGATGGCGACTCTGCTAGGGACTACTTTCTTATCTGACGAGAAAGCCATTGCTCAACACGATGTTGTATCCGTCGGATCAACAAAGAAGACTCTGGTCGTCCAATTCGACCAATCTGCTTATGAAGACATGCTTCGCGCAGGGGGTAGCTCTCATTCTCTATCTGTTCAGGACAGCAGGAAGTTGTGTAAAGTATGTATGCTCCAGACATCCTCTACCCTTCCTGCAGGCTCTCTCTCTCTCTCCAATCAACAAGGTTGTGGCATCCCAACCTATACGCTCTGTGCGTAAAAACCCGTCTCTCGTATGTGACGTGGCAGACAAAGCTTCTGGCAATGCCTCAGCGCCAATCCAGAAGTATACAACGCGCCCTGCGCGTAAAAACCTGTCTCACATCGCTGACATGGCTGACATAATTTCTGGCAAGGCCTCAGTGCCAAGTCAAAAAATTTCAAACGCGCCCTGCGCGTAAAAACTCGTCTCCCGTCGCTGACGGGGCAGACATAGTTTCTGACAAGGCCTCACCACCAAGTCAGAAATTTCAAATGCACTCTGCGCGTAAAAATACCTCTCCCTCCTACAAAGGGGCAGATGGTCCCTGCAATCTCCGCAAGGAAAAACAAGTCGCGGATTTCTTGACCTCTCAGCTTTTACGCCATCAAGAGAAGAAGTTGTCTGCTCTTCAGATTACGCGGAATGCTGAGGGCCGTTTGAAGACTTCCTCAGTTTTACGCCAACCTGAGCAAAATTCCAGATTACGCCAGGAGAAGTCCCTCGGCGTAAAGAAGGCCCAGTTTGTGGATAGATACGCTCCTCATGGATCATGTGCTACTCACATGGCTGAACTGGTATATTCGTATGGCAGGGAGGGAGTTAAGATTCCCAATATCCGCGTTTCGACTAATGTAAAAAGGCAGAATAAGCCTTCTTCTTCTTCTTCTGTTAATCCCCCTGATTTGCGCTATTTCTTGATCCAGAAACGCAAAGACAAGGGATCTTCTGATATGTCTATTACACCCCCTAGGGAGCACTGTTGTAATAGTCATAAAGTTGTAGTTAATTATTGCTGTTCTAAGGCAAAACGGTCTATTTTCGACCGGTTGAACTACTCTTTGTCCCTACAGGAAGAAGAACCGACATTCGCATCGGTAAACATGGCATCACACATTCCTAGAGGAAGGTCAAGTTCAAGACGTCATCCCTGTAGAACTTTGAGCTAAAGGAGATTCGACAGACTCCTTGAGAACATTGAAGCAGGTCTGTTTCGAAACACCCGTTCGAGGTCACGGCAACCGACTTCATATTATTCTGATTCTGACACTGGGGGTCGCCAGTTTTCCGAATCGGATGCTGAAAGTATAGACTCAATCTCTACAGAAATCTATAATAATCCTTCAATAGCATCCAGAGAAATGGGAGTCTATGCCAATGGAGATGAATACGAAGAGACTTCCCCATCAGGAAGTACGGAATAACGCGTCGCTGTTTTGGAAGCATCACTCAAAGAGATGCATACCATGATGCAGAGTATGCACCAAATGTTGGTGACTCAATACACAGCTGTGCATGTTCCTCCGACTCAACTGCGAGTGGGGGTAGATATACCATCAAGTCAGGGGCCTATTCAAAATCAAGAATCAGCTGCTTCTCAACCTCTCAACCCGAAAAATGTATTACCTCCTGTTGGAGTTACAATACAACCAATCTCTCACCACTCAGCAGTTCCTTTACCAGCTGAAGACCCGATGCAGGCAGTGTAGGAATTGAAAGCCTAATTCGATGCCTTGAAGCATAAGAACCAGCTCAAGAAGTTGGACATCAACCACCCTTACCCAGCTATCTGGGACGAGATTCCTTTCCCGCCAAAATACAAACCACAGGCTATGATTTTATTTGAGGGAAAGACGTCACCAAGTCAGTACATGAACTACTTCAGCATGATGATGGTGTTGCTGCAAGAGAATGACGCCCTTCTCACTCGAGTATTTAAGGGATGTCTGTCCGGCGTAGCCTATCAATGGTACCGTAGTCTGGCGGACAATTGCATTACTTCCTTCGAAGATTTCAAGACTCTGTTCTTCGCTTGATTCTACGAGGAAGGAATGGACATGTCTATGTCATCACTCATAGAAGTGAAGCAGAAGGAGAAGGAGAACGTCCGTACTTTTATTGAACGTTTTTGTCAGGCCACTTTGCAGATGCCTCCTGGAGTTCCAGATTCTGCCTTGGTGGACATTTGCAGGAAGAACCTTCTCCCACTGATCTCGATATTCATGGGACCATATCAGTTCCATGATTGCCCTCGTTTATCATATCAGCGGTAGCCGCCGAAGACAACAGTCGGAAGGCACGTGACAATGGAATCATGATCTCCACCTCTGACGAGGTGAAATAGTCATCTTCCAATAGCGACCATCCTCGTGGTTCCAAAGGAAAGGAAGCTCTGGCGATTAACACGTCCTGGCAACCTACCCCAGTAACTACGCAGACTAAACCTGGGACTTCTAGACCCATAGAAGAATATTCTTTTGATGATGATGACATTCCGAGCATATTCGACTGTCTAGTCAAAAATGGCAAGCTCACTCTCCCCGAAGTAAAGCGGCCAAATGAAGTCAGCAGTACTAATAATCCTAAGTACTGCATTTTCCACAGGTACATACATCACCCCACAAAGGCATGTTATGTACTAAAAAGAAAAATCCAGTAGTTGATCGATGCCAAGGCCATCACTCTGCGTAACAGCGAGAAGACGGTCACTGCCAACATGATCTCTCTCCAATTTGGTAATCTGCCTCCTCAAGAAGTCCCCGATGGTGTAGTACCTATACCACGGGCGATGATGAACATTGTTAATCTTCCTTCGACCAGGGGTCAAAATCATGACCTAGTATCCTTAACTACTAAGCGTGGGGAGATCATGTGGGTTCATCCGGATCTGGTGTTAGAAATTGAGGAAGAGACTCAAGCTGCTAAGGCTAAGTCTAAAAAGAACTCCAGATGCAAACCATGCCATATGGTTGCAATATCTCCGATATCAGAAGAAGAGGCTTTGGCTACTGGAACCCGGTCAGGGAAAGCCTACCTCAAGGACTATGGAGAAAATCAAGAAGAAGCAACGGCAGACACTTCAACTACCAAGCCTTCAGAACCTAAACCTGTTATACAAGAGTCAGGTCCTTCTAAACCAACGTCGACGGACAAGGGCAAGCAGAAAGAAGTTCGTTTCGATAAACCTTTGAAGAGTATTCAAAACAAAGGTTTAGAGAAACCTTATAACTTCGACGTTTTGGCTCAATTGGCTAATACTCCAGCAAGATTGTCCATCTTTGAGCTACTCAGGCTATCAAAAGACACTCGCAGGCCTTGAGTAAAGCATTAATGCAGGCAGATGCATGCTTGACTTAGCTCAAGTCTCCCGATAAAGAGCCCGTGGCATGTCCTCAATGCCACAGTGTGATGGAAGTGGTCCCTAACATCAATTTCACTCAAGAGGACATGTTATTGAAACATAACAGACATGACAGGCCTCTTTATTACACCGGGTATGTCGGCTCCATGGAGGTAGACCGGATTCATATAGATCCGGGATCGTCGATCAGCATTATCCCTCATAGTCTGCTGAGACCATTGAGGATCCCTACAAGCGAACTGGCTTACACTACCACTACAATCGTGGGCCTCAATGCCAGGAAAAGCAAGCCGTTGGGAAAGATTCGTCTGAGGATCCAAATCGGTGACCTTAGATCAGTGGCTACATGCTACATCATTGATTCAGAGGTATCTTACAACATTCTGTTGGACAGACCATGGATTCACGATCACAATATTGTTCCTTCCACTCTACATCAATGTTTCAAATATGTAGACTTCCAAGGGATAGTGAAGACAGAGTTTGCTGATCTCAACCCGTTCAAAGGAGTTGAGTCCTACTACTCCGATGCCATGTTATACACCCAAGACTACATGAAGGAGGTGTCAGGCAAGACGAAAGAGGAATCCCACCGGGAGCCAGGAGAACCGTCTGTTGAGCAACCTCTGTCAATCCAGGTGAAAGGACGGACTACCGGTCCTAAAGTCATGGAACCCATGACTATCCACTTAGACAGAACCAAATCAGGGGGAGAAAAGGATCCCCTAGTGATCATGCCAGCCGCCTGTATATATGGCAACTCCAATATATGGAAGCCATATATACGAGCGTACGCTGTATAATGAACAATAATTCATAAGTGGTAAGACTAATCACAAGTCACAGGGTAATATCTAAATCTCATCCACATAAATCAAATATGCATAACCAATAACTATGTAACTAGATCTCAATAATAAGTATCTAAAGAATGACAGTCGGATGGAAACAAATCTACTGCCGAAATAGAATATAAGAAGGAACCAGATACATACCATATGAGAACAACATCTGACAATCACGAGGCTCGAAGAGAAGACCTCCTCGGAATACAAGTAGCCTGTCCGGATCTGCGCTCCCACGAATACTCAGGAACATCTACATCTGGAAAGGGACCAGGTCCTCAGAGGGACATAACAAGATACAGAAAAATAACATGCCATGTATGTAAATACTGAATAAATAAATGGGTGTGCTAACCATCTAAATGAATGCAATTTAAAGACCTTGTAGTACGCATGGGGATGTGTAGGCCTGACATATGCTGATGTAATTCACCAATCGTCGGGACTGGCTAGTATATGTGTCATATGCCCCCGGACTCACGGGTAACAGGAATACCCCATCCTCCTCGGAGCATGGTAACGGGAACAAGAAAAATGATACCCCATCTCTGAGAAGCATGGTAACAGGAATACCCCATCTCCGAAGAGTATGGTAACGGGAATATAAGGAGGGGTGTCCCATACGCCTACTAAGTGTCTTTCCCGCCCAATGTAGATATACAAGTCGTAAAAACGACGTGGACATCTCGAACTATGATGCAAGTCTCTATATAAATAATCAACTAAGCTAATACCGTTACACGTGTAGCTCATACCGATGGCTAGTCGAGTATGAGGCATGCGTCCCTACATGAACTCACTCTGTGACGTGTAATGATTCGTGTCAAGGCCTGCGAAGTCATACCAATAACTCCATAACTTTATGTGGGTCTACTAGACACTAGGTCAGATACTACTCCTAACATTAACGCCTTCGTTGACTGCACCCGAGTCTGCTCGGACGCGCACATTTATATAATAAATAAACATGTAACTAATAATAACTGAATTTAAACAGTACAACAAGGCAAGGTATACTTGCCTGGCAAGAGAGCTGCAAAATATAACGTCCAGATGTCAAATGCCAAAAAGTCAGAAACTATGGCCTCAGAATGGACGTCTCCGGATGCTGAAATAAATATCACTAACAGTCTCAGAAAATACCAAATAGCTAGAAATGCCTGTCCTTACGTCCAATTTGGACACAGGGGCAAAATGACAGTTTCCGGTCAAAACGGGGTCCACATGTGGGTCGCTTTGCACCAAAAAATGTGCCATGGTCAAAGGTCTCCAAATTCGCCAAACTTAGTGTCAACAAGTCCAGAACGTCGATACGAACCCAACGGAATGTCCAGAACTGGATTCCGATGCGCCGATCACAAAATTGTCCGTCAAGTGGAGCCTGTGGGGCCCACTATACGGGATTTTGTCAACATTCTCAGAATCGAACCAAACTTGGATCACAAGACCAACGTATTGCTACGAGTCCGATGGCACAAGTTTTATTTCGATCCGACGTGTGTACACAAAGTTGCAGCGTGTTCCAGAAAAGACGGATACGGGACGGTGTCGGCGGATACACGTTGATTCCGGTGTGCACGCACATCCGAATCAACTTCTGCGAAATCCTGCACGTCCGTATCAATGACGCGCACGTTTCGGTAAAGACCGCGTGCGACCAAGTCGTCCCGTTTGGCGGGGCGTACTCAGTTCCCGGGTGAATCGGGGTATGGTTTTTCCTGTTTTTGGATCGCGCATCGTGATCGCCACAGGACGCGATGCTCCGAGCGGGTTACACGGGCATCGAGAGGGTCACATAGCCTACGTGTCAAAACTGACAGAATTAAAAACGGAACTACGAGGAGATAGAACGGGTTACCTGAACAGGGCTCCGTGGAAACTGAATTTTCCGTGTCCGGTCACTGTGTTGAGTCCTGGTTTGAATCTGCCTGTGTCCGGGCTGTGTCCGGGCTGTGTCCAGCTGTTGTGCTGTGCCTTGGTCACTATTCAGGCTGAGGATCGTCGGGGCTTCGCCGTGGCGTCTCAGGGCATCGCCGGAGGAGCACAAGTGGTGGTGTTGGATGGTGGACAGAGTGTAGGTCGGGCGGGGGAACGCTGGACAGGGAGGAGGAGAAGGAGAAGTCGACGAGGAAGAGGGGACACAGGTGTGGCGAGGTGCAGCAGGGTGGCTCATCGAGGAGGAAGGCAGGTGTAGAGGAGAGGCTGTTGCTGTTCCGGTCGCTTGGGGAAGCTCGAGCGGGGGACGGCGAGGGGAGGTGAGCAGGGAGGAGGGTGGCTAGGGCAGATTGGAGGAGGAGGAGGAGGAGTGGGTCAAGAGTGGCTGCTGTCGAGGCCGGCGGGGGGGTGGGTTTGACTCGCCGGGGGAGGTGGAGGTCGGGAGAGAGGGTGGTGGCGAGCTGTGATGGGGGTGGCGGTGGAGGTGGGAGCCGGAGGAGAAGGGGGCTGGGGAGAGAGGAGGCGGTAATGAAGGGGGAGGGCTCGGGGAAGGAGAGGAGGAGGAGGAGCTGGAGTCGGGGGCTGAGATGGGGTGGCGGTGGTCGGAGCTCCGACCGGGGAAGAGGGGAAAGGGCTCGGGGGGAGGAGGAGCTGGAGTCGGGCTGCGGCGGAGCTCAGCGGCCGCGGGGAGGGGGTCGGCTCGCAGCTCCGGCGAGGGGGGGTCGGCTGCGGGCTGGGCTGGGTTAGAGTTAGGGTTTTTATTTTTCTTTATTTTCTTTTATTTCTTTTTATAGAAATAAATAATAATATTTTAAGTAAAATATCTTGAGATATTTTACAGGATATTTACAGGATATTTTTGGGATATTTTCGGGTGGGTCCCGCCTCCAAATGGACGGTGCAGGTTCATCGGCCAATGAGGGGGTGACACCTCACACGGAATTTTGCAGAAAAGTCCCTACAATTTCATAAATTGCATAATGGTCCTATTTTGGGAAATTGCGCAATTACGAAATTGTCTGGGAAAAATACCCGATTCCTAAAAATACTAAAATTCACAGAACTGAGGGGAATTGCTGTGTGAGGGTCCTGAGGGGGTGGGGGTGAGTCTGGGCAGGGACTGGGCCTGATTTTCTTGGGTGATACGGGCCATCGTATTAATTAATTAATAAATACTGCGCACGGTGTTTACTAATTATTTAGAGGCAGGTAGGGTCATAATTTTAATACGGTGTCAATGGACTAAATGTAGTATACTCAGTGTAGAATATTAATGTATTATTGTCTGGACAAAACATGTGCATGTTGGGCCTCAAATCTCTATTGGTACAGAGGTGGGTACAGATCAGGGGATTTAATACATACGTTTGGTAAAGATATTTGTGCGTCTAATACGAGGCTCATAACAGAGTATCTGTGTAACGCCCCGCTCCGCGCCGGCGTTTTGTATCAAGGTGAGTGGACAGAACTTCATTCTCTGATTCTTGCACGCCTTAATAATAACCTGAGTTTTTGCTTGCAATGTTTTCTTAAGAGAATGATAGAACCTGCCTTGCATGTTAATAAACGAACTCACCTAGCTTGTCTTTGAAACAAATGTCTGCTAAACGAGAATCCTGAATCGCCTGCTTAGAGTGCATGAACATGTTCACTATCGTCTATGCTTCGAGAGAACCATACTGTGCCTGAACGTGTTCAAGTGATAAGTCGGATTGCCCCACAACAATGAGTGTATTCTGATGGTTCGTCTCGTCTGCATACTAGAGTTTATTTGATAGTGTTCCATGCATTCGCACGCGGTCGGACAATGGCTTTTGGTGGAGAGCTGAACTGCATGCGTTATAACCACCATGGGTCACAGCTGCCATTAGCATCAGAGAAATGAGTCATTGGTACGCTGTTCCACCAGCTGCCGATCCTGAGATACTCGGGGACCGCCCTGCATATAGCTAAGTCATTGTGTTGGCTTGGATAGTGACTGCCCCTAAGAATGTGCATCGTGTGTCTAGCTATGCATCAGACCCTCGAGTCGCACGAGACACGCTGCGCACACCCTGAAACATGAACGGTTTGCTTGCTTGCATATTCAATATGAAACTCTGTTTCCAAACAAGTAATATGACTCTGCTAGAACTGCATAAAACGAACCTAGGTAAAACTAGAAAGATCACTAGTAATGTAATGTTTTATAACATGATTACTTAGTGCCTGTTTGAGTGAATGCTTGTTTCTGTTCAGTTGATTTATCTCACCAGTACTTGTATAAAGTGCTGACCCACCAACAGTTTACTTGTTCGCAGGTACTGGATCGTCCGAGGAAGCGATAGGCGTGCCACAGTCCCGAAGACCCGAAATCCTGGTTTTGATTGATGCCCCGAGAATGCTATCGTATAAGGGGACATAATGTATGGAACGAACGTGTGCCTTTGCTAAAGGAAACCCAAGTTGCCTCGACTGTCCCGAACACTCAGTTGGCTAATGCATTGCATTGCAACAAGTCCCTTTCCGCTGCTTACTCGATTGATGCGATGATAGCCAACTATCAACTTAAACGATTGGCCTTGCACGGGCGCAACCCCAGGCCCGTGCGGCATCACGTCCCCCGAAAGCTCGAACGGGCCATTCGCTTGGCTCCCTTCCTCCCTCGTACCCGCGGGACGGGCGCGGTGATTCGCGTCCGGCGCGCCGAGGCACTGTGATACGTGTCTGGTTCGTTAATTCCCGGCCGCACGGGGCGGGACAGGGCGGAGCGGCGGCCCGGGCGAGATCGGGGCGTGACAATCTGGGAGTTGCACAAAGTGCAGGATAGTAGACTGTCACGTCTAGGGGAAGTATGTGAACTTTGTTCGGGGATAACCGTCAAGGTAAAGCTCAAAATAATTCGGTGATGGACAGGTGCACAAGTCAATAGAATATGTAAGCAAAATAAATTAAATTATTGTCATAAATCCTAAATTGTTAAAATAATCCTAGAAATGCTGGAATCTGGTCGAGGGGGTTTACAATCTACCCAACTTATAAAAATTTTGTCCTCGAAATTAAAACTAAGCCGGGATAGAAGTCAAAGACGGCATAAGATATAATGTAACAAAGTAATTTATATCTTGGTTTACGAATAGGTTCGAAAAACGTTTACGCATATCGTCCACACGTTTCCAAGTAGATTCTCCTGGCGCGCCATGCTTCCATGTCACGCGGATCAAGGGAATAGACTAATTTCTCAGTACCCTTTCTCGATGATCAAGGATTTCTACGGGTTGCTCTTGATACGACAGGCTCGGCCTAATGGTGATCTCCGAATGGTTGAGAACATGACTGATGTCTGTCACATATCGCCTGAGTTGCGACACATGGACTACAGCAAGTACTTCCTCAAGAAGGTGGTAGCACAAGTTGATATGCCACTACTCCCACTCTTTCTAGCACGTCAATGGTCTAACATACCTTGGACTCAACTTGATGTGTCGTCCGAATCGAATGGTGCCTCTAGTAGGTGATATATCTAAGATGACATGATCGTCCTCTTTGAACTCCAAGGGACGATGATGACGGTCTGCCTACTGCTTCTGTCTGTCTTGCACTATTCGCAAGTGTTCTTGCATTTGCTTAACTGTCTCTACGGTGTTGACCACCAACTCTGGTCACGCGAATCCTTGTCTGGTAAAATGCTGACTGGTCTGCCGTACAATCTTATAATTTGCCTCATATAAGTAATGTCTCCATAGCTTCTGCAGACTGGCCAACTCTAAAGGTAGAAAATGTGCTGACTTGGTGAGTCGGTCCATAGGAATTCTTAATCCTTATAAGTCAACCTAGTCATAGGTGCTGCTGTCCTTTCAGGAGTCAGTCAATTATTCATCCGGGTAAAATCTATTTAGACTCCTGATAGCAAAATGATATATTCTTCATTGAAACCCTTGAGTTCTGAACTTGACCCGAGTTACGAGGCAAAAATAAAATTTTCATGCTGTCATAATGATGCACGTATCAGGAACGTAAGTAGGTAGTGAAGGTCATTCTAAGGGTAGCACGGGTTTAAATTGCAATCTAATCTAATAATAGGGTTGGTAATTACCCAAGAAACAAACAGAAAAGGTTAGAGAAACATTATACCTTTCTGTATTTATACTAAGCACGAGGTTTTGCCTTTCTGAAATAAGGGAAGACGGAAAACAATAATCAAGAGTTCAAGGGGGAGGTAATATATTAGAAGTGTGGGGATCAAGGCGTTTAAAGAATTCAAATGGGAATTGTCAAGGCAGTTGTGGATTAAAATCCTATTTTGGTAATTCCTATTCACATGCTCATATTATTATAATTATGTAACTGATACGATATGCTCAGATATATCTAGAGGGTAAGTACATCCATCTACTAATCACTATATATCTCAATCCACGTAAAGTAGTTAAGCGAAGGACGAACCAAGTACACTATGGTTGATCAGACCGTAATACACTGATTCTGAAATGTATTAGTGTAGTACTCCAATAATACATATATCATGAACAAGCTTGATAAAGAATAAGCTTGTAAAACTAGGCTATAGTAGCAGTATAAGTCAAGGTAGTACAGTAAATATAAGTACGCTAGATTATGATGTGAGAAGTACAAAACAATTCAAATTCACAAAAAGACAAGACTCTACAATCTCTACAGTTGTTATTCTAATTCCTTGTCTAAGTTGCTAGTTGACCAAAAAGAGGTATGGTCTTCTAAGTTCTATAATCTTGGTAAACACTATAGGTTGTCTGCCTAAAACAGAGATTTCAAGAAAGTCCGCGTAAAGTAGGGGTTCGAGGTTGCCTGCGTAAAGCAGAGATAAAATAGTTTGGCGTAACGCATGGCTTCAGAGCTATCCGCATAAAACAGAGAAGCGTAAGGTAGAGCTTCAGAGCTGTCTGCGTAAAAAGTCTGTACGTAAAAGTCTGGGTGAAAGTCTGAGCGTAAAAGTCTGGGTGAAAGGTTTCTGCATAAAGTCTGAAATATGTTGCAGCGTAAAGTTGTACGAGAAACTCATGAGTTTGTCAGTTAAAATTAGTGAATCCTGATATCTGACAAAAGTACTTGCACAACGATCGAGTGGACGGTTTGTGATGATAAATTTGCACGGAGTCCCAGGTTGTCGTTTAATGACTTTATTGGATACAAGTCATTTTACGCTCGAGGTGAGACAAAACCAGATGTCCTGTCAAAAGCTTTTTCTTTCTTTTTTTGCACAGAGCTCGAGGCATAATTCTGCATTTAATGCACAAGATTTGGTCATGGCTGGGGAAAGCTAAGGCTGTAACAAATACGCTCACATCCTATCCTTATATTCTACGCCTAGTCAGGTTACTCTACGCTGGTTATCTGTTATTCATGAATCATCAAGTTTACGCAGGGCAGTTACCTACGTTGCTTGCATGACGCAGGATAAGGAAGATTAAGGGATCGTGGGTAGCAGTTGTCATAACTGTGGCGTAAATGAGACAATCCTCCGCATAGTTTGGCCTTTACGTCAAAAGTTATGTAAACTCCCTCACTCAAAATAGGTATTTTGTGTATATTTTATATTATTATATTTATTATAGATATTGAATTTATTTAGAGTATTCTCTTAGTTAATTAGAAAATAATTTTTTTTAGTATATTTACTTATATATATATTTATTTAGAATTATTTTAGGCTATTTTAGATTATTGGGATTTTTTCATAATTTTTAGTTAATTAAAAACTAGTAACACTAATTTTCTAGGACTTTGAAGAATTTATTTTATGTTCAAACTTAATTAAAAATATCCCAAACTTTTATTTTAGGTTCTAATAATAAAATATATTTTCTAGAATTTTTTGGGAATTTTCTGATTATTTTTAGCATTTATTTTGAGTTAATTATGAAAAACTGAATTAAAAACTAATTTCTGAAAAAGAAAACCCAAAAAGTAATTAATTATGCCCAGTCAGCAAGCAGTTGGCCAACCTGTCAGCCTCCTGCAGTGAACAGGGCCGGGGCCGCCTGTCAGTGGCCGCTAGGTGGGTGTGGGTGCGCCAAGCCGAGCCGAGCCGAGCCGAGCCGCGTCCTAGTCCGAGTCGGACTCAGCTGAGCCGAGCCGCGTGAATATCTGACCGTCCGATCTGAGCTGGGAGCCACAGATGGCTGCCACGTGGCACTTTCCGAGCCGCGGCTGCACTCTCTCTCCTCTCTATATATATAATAGTTTAAGTTATTTTCATGGGTTTTTCTTGAGCCGATTTTTGGAGAATTGCCATCTAGGGTTCCTTCATCTTCCAGAAGCCATTGCGCATAGCTCCGGACTCCAAACGAGGCCTAGTTTCTTGCGTTAGAAAGATATTGAGGTTAGCTTTCTGATTATATAAATTGTTTTTCGAAATTATTAGTATTAAATTCTGGAAAATTCTTAGAGCATAGCATGTGCGAAAATAGACGTATTTTGATGTTTTCGCAATTTCGGGAGAACCCGGAATCAGAATCACAAACTGTTTAAAGTTTCGGAAATCTAATGTTGAGATAATCGACATATTTTTCCCAGAATTTAATTTGAAGTATTTACATACTGTTAATTCTGTAGAACTTCTAGGTTAGAATTTAACCATCGGTGCACAATACAAAATTTGTATGTGCCATAATTCCCAAACGAATTTGAATTCGGACGAGCCGTAAATTCTAGTATGTTTTTGATACTGAAATCTACAAGAAATCATGCGTGAAAGTCGAGTTTGTGTCGGTTGACTTTTTGGTCAACAGATCGTCTCGATTTGCGTGCCATGAGTCTCGAGTTGATAAAATTCAGTTTCTTTGGACAAAATTTAGGAATTAACATAAAAATCAGAATAATAAGATTAAAATGGGATTTTAGAGTAATTATTCTAGAATTAAATAAATTAAAATAAATTATCTTTTGACGTGATAAATTTGTAATACATAGTCTATTTGGACTGTGACTTGGACTCTGATTCATACCAGCAGCAGGACCCCAGACGAGTACATTATCTGACAGTGTTCCAGTAGGACGTAGTATTTAGCCACCACGGTTAGTTTACATCAGACCCTGAGTCAGAGAACCCAACGCGCGTTCGTACATTTACATGTACGCAAATATTATTCAGTTTGGTATATATATTTATGTACGTAATTACTATATGTATTCCAATAATTATGTAAATAAATTACTAGTTATATTATTATATAAATATGAATATATATGTAAGTAAATGCTAATTGATAATTATGACTAAATATTCAGACTGTACGACCCTAGGACACCGTGGACTATCCCATACTTACCTTGACCATGTTGACCCTAAGAACTTATGAATTTGTCTGCCTTGCGTACATTAACGTACTGGCATAGACACCTGTCAGTTGACTGACTAATTTTGTACAGTACTTGAAAACACGACACCCGCGTAATTCAACGCGTAATTGACCATGTTAGATGACTAGTGTTACCCCTAGTATACCCCCTGAGTCCAGTGTAAATGTGGTTGTGTATGTGCTAGCGTAAAGACTAATGATTCTATTGTATTATATTTATGTGTACATAGGATATTGGATTTGTTCTACGCGATTTCTGGAGCAGGTTATTGGTACATTGCAGCTTTCTTGCCAGGCAAGTATACCTTGCCATTGTACTGTCATTTATATTCCATATGTTGCATGCATCTTTATTTTCTGTCTTTAGTTCATATATTTTAACTGTTATATAAAATGCGCACGGCGGTATCGTCGCGATATGTTTTATTTATGTATTTGCATTGACCTTGTTTATGAGACTACCCCATTATCATGTAGCATCATCAGGTTTATTTGACTGTGACACATATTTTTACACGAGTTGTGAGTCTCATATAGATCACGGACGTACGTATTGACTGATCATCGGTACGTGTGGGCCGTGCGTTAGGAATAACTGCTGTTAGAAACTTTGTATGCTAGTAGACTTGGCAGTTATTAGAGGTCCAGGGACATAGCTTATTGTAGTACGGTGGCCCCATCCTTGTCCTTGTTTGGTTGCAGGATTTGGGCTAGGGTACTAAGAATAGGCTATGAACCAAATTGTGTCATGGATGTGACATGCTTAGAGCATGGGGTGGGGAGAACAACAAGTACCGCATTTGAGCTCCTTTACACTTTTTCTATTGTGCGGCCGGATTCTCCGCTGGAGATACGGGCGATGATAACCACTATATATTATGTATTATCAGGCGGGCCTCCGCCATTCAAAAGACGACGTGCCTTTTAGGCCCCTGGATCTCCAATAGAGAACCATGCCAAATCCCAGGTTTTCAGCCAGATAGCTCACTTGTGGGGAAAGTTATTCTTAACTGCATTCACTTAGATGGTTAGACGACCCCATTGGATATTTATTTCAGTACTTTATTGGCATGTGTTTAAGTATCTTGTTATGTCCCTCTGAGGACCTGGTCCCCTGCCAGGTGTATTTGTTTTTGAGTATTCGCAGGAGCGCAGATTCGGATGGATACCTATGCTTTGTGGATGTCTTCTCTTCGAGCCGTGGTTGATAGCTGGTATTCTTATATTGTGTTATTGTGTTGTACTTATATTTTATTTGCTCTTATATTCGGGTTGGTAGTGGATTTGTTTCCATCCAACTATCCTCCTTAGATACTTCTTATTGAGATCTAGTTTTATAGATACTGGTTATATATTTATATTGATTTTCATGGATGAAATTTAGATTATACCCTGTGACTTGTGATATATATTATACCACTTGTGGATTTGATATTCATAATACAGCGTACATATGGATTTGGTTTCCATATATTGGAGTTGCCATATCCATGCGGCTGGCATGCTTACGTGTCCTAGTCCTACGTATTTTTGGGACTGGGGCGTGACATGTTTTTGTGGTGGCCCGTGCAGGTCAAGAGCATATTGTCTCGGTTACGTTACTGTACCGAACAAGCCTGCACATAGGACTAGAGTATAGGATCTCATCCATAATTGACTATGATTCATCTTCCTTCTCTCTGTTTTATTCGAACAATTGTATCCTGCTTGATTCCTGTACTTCCCTAATAAGTTCCTTGAGTATATATAGCCTTCTGCTAGAATATAGGAACCCATGTTATTAGGATGATAATTAGAGTAGCACACCTATTAAGAATACAACGAGAATATAGATACACCACTAAGTTTAGAATATCTAGTGAACCCTAGAATTCCTTATCTTTAGATTGGTATACCATTACCCCTTGATGTATTAAGAAGACTTGAGAGTAGTATAGACACTACTAGAGATAGTTAGAAGTTTTACCATAATGTTTGACCCTAGTATTGAGGAACCAATGGAGAACCAATATTGAATATTAGGACTGAACCTAACCTTCATAATTGGATAGTATTGGAGAACTATAAAACTTAGATCATTGTCTTATTATTAGTAGACAGTACCTAAGGAAGCCTAGAGGAATGTAATTAACACATTTTCCTTGATTATACCTCGAACATAGCAACTAGCATACCACTCCCCCTTAGAAAACCATGATGCTATCTAGAGCCCTCTATTTTAATTTTATATGTTGTTCCTCTGCGGCCTTAACGTTCGCTAATTGTGCGACGACTAAAAATTACGTTTTTATTTTTTTTATTTTTTAACTCGTGCCATCTGACACTTCTGATTATAGACCAAGTGATTTTATTCTATTTTAGGATATATATAGCTTGCTAGGATTTTGGTTGTTACTCTTAAAATTTTGAATTATGTGATTGGTAATTAGAACTTGACAGTTTAAGTTATTATTGTAGATTATGACCTAATGATTACCCCTTAGTTTTAAGTCGCGTAACTTGTACCCCACCTCAATATAAGTTATATCCCCTTTTCCCTTGAGGCTAGTAACTCTTCTATCCTTACTATTGACACTTGTTCTATAAGCACCATGACTAAGGCTTATGACGACCATGACCTATGTAATATAAGAGGATACCCTAATAAATACCAAGACCCCTTCTCGTAGACCTTAACAGGAGTTTCTAAGGTATCCTTAAGATAATTACAGTATTAGTTTAATTTTTTTAAGTTGGGTAGTATGTCTCACAACCTAGTATCACATAGTCCACTTGACCCATCGAGGTAGTGTAATTGAATGACATTAATTGTATGCTAGCATTAGACGACAGCGTTTATTCAGACGGTAGAAATTAGAGGTCCATGCCCTATTTGGTCGACTAGCGACTTAGACAAGGAGGTTGTATGATAACTGTAGAGATTGTAGAGTCTTTTGTTATTGTTGCTTATGTTGTTTTTGGATTTTTTGCAAACCTGAATTATTTGTAACTTCTCTCATCATAATCTAGCGTTATATTTTCTGTGCTACCTCGAATTATGCTGCTATTATAGCCTAGTTTTTGCAAGCTTATTCTTTATCGAGCTTGTTCATGACATATGTGTTATTGGGGCCTGATCAACCACACTAATACAAATTGTCTAATCAGGATCAGTGCATTATGGTCTAGCTAGACATAGTGCGCTTGATTCGCCCTTCGCAATACTATTTTACGTGGATTGAGATATATAATTGACCAGTAGACAAATATACTTGCCCTCTAGACATGTCTGTCTGAGCGTATCGTATCGGCTACATAACTGTACTAATACGAACATGCGAACGAAGAATTATCAAAATGGGATTTCAATCCATAACTGCTTTGACAATTTCCATTTGACTTCTTTAAATGCCTTGATCCGATACTTCTATTCTATTACCTCACCCTTGAACTCTTTATTATTGATCTCCGTCTTCCCTTATTTCAGAAAGACGAAACCTCGTGCTTAGTATAAATTTGATATACAGATAGTACTAGATATACCACACATGCCAATCGCATTGTTCGGTGACTATCTTTTATAAACGATTAAGGAAATATCATAGATGATATGTTTGAGGATTCAATCGCATGATTAAATAATTTGGGGCATAAGCTTTCTTAAGGTATATAGCCTTATGTGATAGATGGGTAAATTCTAAGTTGGGTAGCAGTGCATTGTCAACTCAAGAGGAATTTCTTTTAGATTGTATCGAGTAAGATTAGATTGGGAGAGGTTCAAGCCATTTTAATTTTGAGAATTTTAGAAGAATGACTAAGATGATGAGGATTAATGAATTTTAAAAATCTTGATATTGAGGACCCAATATTTATACCTTAAGTACATAATTAAAATTTTTGAGTATTGAAGGTAAAATCATCAATTTGAATTTGAAGGATAAATATATAATTTCAGACTTGAACATTGGTGGACTGCATTTAAATTATTTTTCAATTTGATGATTTAAATTAAGAATTAAAATTTGATGGTTGGACTACCTATTTGAAATATTGAGGAAGTGAATGGAATTTAAAAAGTTGAAGAATACAAAAATTTATAAGTGAAAATATGAATAATATTGGACTCGAATTACTTCTAGAGGAGATTATGATAGTTGGAGATCGTGACGTAAAATTTGATATGGGTTATTTAAATCTTGAAGATATTATATGGATTCAATTTAAATTTGGGTATTGATGATTTGGAAAAGTGATAAGAGATTACAATAGGTTGAATTTTGATTTGAACAATGATTATCTTAATTTTGAAATGATCGCGATAGATTTGAATAGATTTTGTTATTTAAATTTTTGGAAGAGATTGCGATTGACGTACCTTATGTACGAATGTGAAGAATTTAACAAATTATTCCTTATTTTAATTTCGAGGACGAAATTGTTTAAAGTTGGGTAGATTGTAAACTCCCTCACCCAAAATAGGTATTTTGTGTATATTTTATATTATTATATTTATTATAGATATTGAATTTATTTAGAGTATTCTCTTAGTTAATTAGAAAATAATTTTTTTTTAGTATATTTACTTATATAAATATTTATTTAGAATTATTTTAGGCTATTTTAGATTATTGGGATTTTTCCATAATTTTTAGTTAATTAAAAACTAGTAACACTAATTTTCTAGGACTTTGAAGAATTTATTTTATGTTCAAACTTAAATAAAAATATCTCAAACTTTTATTTTAGGTTCTAAATAATAAAATATATTTTCTAGAATTTTTTGGAAATTTTATGATTATTTTTAGCATTTATTTTGAGTTAATTATGAAAAACTGAATTAAAAACTAATTTCTGAAAAAGAAAACCCAAAAAGTAATTAATTCTGCCCAGTCAGCAAACAGTGGGCCCACCTGTCAGCCTTCTGCAGTGAACAGGGCCGGGGCCGCCTTTCAGTGGCCGCTAGGTGGGTGTGGGTGCGCCAAGCCGAGCCGAGCCGAGCCGCGTCCTAGTCCGAGTCGGACTCAGCTGAGCCGAGCCGCGTGAATATCTGACCGTCCGATCTGAGCGGGGAGCCACGGATGGCTGCCACGTGGTGCTTTCCGAGCCACGGCTGCACTCTCTCTCCTCTCTCTATATATAATAGTTTAAGTTATTTTCTTGGGTTTTTCTTGAGCCAATTTTTGGAGAATTGCCATCTAGGGTTCCTTCATCTTCCAGAAGTCATTGCGCATAGCTCCGGACTCCAAACGAGGCCTAGTTTCTTGCGTTAGAAAGATATTGAGGTTAGATTTCTGATTATATAAATTGTTTTCTGAAATTATTAGTATTAAATTCTGAAAAATTCGTAGAGCATAGCATGTCCGAAAATAGACGTGTTTTGATGTTTTCGCAATTCCGGGAGAACCCGGAATCAGAATCACAAACCGTTTAAAGTTTCGGAAAGCTAATGTCGAGATCATCGACATATATTTTTCCCAGAATTTAATTTGAAGTATTTACATACTGTTAATTCTGTAGAACTTCTAGGTTAGAATTTAACCATCGGTGCACAATACAAAATTTGTATGTGCCATAATTCCCAAACGAATTTGAATTCGGACGAGCCATAAATTCTAGTATGTTTTTGATGCTGAAATCTACAGGAAATCATGCATGAAAGTCGAGTTTGTGTCGGTTGACTTTTTGGTCAACAGATCGTCTCGATTTGCGTGCCATGAGTCTCGAGTTGATAAAATTCAGTTTCTTTGGACAAAATTTAGGAATTAACATAAAAATCAGAATAATAAGATTAAAATGGGATTTTAGAGTAATTATTCCAGAATTAAATAAATTAAAATAAATTATCTTTTGACGTGATAAATTTGTAATACATAGGCTATTTGGACTGTGACTTGGACTCTGATTCATACCAGCAGCAGGACCCCAGGCGAGTACATTCTCTGACAGTGTTCCAGTAGGATGTAGTATTTAGCCACCACAGTTAGTTTATATCAGACCCTGAGTCGGAGAACCCAACGCGCGTTCGTACATTTACATGTACGCAAATATTATTCAGTTTGGTATATATATTTATGTACGTAATTACTATATGTATTCCAATAATTATGTAAATAAATTGCTAGTTATATTATTATATAAATATGAATATATATGTAAGTAAATGCTAATTGATAATTATGACTAAATATTCAAACTATACGACCCTAGGACACCGTGGACTATCCCATACTTACCTTGACCATGTTGACCCTAAGAACTTGTAAATTTGTCTGCCTTGCGTACATTAACGTACTGGCATAGACACCTGTCAGTTGACTGACTAATTTTGTACAGTACTTGAAGACACGACACCCGCGTAATTCAACGCATAATTGACCTGTTAGATGACTAGTGTTACCCCTAGTATACCCCCTGAGTCCAGTGTAAATGTGGTTGTGTATGTGCTAGCGTAAAGACTAATGATTCTATTGTATTATATTTATGTGTACATAGGATATTGGATTTGTTCTGCGCGATTTCTGGAGCAGGTTATTGGTACATTGCAGCTTCCTTGCCAGGCAAGTATACCTTGCCATTGTACTGTCATTTATATTCCATATGTTGCATGCATCTTTATTTTCTGTCTTTAGTTCATATATTTTAACTGTTATATAAAATGCGCGCGGCGGTGTCGTCGCGATATGTTTTATTTATGTATTTGCATTGACCTTGTTTATGAGACTACCCCATTATCATGTAGCATCATCAGGTTTATTTGACTGTGACACATATTTTTACACGAGTTGTGAGTCTCATATAGATCACGGATGTACGTATTGACTGATCATCGGTACGTGTGGGCCGTGCGTTAGGAATAACTGCTGTTAGAAACTTTGCATGCTAGTAGACTTGGCAGTTATTAGAGGTCCAGGGATATAGCTTATTGTAGTACGGTGGCCCCATCCTTGTCCTTGTTTGGTTGCAGGATTTGGGCTAGGGTACTAAGAATAGGCTATGAACCAAATTGTGTCATGGATGTGACATGCTTAGAGCATGGGATGGGGAGAACAACAAGTACCGTATTTGAGCTCCTTTACACTTTTTCTATTGTGCGGCCGGATTCTCCGCTGGAGATACGGGCGGTGATGACCACTATATATTATGTATTATCAGGCGGGCCTCCGCCATTCAAAAGACGACGTGCCTTTTAGGCCCCTGGATCTCCAATAGAGAACCATGCCAAATCCCAGGTTTTCAGCCAGATAGCTCACTTGTGGGGAAAGTTATTCTTAACTGCATTCACTTAGATGGTTAGGCGACCCCATTGGATATTTATTTTAGTACTTTATTGGCATGTGTTTAAGTATCTTGTTATGTCCCTCTGAGGACCTGGTCCCCTGCCAGGTGTATTTGTTTTTGAGTATTCGCAGGAGCGCAGATTCGGATGGATACCTATGCTTTGTGGATGTCTTCTCTTCGAGCCGTGGTTGATAGCTGGTATTCTTATATTGTGTTATTGTGTTGTACTTATATTGTATTTGCTCTTATATTCGGGTTGGTAGTGGATTTGTTTCCATCCAACTATCCTCCTTAGATACTTCTTATTGAGATCTAGTTTCATAGATACTAGTTATATATTTATATTGATTTTCATGGATGAGATTTAGATTATACCCTGTGACTTGTGATATATATTATACCACTTGTGGATTTGATATTCATAATACAGCGTACGTATGGATTTGGTTTCCATATATTGGAGTTGCCATATCCATGTGGCTGGCATGCTTACATGTCCTAGTCCTACGTATTTTTGGGACTGGAACGTGACAAGTTATTTGGCTTTTACGCCAACTAGGGTAAAGGGTTCTGGCGTAAAACTGGGTTTATCCAAACATAGGATGAGGTTTCAGTCTTAGTATTCAACCTTGGATTTCTATTGGTTCCTTAAGACTAAGGTCAACACTATGGTCAAGTTTCTAACTAATCCTAATAGTGTTTATACTACTCTCAAGTCATACATAGATACGTCAAGGAACAATGGTAAGTTAATCTATAGGTAGTGATGCTAAGGTTTATTTAGGTAGTATGGAAAACTAGGGTTCATTTAGTATCCTATACTTAGGGATGTGTTAAAGCCCTAGTTGTATTCTAAGTAGGAATATTATCCTAAGTATCATCCTATCAACAGGGATTCCTATATTCTAGCAGGGGCTATACTCAAGGAAATATTAGGGAAGCACAAGATTCAAGCAAGATGCAATTGTGTAAGTAGGACAGACTGGAAGGAAGATAAGTCATAGTCAATTAGATGAGATCCTAAACTTTAATCCTAGGTGCAGGCTTGCTCGGTACAGTAACGTAACCGAGACAATATGCTCTGACCTGCATGGGCCACCACTAAAAATATGTCACGCCCCAGTCCCAAAATTCGTAGGACTAGGACACGTAACCATGCCAGCCGCCTGTATATATGGCAACTCCAATATGTGGAAGCCATATATACGAGCGTACGCTGTATAATGAACAATAATTCATAAGTGGTAAGACTAATCACAAGTCACAGGGTAATATCTAAATCTCATCCACAGAAATCAAATATGCATAACCAATAACTATGTAACTAGATCTCAATAATAAGTATCTAAAGAATGACAGTCGGATGGAAATAAATCTACTGCCGAAATAGAATATAAGAAGGAACCAGATACACACCATATGAGAACAACATCTGACAATCACGAGGCTCGAAGAGAAGACCTCCTCGGAATACAAGTAGCCTGTCCGGATCTGCGCTCCCACGAATACTCAGGAACATCTACATCTGGAAAGGGACCAGGTCCTCAGAGGGACATAACAAGATACAAAAAATAACATGCCATGTATGTAAATACTGAATAAATAAATGAGTGTGCTAACCATCTAAGTGAATGCAATTTAAAGACATTGTAGTACGCATGGGGATGTGTAGGCCTGACATATGCTGACATAATTCACCAATCGTCGGGACTAGCTAGTATATGTGTCATATGCCCCCGGACTGACGGGTAACAGGAATACCCAATCCTCCTCGGAGCATGGTAACGGGAACAAGAAAAACGATACCCCATCTCCGAGAAGCATGGTAACAGGAATACCCCATCTTCGAAGAGTATGGTAATGGGAATATAAGAAGGGGTGTCCCATACGCCTACTAATTGTCTTTCCCACCCAATGTAGATATACAAGTCGTAAAAACGACGTGGACATCTCGAACTATGATGCAAGTCTCTATATAAATAATCAACTAAGCTAATACCGTTACACGTGTAGCTCATACCGATGGCCAGTTGAGTATGAGGCACGCGTCCCTACATGAACTCACTCTGTGACGTGTAATGATACGTGTCAAGGCCTGGGAAGTCATACCAATAACTCTACAACTTTAGGTGGGTCTACTAGACACTAGGTCAGATACTACTCCTAACGTCAACGCCTTCGTTGACTGCACCCGAGTCTGCTCGAATGCGCACATTTATATAATAAATAAACATGTAACTAATAATAACTGAATTTAAACAGTACAACAAGGCAAGGTATACTTGCCTGGCAAGAGAGCTGCAAAATATAACGTCCAGATGTCAAATGCCAAAAAGTCAGAAACTATGGCCTCAGAATGGACGTCTCCGGATGCTGAAATAAATATCACTAACAGTCTCAGAAAATACCAAATAGCTAGAAACGCCCGTCCTTACGTCCAATTTGGACACAGGGGCAAAATGACAGTTTTCGGTCAAAGCGGGGTCCACATGTGGGTCGCTTTGCACCAAAAAACGTGTCAGGGTCAAAGGTCTCCAAATTCGCCAAACTTAGTGTCAACAAGTCCAAAACGTCGATACGAACCCAACGGAATGTCCAGAACTGGATTCCGATGCGCCGATCACAAAATTGCCCATCAAGTGGAGCCTGTGGGGCCCACGATACGAAATTTTATCAACGTTCTCAGAATCGAACCAAACTTGGATCACAGGACCAACGTATTGCTACGAGTCCGATGGCGCAAGTTTTGATCCGACGTGTGTACACAAAGTTGCAGTGTGTTCCAGAAAAGGCGGATACGGGACGGTGTCGGCGGATACGCGTTGATTCTGGTGTGCACGCACATCCGAATCAACTTCTGCAAAATCCCGCACGTCCGTATCAACGACGCGCACGTTTCGGTAAAGACCGCGTGCGACCAAGTCGTCCCGTTTGGCGGGGCATACTCAGTTCCGGGGTGAATCGGGGTATGGTTTTTCCTGTTTTTGGATCGCGTGTCACGATCGCCACAGGACGCGATGCTCCGAGCGGGTTACACGGGCATCGAGAGGGTCACATAGCCTACATGTCAAAACTGACGGAATTAAAAACGGAACTACGAGGAGATAGAACGGGTTACCTGAACAGGGCTCCGTGGAAACTGAATTTCCCGTGTCCGGTCACTGTGTTGAGTCCTGGTTTGAATCTGCCTGTGTCCGGGCTGTGTCCGGGCTGTGTCCAACTGTTGTGCTGTGCCCTGGTCACTATTCAGGCTGAGGATCGTCGGGGCTTCGCCGTGGCGGCTCAGGGCATCGCCGGAGGAGCACAAGTGGTGGTGTTGGATGGTGGACAGAGTGTAGGTCGGGCGGGGGAACGCTGGACAGGGAGGAGGAGAAGGAGAAGTCGACGAGGAAGAGGGGACACGGGTGTGGCGAGGTGCAGCAGGGTGGCTCATCGAGAAGGAAGGCAGGTGTAGGGGAGAGGCTGTTGCTGTTCCGGTCGCTTGGGAAAGCTCGAGCGGGGGACGGCGAGGGGAGGTGAGCAGGGAGGAGGGTGGCTAGGGCAGATTGGAGGAGGAGGAGGAGTGGGTCAAGAGTGGCTGCTATCGAGGCCGGCGGGGGGGGGGGGGGTTGACTCGCCGGGGGAGGTGGAGGTCGGGAGAGAGGGTGGTGGCGAGCTGTGATGGGGGTGGCGGTGGAGGTGGGAGCCGGAGGAGAAGGGGGCTGAGGAGAGAGGAGGAGGTGATGAAGGGGGAGGGCTCGGGGGAGGAGAGGAGGAGGAGGAGGCGTCGGGTCGGGGGCTGAGATGGGGTGGCGGTGGTCGGGGCTCCGACCGGGGAAGAGGGGAAATGGCTCGGGGGGAGGAGGAGCTGGAGTCGGGCTGCGGCGGAGCTCAGCGGCCGCGGGGAGGGGGTCGGCTCGCCGCTCCGGCGAGGGGGGGGTCGGCTGCGGGCTGGCCTGGGTTAGAGTTAGGGTTTTTATTTTTCTTTATTTTCTTTTATTTCTTTTTATAGAAATAAATAATAATATTTTAAGTAAAATATCTTGAGATATTTTTCAGGATATTTACAGAATATTTTCAGGATATTTTCGGGTGGGTCCCGCCTCCAAATGGACGGTGCAGGTTCACCGGCCAATGAGGGGGTGACACCTCGCACGAAATTTTACAGAAAAGTCCCTGTAATTTCATAAATTGCATAATGGTCCTATTTTGGGAAATTGCGCAATGACGAAATTGTTTGGGAAAAACACCCGATTCCTAAAAATACTAAAATTCACAGAACTGAGGGGAATTGCTGTGTGAGGGTCCTGAGGGGGTGGGGGTGAGTCTGGGCAGTGACTGGGCCTGATTTTCTTGGGTGATACGGGCCATCGTATTAATTAATTAATAAATACTGCGCACGGTGTTCACTAATTATTTAGAGGCAGGTAGGGTCATAATTTTAATACGGTGTCAATGGACTAAATGTAGTATACTCAGTGTAGAATATTAACATATTTTTGTCTGGGCAAAACAGGTGCATGTTGGGCCTCAAATCTCTATTGGTACAGAGGTGGGTACAGATCTGGGGATTTAATACGTACGTTTGGTAACGATATTTGTGCGTCTAATACAAGGCTCATAACAGAGTATCTGGGAGTTGCACAAAGTGCAGGATAGTAGATTGTCACGTCTAGGGGAAGTATGTGAACTTTGTTCGAGGATAACCGTCAAGGTAAAGCTCCAAATAATTCGGTGATGGACAGGTGCACAAGTCAATAGGATATGTAAGCAAAATAAATTAAATTATTGCCATAAATCCTAAATTGTTAAAATAATCCTAGAAATGCTGGAATCTGGTCGAGGGGGTTTACACCTCCACCCTTGGTCATTAACCTACGGCGCAACAAGCAGCTGACTGATGTAAATACAGTCGGGAACATGGTTTCTGATGATAATAAAGAACCTCTTTTTCAGTATACTGACGCTCAATTTCATAATCAGGAATCATCCCTCCATAACGTATAGAGCCTATAGCACAAAAATTCTTGAAAGCTATAGACTTTTATCAACCGTATGTGTGGAAAGTGGCATCAACATCTAACGTCATCACGACATATGGGCCACATGAAGATTCTATCTTTATTGTCCCACCTACCCGTAAAGATCAGCATCCAATAGTCTTCGGCCGTATACAGAATCGACCGATTGTACAAGAAGATTCTCACGAGTCTGATGCTGGGAAAATGCAGGTTTTCAGATATAGCCCACAGGCCTTGAAAATCATGCAAAGCATGGGTTATGACTTGAAGTTGGAGCTAGGCCTCAACTATGGAAAAGGCAGACGAATGCCGTTGCATGGTGATCCCTACTGTCAACGAACTCATTTCGGGTTAGGGTATCTCACGTCTCTTGCAACTTCGAGCAACTCTGAATCAAGCGGAGCGACCATTTCCTCTTCTCATGATGGTTTGTCGTCCTCCGATTCAGATGATGAACTCCCACGGATATTGTTAGCAAACCCGGTATTGACAGATTCTCTCGAAACAGAGGAAAAAGAATCTGAACCATTTGAAAATGAATCATGGGCACAGCAAATGGATACACAATGGGAACTCCGGTTCGAGCGAAGAGAACCGTCCACTGAAGATGAAGTTGTCCAAGTCGATGTTGGGGATAAAATTTCACCAAAGTCGATATTTATCAGTAACAATCTTTCCCCAGCAGAAAGGAAAGAGATGATCCAATTGATAAAAGAATATATCGATATCTTTGCATGGAATTATGAGGATATGCCAGGTCTTGATCCAAAAGTGGCTACCCATAAACTCAATATATTGCCCAATTCAAAGCCTGTAAAGCAACACCAACACCGGTTTCGTCCGAATATGATGGATGCCATTGAAGCTGAAATCAAGAAATTGGTAGCATGCGGGTTCATCCGTGAAGAGCAACATCCTGATTGGGTCGCCAATATAGTCCCGGTCATGAAGAAAAGCGGGAAAGTTCGCATTTGCATCGACTTTCGAGATCTAAATACGGCCTGTCCTAAAGATGAGTTTCCTCTTCCCATCACAGATGTCATGATCGACAACACATGCGGTTTTGAATGTATGTCTTTCATGGACGGATTCTCAGGGTACAATCAGATCAAGATGCATCCTGAAGATGAGAAGCATACTGCCTTCTGTACGCCACTGGGGGTATATTGCTACACAGTCATGCCCTTTGGATTAAAGAATATCGGGGCTACATATCAGCGAGCTATGAGTAACATATTACATGAGCATCTACGCAAAACAGTGGAATATTACATAGACGACATCGCTGTCAAAAGCCGCCTCAAGGCTAATCACATCCAAGACTTGAAGACAGTGTTCGAATTGATGCGCCAACATCAACTCAAAATGAACCCTACAAAGTCCTTTCTCGGAGTATCCAGCGACAAATTCCTGGGATTTGTCATTACCGCTAAAGGCATTCAAGTCGACCCTGATAAAGTAAGAGCTATCCTGGAGATGCGACCGCCCCATAATCTGAGAGAACTCAGGAGATTTCAAGGTCGTCTAGCTTATATCAGGAGATTCATATCCAACCTCTCTGGAAGATGTCAGCCTTTTTTTCGCCTAATGAAGAAAGGTGTGTCTTTCGTATAGGACGAAGCCTGTCAGCAAGCGTTTGATGATATCAAATGCTACCTTACTAATCCTCCAGTTCTGGTGCCTCCCGTCATAGAAAGACCATTTTTGTTGTATGTTCGAGCAATTGATTATTCTTTAGGGGCTCTTCTTGCACAGAAGAACGATGAGGGTCATGAACAGGCTATCTACTATTTAAGCAGGATGATGATCGGAGCTAAACACTGGTACAATCCAGTGGAAAAAGAATGCTTGGCCCTAATGTTTGCTATTCAGAAGACGCGACATTACGTCACGGGTCAAACTATTCATATCATCTCCAGAATCAATCCTCTCCGGGTATTGATGAGTAAGCCAAGTGTTCTTAATTCCCGACTCGCGACTTGGGCGATATTATTAACACCGTATGATATGGTGTACGTCCCTCAAAAGTCCATAAAAGGTCAAGCCTTGGCTGATTTCTTAGCTGCACATCCAATTTCGGAAATCTCCAAACTATACGAGGACATTCCTGACGAAGTTGTAGAATATAACTCTGCAATGGAAGATGATATATGGCAGTTATTCTTCGATGGTGCTTCTCGGACTGGTCCCAAGGGAAACGTGGTTTCAGGAGTAGGAATTGTTCTGGTGACTCCTGACAAACTCGTCATCTATCGAGCATATTCTCTTAGCGAACCCTGCTCTAATAATGTGGTAGAGTATAATGCCCTACTCATCGGGCTTCAAGCCGCTAAAGAATTGGAGGTTGAATACTTGGAAGCTTTTGGTGATTCCCAGCTAATCGTCAATCAGGTTAGAGGAATATATGAAGCCCATAATCCAGACCTCATTCCTTATCACCAAGCAACGATCGAGATAGCCATGTCTTTTAAAGGATTCTACTTAGAGCATGTGCCTCGATCTCAAAATCTGGAAGCTGATGCTCTGGCCAGTTTAGCTGCAGATCTGGCTATTCCTATAAGATGGCAGAACTCGGTGATCCTTCTTAACAAAGATTTGTTTTATGTGAAAAATAATTTTCACATGGAACGCAGCTACGCCGTGAATACGGTTCCTCCTAAAAGAGATTGGAGAAGTCCCTTTATAGACTTCGCAGCATACGGAATCTTACCAGAAGATCCCAAAGAAGCAGTTCGGTTAAAAGACGATCACTACGCTTCTATTTTGATGTTTCTTCACAAAGTCTATATCGCCGAACTTATGATGAACTATTGTTACGATGTCTCTCTGACGATGATGCAAAACGGGTTATCCGAGAAGCTCATGACGGGGTATGTGGAGCACATCAACCCGGTCCTAAGTTATAGGATCGTATCAGGAGGATAGGTTATTACTGGCCTACCATGATTGCAGATGCCGTGAAATATGCAAGACAATACAAAGCTTGTCAGGTTCATGCAGATTTTATACATCAGCCTTCTGAGTATCTACATCCTACCATTACATCATGGCCATTCAAAGCATGGGGTATGGATATCATTGGTCCGATTCACCCGTCGTCTTCTTGGGGACATCGGTTCATATTGGCTATTACCGATTATTTCTCCAAATGGGCAGAGGCGATCCCCCTTGCTGAGGTAAAGTCATCCAACGTGATCAGCTTTATCAAGCATCATGTCATTTATCGCTTTTGGGTACCCCGAAGGATAATCTATGACAACGGGCCTCAATTCATCAGCCAAGTATTTTACCGATTTTGCGATAAAAATCGGATACAAAATATGGCCTCTACGACATATAATCCTGCTGCTAATGGTTTGGCGGAAGCCTTCAACAAAACTATCATTAAACTCTTGAAGAAGTTCGTTTCTTCGAACAAAAGAGATTGTAATGAGAAATTGGGAGAATGCCTCTGGGCATACCGCACAACGGTACGAACACCGATAGGTTATACCCCATTCTCATTGGTTAACCGTACAATAGAGCTCAATAACAATCCGTGTAAAGCGTCACTTTTAAGGCCATTTATGGTATAAAAGATGGCTACCCTCCCTACAGCGTAAAACACGTCTGCTTATTAAATGCAGCATGGAGTTGTACGATGAACTCTTCATATTCCTCGAATGAACCTGTCAGACAGCATAACGAACCTGACCCCTGACAAAGAGTCCTGCACAACTATCAAGAGGACGGCTGTAATGATGATTCTACACAGAGCCCCAGACTGTCATTTAGTGACAAAGCCTCGAATTAAGACATCGTTTACGCATTTAAGGAATATGCTGCCTATTTTTACACAGGCAGACATGAGCTTTTACGCTCAGGGTGAAACGAAACCAACCGCCACGTCAAAAGCTACTCTTCGTACAGAACTCGAGGCATGTCTCTGTAATTAATGCGCGAGATGGGGGCAGATCTTTGCATTTAATGTACGAGATTTGGTTCTACTTTCAATGACTGGGTGAGCTATAATTAGGGCTAATACGTCCACATCACCATCCCTATACATTACGCCATCAGGCTATTTTCAGCTATAGGAGTACGCCATATGCTATCTCCTCGAAATACGCCAACTCAGGCCATATTCGCAAAGGTGCGTGATAAGGCTATTTGGCCCGAAATACGCTCAAGACCCCAATCAATATCAAGTTTTACGCGCTATTTGGCTTCTACGCCAGTATGACAGCTATTTGGCTTCTACGCCAGTATGACATCTATTTGGCTTTTACGCCAGTATGACAGCTATTTAGTTTCTACGCCAGTATGACAGCTATTTGGTTTCTACACCAGCAAGAAAGCTATTTGGCTATTACGCCAAAATTGGCTTCTATGCCAATCATCTCTACGCGAGGGGCAGTTACCTACGTGGCTTGCATGCCGTGATCTTCGTAGCAGTTATACGCGTTACCTCATAATAGGACACGCGTCACACGCGGATTCATAAGATCATTCAGACGTGGGTAGCAGTTATCATAACCGCCACGTAAAGAGCGCCACACTCTCCACTGTTCGGCTTCTACGCCGACTAGACGGTTATTGTAACTGGGCTCTATAAATAGAGACCCATATTAACAGAGAAAAGGATCAATTTTCTGAGAAAGAAGAGTCTAGAGCACAGACAGAGAGTAGTAATTGACAACTTTGGCATCTAGCATCCAATCCCTCTTGCGATCTTTGAAGCTTCTTCTTCTTCTACAATACTTTTTCGTCATCGTGTGGTCCAAGGGACAAAGTGATCGACCGCAGATCAGACTCCTATAGCAATATTTTCCCAGAATCATTTTTTTTGTACTTAACATCCTCGTATAGGATCAATTGTACTTTCCTTTTCTTGTTTGTAAACCAAAAAAAGGGTTTCGTATAAACCTAGTTTTATTTCTTTCGTTTATTATCAAACACAAGATGGCGACTCTGCTGGGGAGAACATGATCTTCTTCTTCCTCAAGTCAACAAGACAAACATCGGCAAACATCCCCATTGAAGTTCAAATTCCCTCACTCAGAGTAGCAGTGGCTAATGAGTTGACTCAGGAAAAGAATGATCTATTAAGGCTTCAAGAGCTAGAAGGATTAGACGAGAAACGCCTTCAAGCTCAACAACGCATTGTGTTCTACCAGGCACACATTTCCAAAGCTTTTAATCAAAAAGTGAAGGAAAGAGTGTTCAAAGTTGGCGAGCTAGTTTTAGCTGTAAAAAGGCCAATGATCATCACGCACAAAAGTAATGGTAAATTCTAACCCAAATGGGAGGGCCCTTATGTGATTGAAACAACATTTTCAAATGGCGCTTACAGATTAGCCAAGCCTAATGGAGACTTGTTAATGGCTCCTATCAACGGCAAATTTTTGAAGAAGTACTATGCTTAACCTCCCTTGTTTAAGTGGAGTATGGTAAAGATCTCATTCTGACGATACTACGTACAAAGACTAGTTGGAGCATATTCTATCATGTCCATATAACCTCTGAATAGATATGTTTAACTAATTTGGAACTTCAAAACCTATCTCGTCCATATTACCTCTGATAGTGTTTTGTATACAAATTTAGTTAGATCATATTCTATCATGTCCATATAACCTCTGAATAGATATATCCAGCTGAAGCCTACCGAAAGTATATCACGTCCATATTACCTCTGATATCACTTTCACCCTAGCCTATCATTTATGTTAAAAAATGATGGGTCCACCAAAGTCAGATAAAATATCCTTATTATCTCCGGAAAGAGCAAGTTACAAAAAGAAGCAAAGGGGGACATCACCCTCGGGTTATGAAGGATTAACCATCCCATCAGATATAGGAATGGTAACTCCACTCTGGGAAATCCTTCACGCTGTGTTTCATCTGCAAGCAGCCCATCGGTAACGGCCCTCAGGCCAGCTTGTATCCGGTATACCATGGCAGGGAGCAAGCCCAGTCTTGCTCCAAACACCAAACGCACTATAGGCCATAAGGTATTGCGATGAATGCGATCCGCAGACGCGATGCCTGGTACTACCCATCGGCGTAACCATACTGAGAGGAAGCCAGCCAGTTGAGCTTCCCTTGACAGAGGCTTGCGATAATGCCTCATATAACTGTAGACTTTAGTGCCTGCAGGATAACCCCCTATCTTCTCATCGAGAATATGATCTGATGCCCCAGAGTCTTCAATAAGATCATCGACCGTTTGGGCATTAAGCACGCTCAGAAGATTCAAAGGTTTATCTCTGCTATCCACAACCTTGTCTGGCTTAGCGTCTCTGGCCTGATGAAAGAAGAGATAGGAGGCCCATTTGTTGGTATGAACCAAATCAGATGGCTCATTGTAGAAGGTGGTGCACGCAAGATAATTGCTCATCAACTCTTGGTACACTGCTACTGCTCGAGGGTTTGTATCCCTCAGCTCCCTGTTTGTGGAAACATACCCTTCATAAGGAGTATCCCCCATTTGCAGCCTTGAAATCTCTGCCATCTCATGAAGGGCCAATCCCAACTCCCCTAGCGGAGTGGCAAAAGTCCCAGTGAGCGAGATATACCGCTCCATCAAAGTCAAAAATAGGTTGGGGCTGAGAGGCAGCCCAACACTGGTAGCACTCACAGTCGCGAACAGACCAATGCTCTCCAGCTCCGTCTGAAAGTGCTTCAGGGCCCAAACAGTTAAACGGGCCCATCGAAGATTCCCGGGGCTAAGCCACCCACTGGTCCGAGGATTAACCTTGGGGTATACTCCTCCCTGTCCCATGAAGTCATTGCAAAAAGTCGATATTTTAACCGGTTGGAGCAGTAAAGTGTCTTCACTCGGGACGCTTCCCGGCAGTAATCCCCGAAAAGGCATAACAGGGCCTGAAGGACGGCTCACAAATAATCCTTGGCCTGATCCTTTCTGATAAAATATCTTCCCCGGCTGGCCGTGAAGATCAGGAGTCAGGGTCCATGACATCTTCCTGGGATGCGTGGCATAGAAGAATGCCGAGATAGGGTAATCTCTGGGCATCCTTGGCAGGAACATGACCATGCCCTCAGCAGTAAACACCCAATTTTCTTTCTTGGGCTTCGTCTGGGATTGTTTATAAATCATATCCCCGAATAGAAAAGCTGGCTTCCTATATTCGGTCCCATCTAGATACGTCAGGGGCTCCCCACTGATCATACTCAATAGCATTCGCTCTCCATGAGATGATATCAGAGTTCCCCTTTCTTCAGGATACTGGGTTCCAGAAATAGAAAATATCACATGGGACAAGTCCTCCAGATAATTGGAGTTCAGCATCCCAGCAGCAGTTTTCCATCACTTCAGCCAAATGAGGGATCTGCAAGTCCACTGCAAAATACAAGAAAAATGAGTCAGTTCTACACTAGACGCTACACTCTTGCAACATATACCAAAGACTAACAGTGTGTTTTTACGCCAAGACTGCAAAAAACTTGAGATTTTACGCTGGAACCTATTTCCAAGGCGTAAAAATTCAAGGTTGGCAGTATACGCCTAAATCAAACAGTCTGAGTTTTTACGCCAGACTGCCAAAATTTGAGTTTCTACGCTGTAATTTATATCTAGCACGTAAAACTCAAAGTTTGTAGTATACACCAAATTTTGACAGTCTAAGCTTTTACGCCAGACTGCAAAAATATGGAGTTTTTACGCTGACACATTAGGAATGTGGGTGTAATGATAGAACATCTATGTGCATCATCTTTCTCGAAGAGGCTCTCAGCACAGAAGATGATCTTGAGCGTTCACGTACAACGTATACGAAGGGTTTTTCTCTTCCCAAAATACTTTACCTATGACGCCTGGTGCACAGCTTGACGGTAGGACACTTCGTTCAGATCAGGGTTCGCTCAGCCCAATGGGAGTTGCTCGTGCTTGAGCAGAGGAGCGAGAAGAAGAGGCAACTTTCTTTCCCTTAGCGGTAGAAGCTTGTTTCGGTGCCATGGCTAAAACTCAGAGTGCTCAGAGAATAAACGAAGAAGAGTTCTCAAAGAGACGAAAGTTTTTTGCAAAAGACAGATGAAGGGTTTCTTCTCTCAAAGCCTTGGGGTATTTATAGGGTTCAAATAACTCTTCGAATCTCTAACCAAATCTGATATTTAATATTCGGTTATGATTTGGGACCACGTTAGCATATCATTAGAAGACGGACAGTCAGTAGATCAAGAATTTACGCGCAGAGCAAATCTACGATTTTACGCTCAGGAACTTTTTTACACTCGAGAGGCTACAAGTCTACGGTTTTACGCTCAGAGGCTATAAGTCTATGGTTTTACGCCCAGATGCTCTTACGCTCAGTAGCTTTTACGCTCGAGAGGCTACAAACCTACGGTTTTACGCTCAGAGGCTACATATCTATGATTTTACGCTCGAAAGTTTTTTACGCTCAGAGGCTACAAATCTACGATTCTACGCTCAGAAGATACAGATACTACGGATCTATGACTTTTCGCATATCTTAAAATACGCAGGCCAGAGTACGCGTATATCTGAACAATTTTCAAGAAGGTCAATTACAAAGATTTACGCAGAAAATGCTCCTTTT
Source organism: Iris macrosiphon (assembly GCA_036927795.1). Taxonomy (NCBI): domain Eukaryota; kingdom Viridiplantae; phylum Streptophyta; class Magnoliopsida; order Asparagales; family Iridaceae; genus Iris; species Iris macrosiphon. Next base: position 174,938,278 of record JAYESA010000010.1, read on the forward strand.
TGGCTACAAAATATTCTAAGTACCCAAAACATACATAGTTCAACATTGAAGATGACTCTTCTTCTCGGGTCGATTGGAAATTCATTCGAAGTCTAGCCGGAATCTTTCTCAAAAGTTTAAGTATGGCCTGTTTGACGGCCATTTCTCGCCCTACTTTTTAGGATATTTTTGGGAAACCATTCTTGAAGATAATGGTCTGAACAAGAGTCCTTCATCTCAAAGAAGTGATAGTTCAAAAATTCTATGCGACTCCTCGTCCAAAACAGTATGACAGTTTGGATCTTCAACTTAATAAACTTTCTACGCGTCTTTAGTTATGCGTAAAAGACGTGACGAGATCAGATACTTTTTTTATCAGAGTCGGCGTAAAGTTATTCAGACGTGCTGAAACTGCATATATTCAGACTTCCTCACAGCAAATATGGCAAATCATCAGATGCGTAAAAGAAGACAATCTTATTAATCATGATTACATATGATGGAAATCCAATCTACAAAGGGTTTTTCATCTTCATGATTACATATGATAGAAATTCTTTTTCTACAAAGGGTTTCTTATTTTTATTTAAAATTATACCAAGAATCTGCTGCGCCAGGTTATCATATTGGTGGAGATCTTTTTCGTCTTCTACGACACTTCATCGATTTCCGCGGCCGATTAATAAAAAAATGATTAATGGCGAAAGGATACAAAACTGGGCCTGTATAAATTATTCAAGCCCATCCTCCATACGCCATGGCAGGCATGCCCTAGAATTGTGTTGGGGGGTTCAGACCCAACTCAATACTGGAAGACAGGGCCAAGCTGTCTACCCTCGTCTACCGCCATGATGGAAGAAAATACAGCTTGCAAGCTGTGTGGTCCAATACAACCCTTCCTCTCTCCTGGACGAATCGCCATATGAAATTGCTGATCATCCCGAGCAAAGGAAGCAATGATATCCTTCCATGATCCATCTTTGCAGAGGACATTTGCTCGAAGATGCTTCTTTTTATGGCTCCTTAAATGATGGAAGAACATGATCTTCTTCTTCCTCAAGTCAACAAGACGAACATCGGCAACCATCTCTTCTGTGGTGAAGGGAGTGTGGGAAGAATAGGTTAACTCATTAGCCTTTATATAGGCAGAGGAGATCACATCAACTCCCAACAAATTCCTAAATATTTGCCGAGAAATCAGCCTCACGGAACGAGTCAAATTTGACCGTTTCATGCTTCATTCAAAGTATTTCAAATTACGAGAAATTTTGAAAACTTTGAAGGGAGTCTTGTAGAAGCATGAAAAATACGCTGTAAAATTATACGCAATATGCATGAAGCCCGCATAAAGCAGAGTTTCAGTGCTGTGCAGCGTAAAGTATACTTCACAGCCATGGGCGTACAGCAGAGCTTTAACGCTATTTAGCGTACAATAGAGCTCAAGAACAATCCGTGTAAAGCGTCACTTTCAAGGCCATTTGTGGCGTAAAAGGTGGCTACCCCCCCCCTTACAGCGTGAAATACGCATGCTTATTAATGTAGCGTGGAGTTGTACGAGGAACTCTTCGTATTCCTCGAATGAATCTGTCAGACAGTACAATAAACCTGACCCCTGACAGAGAGTACCGTACGACGATCGAGAGGACGGCTGTAATAATGATTCTGCACAGAGCCCAGACCGTCGTTTAGTGACATTTCCTTGATATAAATTGCTTTTACACATTCAAGAAATACGCTGCCTACTTTACACAGGCAAGCATAAGCTTTTACGCTCAAGAGGAGACAAAACCAGACGCCACGTCAAAAGCTGTTCTTCGTATAGAACTCGAGGCGTATCTCTGCAGTTAATGTGCGAGATGGGGGCAGATCTCTGCATTTAATGCACGAGATTTTGTTCTATTTCCAATGACTGGGAGAGCTAAAACAAGGGCTAATACTCTCACGTCATCATCCTGGTATTTTACGCCAAACAAGGCCATTTTCAACTATAGGAGTACGCCGTATGCTATCTCCTCGAAATACGCCAACTCAGGCTATATTTGTAAAGGTACGTGATAAGACTATCTGGTCCAGAATACGTTCAAAACCCCAGTCAACATCAAGTTGTACGTGCTATTTGGCTAGTACGCCAGTATGACAGCTATTTGGCTTCTACGCCAGTGTGATAGCTATTTGGCTTCTACGCCAGTACGACAGCTATTTGGCTTCTACGCCCGTATGATATCAATTTGGCTTCTACGCCAGTACGACAGCTATTTGGTTTCTATGCCAGTATGACAGCTATTTGGTTTCTACGTCGGTACGACAGCTATTTGGTTTCTACGCCAGTATGACAGCTATTTGGTTTCTACGCCGGTATGACAGCTATTTGGTTTCTACGCCAGTATGATAGCTAATTGGCTTCTACGCCAATCATCTCTACGCGAGGGGCAGTTACCTACGTGGCTTGTATGTCGTGATCTTCGCAGCAGTTATACGCGTTACCTCGTAATGGGACACGCATCACACGCAGAGTCAGGGGATCATTCAGACGTGGGTAGAAGTTATCATAACTGCCGTATAAAGAGCACCACACTCTCCACTGTTCGGCTTCTACGCCGACTGGACGGTTACTGCAACTGGGCTCTATAAATAGAGACCCCTATTAACAGAGAAAGGATCGGATTTTCTGAGAGAGAAGAGTCTAGAGCACAGACAGAGAGTAGTGATTGACGACTTTGGCATCTAGCATCCAATCCCTCTTGCGATCTTTGAAGCTTCTTCTTCTTTTACAGCACTTCTTCGTCATCGTGTGGTCCAAGGGACAAAGTGATCGACCGCAGATCAGACTACTATAGCAATATTTCTCCAGAATCAAAATTTTGTACTTAACATCCTCGTATAGGATCAATTGTACTTTCTTTTTCTTGTTTGTAAACCAAAGAAAGGGTTTCGTATAAACCTAGTTTCATTTCTTTCGTTTATTATCAAATATATCACTGATTTTTGCCTGCTGAAGCCCCGTATCTTTTCAGGCAAGGAGGAGCCCACTGGATTTTATGAGTGGCTCACAAACACTGAACACCAATTAGAAGCAGCTGAGCTTCCGATGGAGCGTTGGATGATTATCGTCAGGATGCAGTTGACAAGCAATGCAAATCACTGGTGGCTATATGAGGAGAGACGGCTCGGATCGGACCGAGTCACTTGGGAGGAGTTCTCTAGACTCTTCTAGGAGATGCATTCCAGCCATTGCAAGAGTGGAACTTAGGGATAAGTTTAACCACCTCATTTAAGGCAACATGACGGTAGAAGAGTATAATGTAGAGTTCATCTGTTTGAGTCGCTTCGCCCCTACTCTAATTTTGACAGAAGAGGAGAAGGCGGAGAAGTTCTTTAACGGACTTAGCTTTTAGCTACAGAGATTAATCGGCTCCGTTGCACCTACTTCATTCACAGAGGTCCTTGCTGCAACCTGACGCATAGAACGCGTCACCAGGAGAGAGTCCCGCCAAAAATGGTTGTTCACATCAGCACCAGCCAGAGCACCATAGGAAGAAGCTGCAAAGAGACCTCACATGCGCCAGCCACCCAGAGCATCTCCGTAGGCACTGCCTAAATGTCAATATTGTGGCAAGCGAGGTCATTATGAGAGAAAGTGCAGATGCAAGTTAGAATTATGCTTGATTTGCGGATCCAGCCAACATTCAGCCAAGGATTGCCTTGGGCGTCGAGAGGGAGCACCGATGGTAAACCGACAAGCTTTTCCAGCACTGGAAGGATATCAGCAGAGGCCACCCTTGGCACCATAGGCAGCACTCTTTCAGCATGCCCAGCAACAGCAGAGGGCACCACCACAAGGATGTGGATAGGCTTTTGCAATAACAGTGGAGGAGGCACAAACTCGAGGAGTAGCGAATATGAGTAAGATTTAGTTTTATCATAACTAGCTATAATAGCGAATATTTCTAGTAATACTTTAGCATGTGCCTGTTAGTTCTATTCCCTAGCCTATATCTAGTATTTTGTTAGCATGAACTTGTTAGTCTAGATTAGCAATATGTCAGTGGTACCCAAGTTTTCATAACATGTAGTTGATCTTCGTTCTAACCAGGCTCCTTTACTCTTGAGTTACTTATCTCCCATTGCCTAAAAAAAAGTTTTCATTGCTTTCCTATGTGTTCTGCTTGAACAAAACCCTCACTCTTCCTCTTGATTTTTCCTTGTTCATGGTTCCTTATCCTTTGTGTCGTGCTTCAACAAATATGTCTTACAACCACGGCATCTCTTCTGGAGCAAACCTTTCTTGACCGGTTATGTTGTATTTTTTTAATTGTGAGGAAGCAATTATTTTAAGGTGGATAGTTTATAAACATCCTAATTTTTTTGAGAATTTAATTTTATTAGAATTATGAATTTTTATTAAGGGAGATTGTTCTGTAATTTTTAGTTAATTATAATAAATATTCTTCAGGGATTTATATTTTTGTGTATTAAATTAATTATTAAAATAGTGCAAAAATTATATTTTTGGGTGTATAACTAATAATAGAATATTTTATAATTTTTTGAAATTTATTGGGGTCAAAAACTATTTTTTATGGCCATATATGTATTATTTTAATAAACCAACCCAAACCGAACCAACCCAAACCAAACTAAACAAATTCGGACCTAAACCCGCACCCATGACCCGACAACCCGACCAGACCCAAAACCCCAACCCACTCTCACCCACAACCTGCACGATCCCCTCTCTTCCCCTTCTGAAACTAACGCCAACCCCTCCTCTTCAGTTCCCTGTAACTCCCTCCCCTCACCCCTATATAAAGCCTAGCCTAGCCGACCACCACCACCATTAACTCCTCTTTCAATCCTGACAAGTCCCGACCGCCGACGACCGCCGGACAGTCGCCGTCACAAGAAGCCTCCGCACAGTCGCCCAAAATCCCGAGCAGTAGCGTACATCAAGGTACCCATCTTCTAGCCCCCATATCTCTCTGCACAGTTAACTAAATATCGATCCGTCGAGTCCTATGCGAAGACAACATGACCCTCTTGAGCCCTGTATAATTAGTTTGGCATATCGTGTCCTATGTCGGTCGTAATTTATGACGCAAAATAGAAAAAAAAGGACCCAATTTATAGTTCAGAAACTATTCCAACCACCCATGTCACTACCAGAATAAGTCAAATTAGCGACGTAAAGAAACGTCGCTAAATGGCCAAAAAATGTTGCTAAATAATTTTAACGACGTAATTAGCGACGTTTTGTTGAAGTCGCCTTTAAACTAGTCGCTGACCAAAAAAATGTCGCCAAACGTCACTATGCCGATGTTTTCTAGCACGTAAATGCGTCGCTATATTAGTGACGTTTAGCGACGCAACGTTGCTAAATTAGCGACGTGTATTTTTGTCGTTATATGTCGCTAAATTAGCGACGTTTATAGCGATATTTATAGCGACGTAAATAAAAACTTTTATAGCGACGTATGTGCGACTAATTTAGCGACGTTATTATGACCTGGCAATACTGCCATGTCAGCAATTTGCGACGGACAGCGACTAGTTTAGCGACGTATATAGGGACGGATTTAGCGACGTATATATCGACGTATTCAGCGACGTAATTAGCGACGTGAGTAGACGTCGCTAAAAGCATCGCTAAAGGTACAGTAAAAAAATAAAAAAATAAATACTGAATTATTTCTATAGTATTCTTCCTGCAGTTTATGAATTCACAATTTGTACAAATAGACCCAGAGCAACCCTCCGTTGAATTTGCTGGGTTCGCCGACCCCCTTCGGTTTAATACTCAATACCGATAAATTAACATATATTTAATATGAATAATATAATAAAATTTGAAGAAAATAAAATATTGAGATTACAAACCGAATCAGGAGAAAATATCATCATAAAGAATACAGCAAATATCCACACAACTGAGTCTGAAAGTCTCGTCCTAAAGAATACAAGAAATAATGTCTGAATGCCTCAAAAATAAAAAAATATTCATAAATGACCAAATATCATAGGTCTGAAACACAAACAATCAATAAATGGTCCTAACTAGGACTATTGCGGATCTGCAGGAGGATGACCACCGGCGCGCATGAAGGATAAGAACAGATCATACTTCTCCCGTGAAATCGACACCGATGTCGATGGAGAAGGCAGTGACGTCGGTGGAGTCTGTGTCGATGTAGGCGCACCAGGAGGCCGTATCCGCTCCAACTCTGCTAGTCGCTGGTTGTATGAATCTATGGTAGATAACAGTCTCGTACTGCTATGAACCATTGAATCATGCATCATCGTCAGTCTCTCACCCCTGGACAGCTGTGATGCAAGCAACTCCGTCATGCTGCGCTCTGTCGACGCTCTAAGATCAGCTGTCAAATCCTGGAGCTCCATGATGCTGCGCTCAAGCATATTAAATCGTGCGATAAGCGTCTCATCGTCCGCCTATGGCTGGGATAGGGGCTGCTCCTCCATCCTTCACAGCAACTCGTCACGGAGCGACGCAATCTGACGGTCAACGGCCTCCTAGACTCGGGCCGATGACTGTGAGGGCTATGGGGAATGCGCACTTATCGGGGAGGCCCTAGATGGCTGTGTCACAACAAGGGCTCCATAGGATCCCGTACCGTAGTACGTACCCCTCTGAAGACCACCAACGGCGGTCACCCACAGCACGTCCGCCGACGGAGCTGGAGAGGGCTGCGAGGAAGTACCAGCCTCTCCCGCTGTAGGTGCACTAGCAGTCGCCCGCTCACGCAGCCTAAGATACTCGGCCTAGAAAAGTTTGGATACTCGATAATTGCCTAAGTTATATTAAAATTAACACAAAGTAAAGTAATACTTACATAGGCCTACGTGGCCCTCTCATCAATAAGATTTTCGTCCTTTCGATAGGTGGCCAGGAAGACGGTCACCCTTCTGTACCTATTAAAAATATATTATTTAGTACTAAAATTAAATATTTTTTCTACTACCATTTTATCGTATTTGTATTAAAATAAAATATCTAAAATAAAAATATACCAAACGACAAAAATATTCTGTCATCGGAATCGAGCCCCCACACCACTTTGCAACCTTTCGCCTAGCCGCCTTGGCCTTCTCAGACCTTTTGTCACGCCCCAGTCCCAAAATACCGTGGGACCGGACACGTGTCAATGGCCAGCAGTACGCACCGATGGACGATCCCAATTTAATGGATCCATCAGGGCATACTTAAGCTGTAATATAACAAGTCTACGACAATCATGGTACAACTAATCTCATCCACACAAGATATGAAATATGATCCACAGAATAAATAAAGAATGTAAATCATCAGATAGTCTCACAAAGTACTTCGGGGAACAACCCGATAAATATCTAGTACAATGGTTCAACAGACCAGAATATAAAAGACTGAAATGAATAATGAAAACTGAGCATAAACATGGATGCTCAAGAGAAGTCTTCAGCGAAGACCTCGCCCTCAGATGGTGGTACAGCTCCTGGATCGGCTCCTGCTGCTGCGGTCCCGTAAACCTCGGGGTAAACCTGGTCTGCAAAATCTGGGGACAAAAATCCATATCCAGGTCCTCAGGGGACATAGCAAGGTACAAGAAAGCTCATACCAATAAACAATTAAGCAGTGCAGCAAATAAATAACTAAATGCAACAATAGGGTAAATATGTAACCATCTAAGTGAAATGCAAGTGAGAGCAGCACGAGTACTCAGGCTGGGCCACTACAAGCTCTGTGTCGGGGAGCCGGTAGTGGTAATAACCGGTAGTGGGTCTAGCTCTGCTACGAGAGTCTACGACCTCTCAATAATAGAAGATATATATAAATACAGCTTGTAGCCTGTGTGTCTCTCCCCACCCAATGTAACCACGCATATCATGACCATAACGTCTCATGCCCATGTCAAGCGCGATCATAGCTAAATGCAACCAGTCATATAGTATCTAAGAATATAATGTCCATGTCCTGTATCCTATACAGAATCACCACGAATATCTCGGGAAAATCCTGTCTCATGAATAGTGTCAAGTGTCCTGGGTCATAGTGTACTTGGTAAGACAAGTACGAGAATATAATGTGTCACGTATGTCCATCTCTAGATGACAGTACCCAACACCGCGTACAGTGTTGGCACCCGACTGATAATCGGACGCTAAGTACGTCACATGGTCCTAGGTTGAGCATGCACAGAAATATAATAAAGCAAGGAAAATATATATAAAGACTGCAAAGTTTGGCAAGGTACACTTGCCTGATGTCCGAAGACCAACAACTGTCCCTGTATCGGTGGATCCGGTAGGTACTACTCCAAAAGCTGTAATAGACATCACCAATAGTCTCAGAAGGTTCCAAACTGCTAGAAATGCCTGTCCTTACGTCCAATTTGGACACAGGGGCAAAAAGGTCATTTCTGGGCCAAAGCGAGTTCCATATGTGGGCTCGCTTTGCACCGAAAAGCGCGTCAGGATTAAAGGTCTCCAAATTCTGCAAACTCAGTGTCTACAAGTCAGGAACGATGATACGAACCCAACGGAACTTCCAGAATTGGATTTCGATGAGCCGATCCCAAAATCACCCGTCAAGTGGAGCCTGTGGGGCCCACGATACGTGATTTCGTCAACGTTCTCAAAATCGGACCAAACTTGGGTCACAGGACCAGCGCATTGCTACGAGTCCGATGGCGCAAGTTTCGTCTCGATCCGACGTGTGTACACAAAGTTACAGCGTATTCCAGAAGGGACGGATACGGGGTGTCGTCGGCGGATACGCGTTGATCCCGGGGTGCACGTACCTCCGAATCGACTTTTGCGAAATCCCACACGACCGTATCAATGTCGCGCACAGTTCGGTAAAGACCGCATGCGACCAAGTCGTCCCGATTGGCCGGGCAGACTCAGTTCCGGGGTAAAACAGGGCATTGTTTTTTCCTGTTTTGGATCGCGGTGTACGAACACTACAGGATGCGATGCACCGAGCGAGTTGCACGGGCACCGAGAGGGTTATACAGTCTACGCATAGCAATTTACGGAATCGAAATCGGAGTTACCATGAGGGAGAAAACGGTACCTGAACAAGGCTCCGTGAGTCTGAATTCTGCGTGTCCGAAAGTCCACTTCGACCCAGGATTCGTATCCTGGACGTGTCCGGATTCAGCGGGGACGCTGCTGTGAATCACCAATACTGCGAGAAGTCGGGGAACTCGACTCCGCGACACGGCCGGTCGGGTACACAGCGTGGCGGGCTCCGTCGATCGGGAAATTCGCACAGCGGGCGGGCTCAGTTCGCCGGCGAGAGGAGCTGCTCTGCTTGGTCGGGGTCGCTGCTGCTGGAGCGGCGTGCACTGCGGCGGGTCGAGGGCTGCGCTACGGCAGGCCGAAGTTGGTCAGCGCGAGGGTTCTCAGGCGGAGCGGGGCGCCGAGTCGGCTGCAGGGGAGAGCAGCCGGTCGGGGTCGAGGTGAGTCGCGGCGCCGGAGACGGACTGCGAGTGGGGAGGTCGATCCAGCGGCGGCGGCGTCTCGAGCAGGGGGTTGATGGGATGCGGCGGATGAGTCTTCACAGAAGTCGAGGGTGGCGCTTATATACGGCTACAGTGCTCTGCGGCTAGGTCTCCATCTGACTTTGGGTCCGGGTCGGGTTTGGCTCGGATCCGACCCGACCCATCAATTTGGTTCGGTTTAAAATCAATAGTCTCCATCGCTTTAAACGCGTCTCTGAAGTCCAATTAATTCCCCGAAAAATACTACCTGTCCGGCTTTCCGTTGTGCATCATAATTTATTACTTCCCGAATATTTTAACACCAATTAGCCACGCTTAAAAATTCGTTACATCACAATCCTCTTATTTTAAACTCCAGAAAATACTCAAAATTCATAATAACTTGTTTTAAAAATTATACTCAAAAATTCAGGGTGTTTACAATCTTCCCTCCTTAAAGGATTGCGTCCTCGCAATCAAAGAATAAGCTACTACAGAAAGATTTATGAAAGTACAAGGTTGCTTAGTTTACAACTGCCTCCTCGAACAAGTGGGGGTATTGCTGGCGCATACTACCTTCTCGTTCCCAAGTCGATTCGCCAGGGGAATGATGTTTCCATGCTACACGGACCAATCTGATTGTCTGTCCCCGTAATGTCTTCTCACTGACGTCAAGAATGCCAACTGGTTGTTCTTCATATCTCAAGCTCGGGCCTACTGCGATCTCTGAATGATCGACTACGTGACTTGGGTCGGTCACGTACCTTCGCAGCTGTGAGACGTGGAATACGTCATGCACTCCCTCTAAGGACGGAGGTAATGCAAGACGATAAGCCACCTCACCAACGCATTCTAGAATGTCAAATGGCCCAATGTACCTTGGGCTCAACTTGCCTCTGCTCCCGAATCTGATAGTACCACGAGTGGGCAAAATTCTCAAGAATACGTGATCTCCTTCCTTGAACTCTAGGGGACGCCGGTGTGTATCAGCCCAATGCTTCTGTCGGTCCTGAGCTGCTCGTAGATGATTCTGTATCTGCTTCACCTTCTCCACTGTCTGTGTTACCAATTCTGGACCCAGTATCTGACGTTCACCAACGTCACTCCAACACACAGGTGATCTGCACTTCCTTCCGTATAAAGCTTCAAATGGTGCCATCTGGATGCTGGCCTGATAACTGTTATTGTAGGAGAACTCCACTAAGTGCAAATGATCTTCCCAAGAACCTCCAAAGTCTAGCATACATGATCTCAACATGTCCTCTAAGATCTGAATGGTGCGCTCCGATTGGCCATCTGTCTGTGGGTGGTAAGCCGTGCTGAATTTGAGTCTGGTGCCAAGACTCTCTTGCATGCTCCTCCAGAAATGAGATGTGAATCTCGAATCCCGATCCGATACGATACTAACAGGTACTCCAAGTAATTTGATGATTTGACGCATATACATGTCGGCTAGTACCTCTGTGGACTGTCCAACTCTAAATGGCAAAAAGTGCGCTGATTTAGTGAGTCGATCCACTATCACCCATACTGCGTCTCTTCCGCTGGGGCTCCTCGGAAATCCTGTAACAAAATCCATCGTGATATGCTCCCACTTCCATTCCGGTATCGAAAGCGGCTGTAACATCCCTGCAGTCCTATGATGCTCGGCCTTTACTTGCTGGCAGACTAAGCATTTGGCCACAAATCTTGCGATCTCTCTCTTCATTCCATGCCACCAGTAGTACTGTCTCAAGTCTCGATACATCTTGGTTCCTCCTGGGTGAACAGAGTACGTAGAGCTATGTGCTTCAGTCATTAGCTCCTGTCTCAATTCTCCATTTGGAACATACAGGCGGTTTCCAAACCTCAATGTTCCGTCTTCGTGGATGCGAAGTCCTGTCTGCAGGCCAGCTTCTGTCCTCTCCTTGAGTCTTTGGAATCTAGCATCGGTGGGCAATGCCTCCTTAATCTTCTCCACAAGGGATGACTGAATCTCAAGATTAGCCAACAATCCATTCTGTCCTGGTACGATAACCTCTATTTGTAGCTCCTGTAAATCTCTCAACAACTCGGGCTGCATCGTCAAGAACTACATTCGCCTTTTCCGGATGATACTGCAGATCGATGTCAAAATCTACCATCAATTCAAGCCAGCGTCTCTGCCTCATGTTTAGCTCCTTCTGAGTATATACATACTTCAGACTCTTGTGATCGGTGAAGATTTCTACCCTTTTCCCATAAAGGTAGTGCCTCCAGATCTTCAATGCAAATATAACTGCTGCTAGCTCCAGATCATGTGTCGGGTAGTTCTTCTCGTGAACCTTCAACTGTCTCGATGCATAAGCAATGACTTTGCCGTGTTGCATAAAAACACATCCCAATCCGCTACCTGATGCATCACTGTAAACAACAAAACCTCCTGACCCTGAAGGAAGAGTCAAGACAGGTGCTAATGTTAATCTTCTCTTCAACTCTTCGAAGGCCTTCTGGCAGTCTTCTGTCTATATAAACTCCTGATCTTTATGTGTCAGCTTCGTCATTGGTTCTGCAATCCTCGAGAAATTTTCCACAAACCTTCGGTAATATCCCGCAAGTCCGAGAAAACTTCTCACCTCTGCAACTGATGTGGGTGTAGGCCAAGTCTCTATTGCCGCAACTTTCTCTGGATCTACTGAAAGTCCTTCTCCTGATATGATGTGTCCCAAGAAAGGTACTTTGTCCATACAGAACTCACACTTGCTGAGCTTGGCGTATAACTTCTCCTGCCTCAAGGTCTCCAACACGATTCTAAGATGTTCCTCGTGCTTTTCATGGTTCTTTGAATATATGAGAATGTCATCAATGAACACCACTACGAATTTATCCAATAACTGATGAAAGACTGTTCATTAAGCTCATAAACACTGCTGGCGCGTTGGTTAAACCAAACGGCATCACCAAGAACTCATAATGCCCATACTTCGTCCTGAAAGCTGTCTTCGAGATATCTTCCTTTCTCACCTTGATCTGATGATAGCCGGATCTAAGGTCAATCTTCGAGAATACCCTTGCACCACTCAATTGATCAAATAGATCATCAATTCGTGGTAGGGGATACCTGTTCTTGATGGTTACAGCATTTAGTGCCCGGTAATCAATGCACAACCGTACTGTTCCATCCTTCTTCGGCACAAATAATATGGGTGCTCCCCAAGGTGAAACACTGGGCCGAATGAAACCCTTCTCCAACAGATCATCAACCTGTTCTTTCAACTCCACTAACTCCTTATGTGCTAGCCGATAAACTGATGAAGTGATTGGCTCTGCTCCTGGAGTTAAGTCTATTGTGAATTCTATTTCCCGATCAGGCGGTAAGCCTGGAAGATCGTCGGGAAATACATCCACAAATTCTGATATGACTCTTGGGTAACCTGTCTCCTCTTCAACAGATAATACCCGAAGAGTAGGCTGAACTCCTTGCTCTACTGCTCCTCGAAGAAACTCAAATTCTGGATGTCCAGGCGGTCTAAATATAACCCGCCCAAGTCGGCAATCAAGAGTCGCATGGTACTGACTTAACCAGTCCATACCAAGTACGACATCATAGTCAGGCATAGAAAAGATCAGAAATTGAGCTCGCATTTCTCGGCCACAAACTACTACTGAACATGATCTACAGACATCACTAACAGGAATAATTCCACCTCCCGTAAGAATCCTCTTCATCTTCGGGAGGGGTGCAGTAGCTACTCTATGGGTGGCAACAAAGCTAGCTGCTATAAATGAATGTGATGCTCCAGAATCAAATAATGCTACAGCTGGTAATGAAGCTACTAAAATAGTACCTGCGATGACCTCGCCTGCTGTAGCCTCCTGCTCAACAGCTAAGGTGAATGCCTGGCCTCGACCTTGAGCTGGTCCTCTCTGCTGCTGCTGTTGCTGAAATAGGGCTGCCTGCGGTGCCAGTGGTGGTCTCTGCTGGTAGCCTCCTATAGCTGGTGGTCTGACTCCTCCAGCTCCTGTCTGCTGTGCTCCTACTGCTCCTGTAGCTGGTCGTGGTACAGGTAAAGCTAGTCTCTGTCCTCCGTCTCTGCGTTCAGAACAGTCCCTAGAAAAGTGCTGGTTGGATCCGCAGCTCAGACATAGTCCCAACTTACGTCTGCACTCCTTCTCAATGTGTCCTACTTTGCCGCAGTGGTGACAAGTAGGAAGAGGTTTGTCCCTATTTGCTGGTCTCTCCGGTATACTCCTCTGGAATCGTTTCGCAGAATCTCCTGGTGCTGCCTTGGATGGTGCGGATGGGTTTGGCCTTTTCAGATTCGATTCCCTTCTAGTGACGCACTCCATGCGTCGTGCTGCTGCAAGGACCTCAGTATAAGATGTAGGTGCGACTGAGCCAATTAATCTCTGAAGCTCGAACTTCAGTCCATCAAAGAACTTTTCAGCTTTTTCTTCCTCTGTCGAAATCAATGCCGGAGCGAAGCGACTTAGGCGTATAAACTCTGCATTGTATTCCTCCACTGTCATACTGCCTTGGATGAGGCGGTTGAACTTGTCTCTGAGCTCTGATCGTGCAACTGTCGGAATGTACATCTCTTAGAAGAGTCTGGAGAACTCTTCCCAAGTGACTCGGTCCTGTCCGAGCCTTCTTTCTTCTGCTAACCACCAGTGGTGCGCATTATCAGTTAACTGCATTCTGACTGCAGTCATCCACTTCTCTCTTGGAAGTTCAGCGGCTTCCAGCTGATGCTGAGTGTTTGTGAGCCACTCATGAACTTCCGTTGGCCCTTCTTTACCAGAAAATGTACGAGGCTTGAGATGACGGAAGTCGGTGATAGATCCCATCGATGTTCGCCTCGCTGCTGGATTAGCCTGCTCAAATGCGGATACCAGGCTGGTCCGCAGATACTCGGCCTCCTGCCGATGGGCCTCCTGCTGAATCTATTGCTGGGCTTGCATCATGGCATACATCATCTAGAACATCTGTTGCCCGTCCATGGCTTGTCCTGGCGGGAATGCTGGCATCTGGGGAGTGAACTGTGGTGGAGGTGGGATGTCATCTCTCCGGAACCTTGGATTAGGCTGATCGGTTTGATCACTCTGCGATGCTTGTCCACCATCCCCTGGTGTTACTTCGTCTCCATAAGTAACCACAGCGTCGTGTGGTGTCTCTAAAGGAATATCATCTCTGTTCCCAGAATCCATTGCTCTGAAATCAAAAGATAAACTATAAGACGCTCAGAGGAATCAATACAGGATGCAGTTCAAGTAAAATTTCCAGTTCGATATAGAGTTCAACAAATGGTTTATAAGATGGATGAAATCCTACAATCAATCCTATCCTTAGGGCAGGCTGGTTCAGTTCCGAAGTTGAAACCGAACAATTTTTAGTCGTAGACCTGCATGGGCCACCACAAAAACCATGTCACGCCCCAGTCCCAAAATATCGTGGGACCGGACGCGTGTCAATGGCCAGCAGTACGCACCGATGGATGATCCTAATTTAATGGATCCATCAGGGCATACTTAAGCTATAATATAACAAGTCTACGACAATCATGGTACAACTAATCTCATCCACACAAGATATGAAATATGATCCACAGAATAAATAAAGAATGTAAATCATCAGATAGTCTCACAAAGTACTTCGGGGAACAACCCGATAAATATCTAGTACAATGGTTCAACAGACCAGAATATAAAAGACTGAAATGAATAATGAAAACTGAGCATAAACATGGATGCTCAAGAGAAGTCTTCAGCGAAGACCTCGCCCTCAGATGGTGGTACAGCTCCTGGATCGGCTCCTGCTGCTGCGGTCCCGTAAACCTCGGGGTAAACCTGGCCTGCAAAATCTGGGGACAAAAATCCATATCCAGGTCCTCAGGGGACATAGCAAGGAACAAGAAAGCTCATGCCAATAAACAATTAAGCAGTGCAGCAAATAAATAACTAAATGCAACAATGGGGTAAATATGTAACCATCTAAGTGAAATACAAGTGAGAGCAGCACGAGTACTCAGGCTGGGCCAATACAAGCTCTGTGTCGGGGAGCCGGTAGTGGTAATAACCGGTAGTGGGTCTAGCTCTGCTACGAGAGTCTACGACCTCTCAATAATAGAAGATATATATAAATACAGCCTGTAGCCTGTGTGTCTCTCCCCACCCAATGTAACCACGCATATCATGACCATAACGTCTCATGCCCATGTCAAGCGCGATCATAGCTAAATGCAACCAGTCATATAGTATCTAAGAATATAATATCCATGTCCTGTATCCTATACAGAATCACCACGAATATCTCGAGAAAATCCTGTCTCATGAATAGTGTCAAGTGTCCTGGGTCATAGTGTACTTGGTAAGACAAGTACGAGAATATAATGTGTCACGTATGTCCATCTCTAGATGACAGTACCCAACACCGTGTACAGTGTTGGCACCCGACTGATAATCGAACGCTAAGTATGTCACACGGTCCTAGGTTGAGCATGCACAAAAATATAATAAAGTAAGGAAAATATATATAAAGACTGCAAAGTTTGGCAAGGTACACTTGCCTGATGTCCGAAGACCAACAACTGTCCCTGTATCGGTGGATCCGGTAGGTACTACTCCAAAAGCTGTAATAGACATCACCAATAGTCTCAGAAGGTTCCAAACTGCTAGAAATGCCTGTCCTTACGTCCAATTTGGACACAGGGGCAAAAAGGTCATTTCTGGGCCAAAGCGAGTTCCATATGTGGGCTCGCTTTGCACCGAAAAGTGCGTCAGGATTAAAGGTCTCCAAAGCGAGTTCTATATGTGGGCTCGCTTTGCACCGAAGTTGGTCGGCGCGAGGGTTCTCAGGCGGAGCGGGGCGCCGAGTCGGCTGCAGGGGAGAGCAGCCGGTCGGGGTCGAGGTGAGTCGCGGCGCCGGAGACGGACTGCGAGTGGGGAGGTCGATCCAGCGGCGGCGGCGTCTCGAGCAGGGGGTTGATGGGATGCGGCGGATGAGTCTTCACAGAAGTCGAGGGCGGCGCTTATATACGGCTACAGTGCTCTGCGGCTAGGTCTCCATCTGACTTTGGGTCCGGGTCGGGTTTGGCTCGGATCCGACCCGACCCATCAATTTGGTTCGGTTTAAAATCAATAGTCTCCATCGCTTTAAACGTGTCTCTGAAGTCCAATTAATTACCCGAAAAATACCACATGTCCGGCTTTCCGTTGTGCATCATAATTTATTACTTCCCGAATATTTTAACACCAATTAGCCACGCTTAAAAATTCGTTACATCACAATCCACTTATTTTAAACTCCAGAAAATACTCAAAATTCGTAATAACTTGTTTTAAAAATTATACTCAAAAATTCAGGGTGTTTACACCTTTCCTTGTACCTCGGATCATCGAATATAGACCTCATCGCAGTCCACTGCTTAGGCGTGATCCAACCTTGGATCGGTTTTCCAATGCGATCACGAGCCTTCTGGTCATCCAGAGCATCACGGATAAGCTTGGCGGCAACAGCAGGAAATATCTGCTCGATCAACTCGATCCGGTACGGAGGATAGAAATACGTTTGCTACAATAAATAATTTAGTAAGTTATATAATATGCATAAATTAGAGAATTTATATAATATACTTTTACCTTGAAGTGCGCAAACCAGAATGCCTTCCTCTCCTCCGGAGCTTCAGAGTAGTTGATCCAAGGGCTACCATAGTTGTTCCTCAGAAAGAGGCCCAGGCGTCTCTGTACCGACGAGGAACGATATCTATACAGAGATAATTATTTTGATCAAAAAAGTTAATATATGATGAATAAAGAAATACACGATATATATGATGCTAAATCATCTAATTGACTTACTTTGTACCGTCGACCCAAATCTCTTTTCTCGTCTCCTCCGGAGGTGCGCATGGAGGATTTGTGCCATAATTATATGTCAACTCCCCAATCTCTCGTAAGATGTCAAAGAAATTATTGCCTGGATCGACGTCTTTATAGTTCAAAGATTTGATACACAAACAACTATTTTTTGTGGAATCAAGATCCAGAAAGCTGTCTCTAATCGGAGTATTTGTTGACTTGAACCTAAACCCATTCACACAGAAACTTGGCCATATTTTGACGACAGTAATTGGACCCTTGGCAAGAGTTCTAATAGATTCAGTCTCGGGTGTTATTAGACGATCGACCTAAATACCAAAGTAGCGATAGTAAGTTATTTATTGTGCAGGTACAGAAAAAAAGTAATTACCAAGCTCCTTACATATGCGCTTAACCAAGAAGGAAAATGGCATCTCATTTCTTGTTCTACTTCTTCGTATGTTATGTAGGGTCTAACCGGCCTCAACTCATCATTATATGTGCTAAAAAATAATAAAGCAACCGCTGATTAGTAGCATAATAGTAGCTTATACTATTACATTGAGATGATGTAAACATGGACGTATTAATTACTTACCCCTCTAGCTTCTCTACTTCATCCTCATCGCAATTGAGTAATATATACAACTGAGAAGCCCTTAGCTCGTCGTTATTCAAATATCTCTTCTTCATTTTTCTCGAAGGCTTTCCGGACACATTGAATACTTTGAGTATAGCATCATTAGATTCCTGATATTCGTCATCATTTTTCGGAGCTCTCATTCTATTAGTAGCAACATGAGGTTTGAAATACGTCAAGCAAAAGTTTGTAAGCTCCTCGAAAATATAAGCTTCACAAATAGAGCCCTTACACCGTGCCTTATTTTTTACCTTTCTCTTTAGGTGATTCAGATGCCGTTCGAAGGGGTACATCCACCGATAACCGACAGGACTACCAACAAATGCCTCATAGGAAAGATGAATTGGCAAATGCTCCATAGAGTCGAAGAATCCAGGAGAAAATACATTCTCGAGCTTATATAGTGTTATCACAATATCCTTCTCTTGCTTTTCGAGACGATCGATGAGCAACTTAGTAGAACAAAGATCTCTGAAGAATATGCTTAGCTCTGTCAACGGATCCCAAATGACCTGCGGTAAGAATTCTCGAAATTCAATCGAAATTAACCTCTCCATGAATATGTGCCAATCGTGGCTCTTCATACCCACCAGTTTGTTCTCCTTGAGGTCGATGCATCTTCTCAAGTTCGACACGTACCCGTCTGGAAATTTTAGACCCAGAATCCACCTAGAAAGTCTCCCTTTATCCTCCTTCTCCAGTGAGAAAACTGACTTAGGTTGCTTTAACTTTCCATTTTCCTCCTCTATCAAATACAACGCAGGACGTCTATATATTTTTTCTAAGTCCAACCTGGCCTTCGGATTGTCTTTCGTCTTCCCCTTTACCTCCATTATAGTATTAATTATGTTATCAAATACATTCTTCTCGATATGCATGACATTAAGATTATGTCTGATCAGATTGGTGCTCTAATATGGCAGATCCCAGAATATACTCCTCTTCGTCTAGTTATGGGTGCGACCAAATCCGTCACACTTGTACCACTTAGTAGGCTTTTTGATAGAACTTTGTAAATCTTTTACCTCTTTCCATATCGTATATCCGGGCCACCTTGGCGGTGGATTGGCTTTCTCCACAACGTTCGTATAAAAAGCATTCATGTTCCTCCGGTACGGATGATCCTTCGACAGAAATTGTCGATGACAATCGAAAAAGCACGATTTGCCTCCGTGTTTCAAACAAAAATTCTTAGTATGGTCCATGCAATATGGACATGAGAGATGACCATGCGTGCTCTATCCCGATAATATTCTATGTGCCAAAAAGTCGTTGATTGTCTACATAAGTGCTGCCCTCTTCTGAAAATTCTACTTTCTGGAAACATCGTACGTGTTGGCACCTACTTCCCACAGCTAATTCAACTAATCTATTAAAGGCTGCAAATATACATGGATGTTCCTCTTCGAATTGTTTAAACCTGCGATAATAACGGTTATTAACATATACGGAGTCTTCATGTACATCCAAGGCGGTAGATTGTACGGAGTGACGATCACAGGCCAACACGAATACTGGAAGCCCGAAAGTTTGAATGGGGTAAAACCGTCGAAGGAGAGCCCCAATCTGACATTACGCGGATCCGAAGCAAAATCTGGATACTCTCGATCAAAGTGCTTTCATGATTCTCCATCGGATGGATGTTCCAATACTCCTTCGATCTGTTTCCGCCTGTGCCAACTCATATTTTCTGCAGTCTCATTCACCATAAACAACTTCTGCAACCGTGGCGTCAAAGGCAAGTAGTGCATCGAATCGGTAGACTTCTTTGCATCGACAGGCTTTCTCTTCCAGTAGCCTTGTAGCTATCAGTACCACAGAATCTGCATGTATCTTCATCTTTGTCGTCTTTATAGTACAATATGCACCCGTTGCGACATGCATCAATTTTCTCATATCCAATCCAGAGCGATCTCACCATCCTCTTAGATCGGTAGAAGTCTTTAGGCAATTTTGCATCCTGTGGTAAGATCTCTATAATCAAATCCATCAGTCGATTATAGCATTCTTGCGACATGTTAAAATGGGACTTGATGCTCAACAATCTTGTAACAACCTCCAACGGTGAATGATCTTTACAACCAGGATATAATGGAGTCCTTGTATTCTCTAGCAACTCCATGCACTTTGCAACATCGGTATTCGGTGCCTCCTCAGCTACATCATGATTGTCCGGATCGAAACTAGGCTCCGCCGCATCAAAAACCATGTTCACCCACCCGTCGTCGTAAGCAGCATGGTCGTGGACATCCATATACGGCTCCACATAAGGCTCTGACTCCGATGTTAAAGACACAAGTTCTCCGTGCGCGGTCCACTGATAGTAATTTGGTGTGAAACCCTTCGAGCACAAATGATATGTGACTTCCACTTCTGGATGATATTTTAAGTTGCGACATCTCAGACACGGACACTTAATTTTGGTACCGTCCATGTACTGAGGGAACGCCTTGGCGAACTGCAGGAACTACTGTACACCCTCAATGAATTCATCTCGCACACCGCAAATGTCATCAGGATGACGGTTGTACATCCACGAACGATAACGCAGATAGTAATTTATATTCATTTTTAGCTACTTCTGCAGCAAAAATAAATATACAATTACCTTCAAGTATATACTAATCGTTAAATACAGTACATGCACTGATACTCATAGTCCTAGCATATATACTCATCGTTAAATACAGTACATGCACTGGTACTCACTCTACCTTCAAGTATGGTTGTTTGAGTGATTGAGTGAGCTCGGGTCACTAGGGAGAGCAGTTCACAGTTTTTAGTGTGCATTATTTGGCAGCGATCAACTGTAGGGAGAGCAGTGTGCAGCTCTGTGATGTCTATCTTTTCTGACTTCCGAGTTTTCCTATGCTGTCCAACCGAAGGTCATTAACAACCAGAGATGGCTCCTGAGATGGTCACAACGGCAGTTGGTACGGCAGACCAGGAGGAGATGGCTTATAGTATTCTAGGTAAACGTGGGTCGACAAATAAAAGAGACGAATCGATGGTGACAAGTGCAGGATAAATAGTTTCTTATATGGAGACTCAAGCAATGCAAACAAGAAGCCAGGTTAGTAGGGAGATGCAGTAGGGAAATACCAGCAAACCATCGAGTAATATCATCAATTACTCAGAGAAGAAGCAACACTTGGACATGAGGCAGGATGATGCGGGCTCCAGCGATCTACGACACTCTAAGACGATAGATGGTATGCTACGCGTGGATAATCCTTAATAGAGAATACTACTACGATATAGCCTAGAAGCTCAAGATAGTGAGGTTAGGAAGGATCATGGCTTACAAACCGAACTCACCACGGACCTGGGGGTGAGTTTGAGTGATATCCAAGGTCAACCCAAACGTTATTAATGACCGTTCTGAACTGGAATACGTGTGGGGCCAACTCAATGGATGGTGGCAAGAGATCAAAGAAGTGACCAGAAAATCACAGAGTACAATCATAGCTTCGTTGGGAACTAAAATCAAATCGAAAAAGTAGTTGACTAGAAGGACACCTAACCTCTGGTAAAAGGTTCACAACTTGAGTCAATGTGAGATGGCTGAGAATATAGTTAATTTGGGCCAGTAGGACTTGGTTCGCTTGCATTATTTTATATGTTCGATCAACCCATAGCAGTAGTATTCTCTAATAAAGAGAGATTCAACTTTATCTTTGGAACAGTATATGGGCACAATGATTGACGGAAGCAAGACTTATTGTCGCAAGAGATTACTCACATCAGTGTTATTGCGGACACCCAACTCCAATTGCCTCTATTTTTTAGTAGAGATTTCAATGCAATATTGTATTGTCAGGAAAAAATAGGACTTCATCACATCTTGGATAATATCCTTGATGATTTTCAATGCTGCCTGATTCAAGCCAGTATTAAATGCCTGGAATGAATATGTGTTGACATGGAACAATAAGGTAATTCAGAACAGAATAGTTTGCCAACTTGACCGAGCCCTTGGTAATAGTCGGTGGTTTGCAACTTTTATTATTATATAGTTCGGATTATTTTTTTCATTATTATTGGTGAGACACTACTAGCTAGCAAGAAGCATGTTTTGTTTATATTTGTGTGTGTCCGTGTGCCCGTGTCAGTATTAGGGTTAGTGTCCGCATGTGTTAGTGTGTCCGCGTATGTGTGTCCGAGTTAGGGTTAGGGTTAGGGTTAGTGTGTGTCATGTCATGTCGTGTTGTGTCATATTAGAGAGAGAGAGGCAGAGAAAGGAGACAAAGAGAGGAGCTCACCGAGTGAGGAGGAGGGGAGCTGGAGAGAGGAGAACGCCGGAGGGAGGAGCTGACGGAGGGAGGAGCACCCCGGAGGGGGGAGGATACGGCCGGAGGGGGGGAGCCGAGGTGGGGTGCCGGGATGGGGGGTGTTTAAAACTTTCGAGATTACGATCGAAGAAAATAGGGGAAAGAGAAATTCGTCAAACCCTATATGACATAAATTAGCGACGTCGGTCTATACGTTGCTAAACGTCGCGGATATAATAATATACTATGACTTAAATACATAAACGTCGCTAAACATCGCTAAAATTAAAAAGTTAGCGACGTTTAGCGACTACCTAGCAACATATTATATATTTATAATAATTACAGTCGCTAAACATCGCTCCACGTTGCTATCACCGACGTATTGCGACATTTTATATTGACGTCGCTAAATACCTAAAATTTAGCGACGTTTTATTTGGACGTCGCTAATCCCGCAATTTTTAGTAGTGTGTTCATGTTTGATTTTCTTCCAACCTAGTTAATATTTTTAAATTTTACTTGAACAGTAATTTAGACAACATAAACAAGTTTTAATATCTTTAATTAGTTTATTTTAATCAGATGTATGTTGTATATTATTTGCTATTAAATTTGACCAAAAACTTGGTTTTCTAAACCCAAATTTTTTCTAAATGGGGTGCGTCCCGCTAAATGAGGCAACTTCGTCATGTGAGAATTATACCGAAAGGCGCGTATCGTCAACGTAGACGTGTAAGATTTTGTGGAAGTTGATTTGGATGTGCGTGCACACCGAAATCAACGCGTATCCATAAAAAATACTGTATAGACATATTCTGATACTCGTCATAATTTTATGTATGCTTGTCGTTTCGCAACGAACCTTACACCGTCGGATTCGCAGTGTTACACTTGTCATGTGACCCAAGTTTGGTTCAATTCTGAGAACGTTGACGAAATACCGTTTCGCGGGCCCTATGGTTCCACTTAACGGGAGATTTCGTGATCGGCTCATCGGAATCCAGTTCTGGATATTCTGGTGGGTTCGTATCATCATTTTGGACTTATAGACATTAAGTATAACGAATTTTGAGAACTTTGTCTCTGGCACATTTTTCGGTGCTAAGTGGACCACATGTGGACCCCGTTTTGACTAGAAACTGTCAATTCGGTCCCTGTGTCCAAATTGGCCTTATGGGTAGTCAATCCTAGCTATTTCAAGTATTCTGAGAGCAATGGTAATGTTTGTTTTAGCATCCAGAGGCGTGCCTGGAGATTCTACTTATATCGGAGCAACTGTCGGAGCTCAGAACCCAGGCAAGTGTACCTTACTAACTTGCAGTAGATCTTGAGATATTATTTGCTTGAATTATTTCTATATACTTCTGTGTTGTACATGTTTAACCTAGGACCGTGGGACGTTGCTTAACGTTCGATACAAAATTCGGGTGTCGATGTCGTACGCGGAGTTGTATAACGTCACTTAGAGAGTTGATACTACGATCCTATATATTTTTACATGCTTGCTTTACCGAGTTCGTCATACCATAGGACACTTGACACTATTCATTTGACAGAATCTTTTCTGAGTTATTCATGGTGATTCTGTATATGCTTACAGTATTCGTGATATGAGACTTGCATATACATAGATATCATTATGACTCGTTGTACTAGTTAGAGGTCATGATCTTGCGTGTTATGGATATGAGACATCGTGGACATGAGACATATGATTATATTGGGTGGGGAGAGACACACAGGCTACAGGCTGATTATATACATGTATACTTTATTCTTGAGGTATTTTAGTCTCTGTTCCAGAGCTTGGCCCATTACGTGATATTACTGCTACCCCGGCTCCCCTACACAGAGCTTGTAGTGGTCTCAGCCTGAGTACTAGTGATGCTCTCATTTGTATTTCACTTAGCCATTTACATAGCTTGCCCTGAGGATCTATTTTTATATACTGTATTTTATTTGGCTTGAGTTATTCTTGTACCTTGCTATGTCCCCTGAGGACCTGGATCCGGATTATGTACCCAGGTACAGCAGAGGAGGTTTACCATGAGATATATGGGACAGAAGCTGACGCTGGAACAGTACTGGCACCAGAGGACAAGGTTATGCCAGAGGATTTCTCCTGAGTATTCTGTGACATACTCAGTTATTTATGCTTCCAGTTATTTCATATTTTGACTCATGGACTTATGTATTGACTTATTCTCTTTTCTTATTTTATCGTGTTGTTTCCTAAGACATTACATATATTGACTTAATGATGGACTATTTCCTTTGTCTGTTATCTTGATTAGTCTATCATATTGAGTTATATTTCCTTTTATGGATGAGATTAGAATTATTCTGTGATAAACGGTGTAGACTGCATTTATATTTATTACAGCTTAAGTACACTCTAACAGGTCCATTAAATGGGTTTGCCCTTTGGAGTCGTGTTGCTGGCCATTGCCACGTGGCTAGTCCGTCGATATTTTGGGACTGGGGCGTGACATAGTTTTTGTGGTGACCCATGCAGGTCTATGACTATATTGCTTCGGTTTTAACTAAGGAACCGAGCAAGCCTGCAATTAGGATAAGAATAAATTATCCCATCCACTTGTTGATATGTTCTTTAGCTCTATATCGACTTCAAAATAATTTTTTAACTTGCATCCTGCCTTAATTCCTTTGTGTGCCTCTCATAGTTTACTTTGTACACAGCGTAATGGATCCACGAGCTAGCGACGAGACTCACATGGGTACACCACGAGATGTTGTGGTCACCTACAACGATGGAGTGACACCATTGGGTAGAGATCTATCCACTCAACAAAGCAATCAAGCAGATCAACACGCCTCGAGGTTCCGGTGAGACGATATTCCACCACCGTCGCAATTTACTCCACCAATGACCTTCTTTCTACCAGGATAGCCTATGGACGGATAGCAGATGTTCTAAATATTCTACGCAATGATGCAAGCACAACAGCGGTTCATTAAGTGGTCCAGCAATACCAAGCGAAGAACTTGAGGAACAGCTTAGTGACAGGACTGGAGCAGGCAAACCTACCAGCTAGACCACCATTGACGGGATCTATCACTGATTTCCGTCAGCCGAAGCCCTGTATCTTTTTATGCAAGGAGGCGCCCACTGAAGTTCATGAGTGGCTCACAAACACTTAACACCAATTAAAAGCAGCTAAGTTTCCGAGGGAGCGTTGTATGATTGCCGTCAGGATGCAGTTGACGGGCAATGCACATCATTAGTGGCTATCTGAGGAGAGACGGCTCGGACTGGACCGAGTCACTTGGGAGGAGTTCTCTAGACTCTTCCAAGAGATGTATATTCCAACCATTGCCAGAGGAAAACTTAAGGATAAATTTAACTGCCTTATTCAAGGCAACATGACGGTAGATAAGTACAATGCAGAGTTCATCCGTTTGAGTCACTTCGCTCCTACTCTAATTCCGACAGAAGAGGAGAAGGCAGAGAAGTTCTTTGACGGACTTAGATTTGAGCTACAGAGATTAATCGGCTCTATTACACCTACTTCATTCACGGATGTCCTTGCTGCAGCCCGACGCATGGAGCGCGTCACCAGGAGAGAGTCCAGCCAGAAACGATCGTTCACATCAGCACCAGCCAGAGCACCACAGGGAGATGCTGCAAAGAGACCTCACATGCACCAGCCACCCAAAGCAGCTCTGCAGGCACTGCCTACATGTCAATATTGTGGCAAGCGAGGTCATTACGAGAGAGGGTGCAAACGCAAGTTGGGATTAGACTTGATTTGCGGATCCAGCCAACATTCAACCAAGGATTGTCCTGAGCGTCGAAAGGGAGCACCGATGGTAAACCGACAAGCTTTACCAGCACCGGGAGGATATCAGCCGAGGCCACCCTTGGCACCACAGGCAGCACACTTCCAGCAAGCCCAGCAACAGCAGACGGCACTACCACATGGACGTGGACAGGCTTTTGCGATGACAATGGATGAGGCACAGACTCAAGAAGTAGCGAATATGAGTAAGATTTAGTTTTATCATAACTAGCTATAATAGCGTATATTCCTAGTAATACTTTAGCATGTTCCTGTTAGTTCCATTTCCTAGCCTATACCTAGTATTATGTTAGCATGAAGTTGCTAGTCGAGATTAGTAATATGTCAGTGGTACCCAAGTTTTCATAAACTGTAGTTGATCTTCGTTCTAACCAGGCTCCTTTACTCTTGAGTTACTTATCTCTCATTGCCTAGGGAATTTTTTTATTGCTTCCCTACGTGTTCTGCTTGAACAAAACCCTCACCCTTCCTCTTAATTTTTTCTTGTTCATGGTTCCTTATCCTTTGTGTCGTGCTTCAACAAACATGTCTTACAACCACATTCTCTCTTTTGGAGCAAAACTTTCTCGACCGGTTATGTTTCATTTTCTTAATTGCGAGGACGTAATTCTTTTAAGGTGGGTAGATTATAAACACCCTAATTTTTTTTTGAGAATTTAATTTTATTAAAATTATGAATTTTTGATTAAAGGATATTTTTCTGTAATTTTTAGTTAATTATAATAAATATTCTTCATGGATTTATTTTTGTGTATTAAATTAATTATTAAAATAGTGGAAAATTTATATTTTTTGGTGTATAACTAATAATAGAATATTATATAATTTTTCTAGAATTTATTGGGGTCAAAAACTATTTTTTATGGCCATAAATGTATTGTTTTAATAAACCAACCCAAACCAAACTAAACAAATTCGGACATAAATCTACACCCATAACCCGATAACCCGACCTGACCCGAAACCCCAACCCACTCTCCCCCACATATCGCACGATCCCCTCTCTTTCCCTCCCGAAACTGACGCTAACCCCTACTCTTCAGCTCCCTGTAACTACCACCCCTCACCCCTATATAAAGCCTAGCCTAGCCGACCACCACCACCATTAACTCCTCTTCCGATCCTGACAAGTCCCGACCGCCGACGACCACCGGACAGTTACCGCTGCAAGCCACAAGAAGCCTCCGCACAGCCACCCAAAATCTCGAGCAATAGCGAGCATCGAGGTACCCATTTTCTAGCCCCCGTATCTCTCTACACAGTTAATTAAATATCGACACATCGAATCCTATGCGAAGACTACATGACCCTCTTGAGCCCTGTATAATTAGTTCGGTGTATCGTATCCTGTGTCGGTCATAATTTGCGACACAAAACAAGAAAAAATGATCCAATTCATAGTTCAGAAACTGTTTCAACCACCCATGTTCATGTCTGATTTTTTTTCAACCTAGTTAATATTTTTAAATTCTATTTAAACAGTAATTTAGATAACATAAACAAGTTTTAATCTCTTTAATTATTTTATTTTAATTCGATGTATGTTGTATTTTATTTGTTGTTGAATTTGACCAAAAACTTGGTTTTCTAAACCCAAAATATCCCAAAATGGACTGCGTCCCGCTAAACGAGGCAACTTCGTCGTGTGCGAATTATACTAAAAGGCCCGTATCGTCAACGCGGACGTATGAGATTTCATGAAAGTTGATTTGTATGTGCGTGCACACGGAATCAACGTGTATCCGTAAAAAAATACCGTATCGACTTGTTCTGACACTCGTCATAATTTCGTGTGTGCTTGTCATTTCACAACAAAATTTACACCATCGGATTCACAGCGTTACACTGGTCCAGTGACCCAAGTTTGGTTCGATTATGAGAACGTTAATAAAATACCGTTTCGCGGGCCCCATGATTCCACTTGACAGGCAATTTCGTGACCGACTCATCGAAATCCAATTTTGGACGTTTTGTTGGGTTCGTATCATCGTTTTGGACTCATAGACACTAAGTTTGACGAATTTGGAGAACTTTGTCTCTGGCACATTTTTCGGTGTGAAGTGGGCCACATGTGGACCCCGCACCCAGTTATATCATATCTTGACTCATGGACTTATGTATTGACTTATTCTCTTTTCTTATTTTGTCGTGCTGCTCCCCGAGATACTACATATGTTGACTTAATGATGGACTATTTCCTTTATATGTTATCTTGATTAGTCTATCATATTGAGTGATGTTTCTTTTTATGGATGAGATTAGAATTATTCTCTAATAGACGGTATAGAATGCATTTATATTTATACAGCTTAAGTACACTCTAACGGGTCCATTAAATTGGGTTTGCCCTTTGGAGTCGTGATGCTGGCCATTGCCACGTGGCTAGTCCCTCAGTATTTTGGGACTGGGGCGTGATAACGCACCTTTGAAAGTCTAAGTCTGAACTCCTGAAGGGCCAAGTCTGAAATTCTTTGCCTCAAGCAAGTCTTCTCGCTGAGCAAGGCGGGTCAGGTCGTTGCACTTACATCGTTTGAATTGGTTGTCCGCTTGAGTGGAATGGGTCGTTACATTATACACCACTCAGAAAAAGTCTTGTCCTCTAGACTTCCTGAGCGTAACCCGTTCGTTCGTAAACTATCGAATATATCTCAAGCATAACAATTGGTATCACTAGATCCGTTCGAACACAACTTCCTACTGTTCCCCAATTAATGTCCCGTGTATGCTAGGTCTGCCTCGTTGAATGACTCTATCATTCAATCCAAGTTTTGACTCGGTCTCTACTGCGCCTTAGCACGGAACATATATCGCTTAACACGGGGTACGTTGTAATCCATCTCAAATGATGATCTAGGGCAGAGGCAAACTTATCCAAATCGTTATACTCGTCCATGCGAATCTAACATATTCACTTGCACTAGCATTCAAGATCAGCATATCGCAAGTCAGAAGCGTGCATATATTCAAGGCATCCCTCAAACATATGCATGTCAACCAACTTAGAAATAACGAAGTCTTTGCACTCGAGTTCAACATATCACTAAGTCTTGGATCGTGCACATGTTCAAGATATCCCTCAAACATATGCATTCAACCAAACTTAGCGATGGTGAATTCGGACAAGCTGCTCAAAAAAATCTCAAGGGTTCTAGTCTTATGAATCACAATGATACCTCCAACGGGGTCAATCAAAATCCAAGTCATTTCCAATCCCACTCAAACCAAGTATTACACTATCGTTAAGCATGATCTATCCGATCAACCGACTAGCATCCAAGTCTTATTATCTATTCCATTCGTGTTAAACACAGCGTACACTTATCAACCCAAGCCTAACTCTAAGTCTTGTTGTCCAAGTTCTATGGCTTGCTCAAGCAATACTCTAAAGATGGTCACACAAGTTCTTTCACTTGGCATAGGGTCGCCTGCCTAACCGCTAGGTCGGCTCACAAGGTCATAGGTAAATTTCACGTTCACGGTTCTCATCGTACAAATTTGTTGCACGATACTCGCCCCAATTCCTAAGGTCAAACCATTATTCTTTCGTATGGGAAATTCTACCCAAGCTTGTTTTACTCTTTAAACATTGAGCACAAATTATTCTATCCACATCCACACGTTCGTTAGCACAGGATCCGGGTCCGTTTAGCAAACCGTTCCTAAGACACATTTGTTCGATCAAATCTATGATATATCCATGTTGCAGGTCAAACTCATCGATTTGCATAGTCTATCCCCTCCATTATGTTTGATAAAATTCACCTATCCATTCTTTTCTAAGTCAAGACCACCAAGTCACAATCATATTCTAAATCTTCGATCTTAATCACAAACTCTAATTCGTCTAACATGATCGACATATACGTTCATGAAACCATCAAGCATATCTTACTTCACGTTCTAGACTAACTCCTCCTCAAAATACTTTGATTCATTTGTATCATAAAACTCGTCTTATTATATCGAACCACAAGTCAAGACGATCCTTTAATTACCACGCTCTGATCTCCCGCAAGTTCGATCATTCCCGCTGGACGTGAGATCACCACGCCAATGCTTCTGCTGGATAATCGTCATAATTTGCGTGTGACGCATGTGCGAGCATGGAGTTACGCTCGCACAAGACAAGAACGTCGAACGTTATGGTTATCTTTAAAATGATCGAGACACCTTATCATTACCCTTCGCTCCATCCAAGTTATATATTAATCCACCAAGTTATGTTCATTTAATAACCGTTCATGCCGTGATCATAAGTCTAGCCAAATTATCCAAATTAAGTGTTACCATTTGATAAATTCGTAGTCTATTTCTGGCATTCCTCAAACAACTAAGTTCAAATACTCAAGCCAAAGTCTGTCCACCTTTGTTACATTCTATTTCATCGGAGTTCGTTTGAATAATCACCGAACATGTTTCCGTGAGTTCGATCATACCCTCCGGATGTGAAATTACCACGCCAGCGCTCCCGCGCAATAATCGTTCTCATTTAGGCCCGATGTCGAGTGTTTTGAACTAGATTTTAGATCGTTCATCCAAGTCAAGATTAAATCCGTTATCGCCTACCTCAATTATTGAACCAAAAAAATTTCTAACTTGTATCAATCCACGCTATCTTTCAACTTATCAATAGCATATCAAGTCTTCCAAATATGAAACCATAACATTCATACTCAAGCTAAAATTATATCGAGTGATATCCTACTTAATCCACATTTTTGATGCACGCTATCTTCCATCGCGCTATACTCCGATCGCATCCTAGATTATTCCATCTCCAACTCAAGTTTTAATTTATTTGATTCAATTCGAAATCGCTCGTATAATTTACTAAGTTTTCTCGAACAAGATATAGATTTTCATTACTATGAATCCCTATTCGATATAAGCCTTATCACTTGTTCAACACATTCTAACTCGTTTAAATGAAATCTCGCACGATTCCATCGAATTTGCTTACTTGTTAGGCGATATTTATATTAAGGCTTCACATAATTACGTCACTTGCTGCTAGACTCGTTTGCTATTCCGAAATCCTCGATTCGCTAGAATATTTCTAAGATGATCAATACACCACTCGGGGTTCGAGACATACTCTATGAAACATCAAATAGCTTATTCGTTCCTGAGTTATCGAATACACCACTCAAAAATTGAGTCACCCAAGTAAATTCTCAATCGTGTTCGCATCAATCTATCTAACTCATTCCTTAGAACTTCTGTGCAATCCATATGCGTCACCTCAATAATCTTAATATCTTATACACCTCTAATGATAGTCCTCCATACAAACTATATTGAGTCGTAACTTATTGATATGAATAACCGTCTGAACTATATGTCGAAACCCAGGCACGACTCCCAAGTTTCGTCTTAGCGATAGTCCGATAACGTTTCTATCGATAGCCAATATAAGTCTGACTTATCCTTACCTGAACGATATCCTAATTTCGTTCACAAACTTGTTAGTACCCAAGGGTCTTATCATGCGATACTCAACACAACTTAGCCGAAAGGCCGTGTGCATAGCTAACTGTCCGAATGATATTCTATTTCGCACACTAACCCGCTTTGTGTTCATGTATATGTATTCGGGTTCATATATAACTTGCAGATTCTAACACGAGTCTATTCCCATGAAGTCTAACACAGGTTGGCAAAAGGACCTTCGTATCACAATTTCGTACAAGTAACCATATCATTCATATGCACTTTCAAAAATATTTAGACTCATTGTATGGAATATCCCGTTGTAACATTGAAAGAGAGCGTCTGTAACATAACCCACGAATGAGCTTTCAAAACTGAGAGAATCGATAATAAGTCCAAGGACGTAAAGCCAAACTCTGATACCAATATGTCATGCCCCAATCTTCCACAGGAATCGGCCGTCCCCGCTAGGCCCGAATCACCGTGATAGCGCTCCCCTAGGACGATCGTTCCAATCTGGACATGATGCTGCACGAGCATAAGCTGCGTCCGTGCAAGGCCATGAATCCGAACAGACGCTTGGTAACAAGTTCATAGAATAGTCATAGCGAAAGCATTGAATGAACACAAGTATAAAATAATAACAAGCTCTTTATTGATAATCAAGAATTATTACAAGCGGCGCTAGGCTGAGATTACAAGTCGCTCAAGCTCTCTTTCTCTCTCTGTCTCTCTGTCTCTCTCTAACAAGAAATGCGTGCTAAGCGGCTTATAACTTGGGATGATACATATGCGATATTCCAAGATTATATCTTGTATATGTGCTTCAGCTCCGGACGCAACACTCCAAGGTTCCAGAGCGGTCTTCACGCCTTAGTACACATGAGAGGATACTCTGCACCAAACGAGGTTCTCCCGCACCTTGCAATCAATCTGGTGGTTATCAGTATATGAATGCACTGGTGGGGAAGATTCTCGCCCGCTCGACAAATCCAAATACGTTTTATTAGTTATGTAAACAAACTATTAAGTTATCTTTCTAGTCTTGCCTTAGGATCAGTTTCATGGCATAAAATACAAAGCCTAACTCGTGTGGAAGTGCGTCGTACGATAGAAGGGTAACACGGCAAAACCTACCGACTTATCATTCTTCCTTCGTTGTCCAATGACACAACCAAGTTAGTCAAACACGAATATATACATATATTGAAACCCAAGGAATCAAATAGCAAACACATGTATGCTACAAGTGTATTTCTAAATCATGTGCACGAGTTTGCTTAAATTATGATACATAAGTTACTTTGTTTCAGATTCAGGCGTGTTACTCAGGTTATTCAAATGATTATAAATCTCAGGTTATACATATTACTTATTCATTTTTTAGGTTACTCAAATTCAGATTTCTTAGACGCAATACAATGATTCGTACGCGGATTGCCGCAACCGAGCCTGACTTAATCTATATGAATGGGTCGCTGGCCTACACGCCACTATGGACATAGTCGCAATAAGAAGGTGGTCCCAGTGCCCTGGCGATAGACCAAATTATCCGTGCTAGCTACAACTAGCGCGACTACCGAATTTTTCCCTAGGCCAGATCGGTCCCGATGCCCCGACGCCCTGTCCGTAGGAAATCAAGCTTGTGCACAAGCGTCCACGACCAAACGAGTCTTTTTATTGGTTCTTTATTTATCTTTTGATATCTTCTTCTTTTGAGTAAATGGCAATGGTTGTAGGCGCAGGTAATGAGCCTCGCTACAAGCCATCCCATGACGTTCTTGACTCATTGGTTATTTGTATCTTTCTTTATTACAGGCTCCTTGAGCCATTCTTTTAGTGCTATTCTCTTAGTGCCTCTCCTTTTTAGTCATTCTTTACTTACATCGTACTTTTATATTTTCTTATCATCTTTGTATCTCCCGGTATGGGAACTACCCTGGTGACACAACGGTCCTGAAGTCGTTCCATGTTTTATATTACTTTGCTCAGAATGACTATTTTGATAGTCTTCCTGTCTCAGGTGAGTAAATCATGTTTTGTGTTGTGTTCCAGGCAGTGGCATGAATCTATGAGACTAGCATTGAAACAAGTCAAGCGAGTACTAGTTAGCACATGAAGCAGGCAAGCATCGAAAGCATAGAAACATAAACCGCACGCTAGCACGAGTCTAATAGGGTTAGTGCGAGGATTAAAACCATGCAGAGGCATTTGGTGCAGCGTATAAGGAAACTATCAAGTTACTTCTTTACCATATTCTAGGCAAGCAATACAAGATGGGATTATTCCCTTAGCGAGGTGCATTATACTCTTTATTAGCATGCAAGGGATGATTCGCCTAGTAACTAGCATGTATCGTCCGTATTTTTAAGTGTGCAGGCTAAATAAAGATAGGTTCATCGTAGCCACCCACCTTAGCGATGATTCTCCTCGGTCGAGCGATACTCCGAGCGCGCCTTTGAAAGTCAAAGTCTGAACTCCTGAAGGGCCAAGTCTGGAATTCTTTGCCTCAAGCAAATCTTCTCGCTGAGAAAGGCGGGTCGGGTCATTGCACTTGCGTCATTTAAATCGGCTATCCGCTTGAGCGAAACTGGTCGTTACATTATACATCACTCAGAAAAAGTCTCGTCCTTGAGACTTCCTGAGCGTAAACCGTTCGATCGCAAATATCGAATCTATCTCAAACATAACAATCGGTATCACTAGATCCGTTCGAACACAACTTCCAACTCGTTCTCCAATAAGTGTCGCGTGTATGCCTGGTCTGCCTCTTTGAATGACTCTATCATTCAATCCAAGTTCTGACTTGGTCTCTAATGCACCTTAGCGCGGAACATATATCGCTTAACACGGCGTACGTTATAATCTATCTCAAATGATGATCTAGGATTGAGGCAAACTTATCCAAATTATTATACTCGTCCATGCGAATCTAACATATTCACTTGCACTAGCATTCTAGATCAGCATATTGCGAGTCTGGATCGTGTATATATTCAAGGCGTCCCTCAAACATATGCATATCAACCAACTTAGAGATAGTGAAGTCTTTGCACTCGAGTTCAACATATTACTGAGTCTTGGATCGTGCACATGTTCAAGGTATCCCTCAAACATATGCATTCAACCAAACTTAGCGATAGTGAATTCGGACATGCAACTTACAAAAATCTCAAGGGTTCTCATCTTATGAATCATAATGATACCTCCAACGGGGCCAATCAAAATCCAAGTCATTTCCAATCCCACTCAAATCAAGTATTGCACTACCGTTAAGTACGATCTATCCGATCAACCGACTAGCATCCAAGTCTTAACTTATCGACCCAAGCATAACTCTAAGTCTTGTTGTCCCAGTTCTATGGCTTGCTCAAGCAATACTCTAAAGATGGTCATACAAGTTCTTTCACTCAGCATAGGGTCATCTTCATAACCGCTAGGTCGGCTCACAAGGTCATAGGTACATTTCAAGTTCACGGTTCTCATCGTGCAAATTTGTTACATGATACTCGCCCCAATTTCTAAGGTCAAACTATTGTTCTTTCGTACTAGACATTATACCCAAGCTCGTTTCACTCAAATTTCTAAACATCAAGAACAAATTATTCTATCCACATCCACACATTCGTTTACACAGGATCCGGGTATGTTTAGCAAACTGTTCCTAAGATACGTTCGTTCGATCAAATCTACGATATATCCAAGTCGCAGGTTAAATCTATCGATTTGCATAGTCTATCTCCTCTATTACGTTTGATAGAATTTACCTATCCATTCTTTTCTAAGTCTAGACCACCAAGTCACGGTCCTATTCTAAATCTTCGATCTCAATCAAAAACTCTAAGTCGTCCAACACGATCTACATATCCGTTCATGAAACCATCAAGCATATCTTACTTCACGTTCTAGACTAACTCCTCCACAAAATACTTTGATTCATTTGTATCCTGAAACTCGTCTTATCGTGTCGAACCACAAGTCAAGACGATCATTTAATTACAAGGCTCCAATCTTCCGCAAGTTCGATCATTTCCGCTGGATGTGAGATCACCATGCCAATGCTTCCGCTGGATAATCGTCATAATCTGGGTGTGATGCATGTACGAGCATGGAGTTATACTCGCACAAGACAAGAACGTCGAATGTTATGGTTATCTTTAAAACGATCGAGACACCTTATCATTACCCTTCGCTTTATCTAAGTTATATATTAATCCATCAAGTTATGTTCATCTAATAACCGTTCATGCCATGATCATAAGTCTAGCCAAATTGTCCAACTTCAGTATTATCGTTTAATAAATTTGTAGTCTATTTCTATCATTCCTGAAATAATTAAGTTTAAATACTCAAGCCAAAGTCTATCCACCTTCGTTACTTCTATTTCATCGGAGTTCGTTTAAATAATCACCGAATATATTTTCGTGAGTTCGATCATCCTCGTCGGACGTAAAATCACCATGCCAGCGTTCCCGCAGGATAATCGTTCTCATTTAGGCCCGATGTTGAGTGTTACCTTTCGAACTAGATTTTAGATCGTTCGTCTAAGTCAAGATTAAATCCGTTATCGCCTACCTCAATAATTGAACCCAAAAAAATTCTAACTTGCATCAATCCATGCTATCTTTCAACTTATCGATATCATATCAAGTCTTCCAAATTTGAAACCATAACATTTATACTCGGGCTAAAATTTTATCGAGCGATATCCTACTCAATCCATATTTTTGATGCACGCTATCTTCCGTCGCGCTATACTTTGATCGCATCCAAGATTATTCCATCTCCAACTCAAGTTTTAATTTATTTGATTCAATTCGAAATCGGTCGTACGATTTTGTAATCCCCCTCGACCAGATTCCAGCATTTTAGGATTATTTTTAACAATTTAGGATTTATGGCAATATTTTAATTTATTTTGCTTACATATCCTATTAATTTGTGCACCTGTCCATCACCGAATTATTGGGAGCTTTACCTTGACTGTTATCCTCGAACAAAGTTCACATACCTCTCATAGACCTGCTAGTCTATTTTTTTGAACCTTGGGCAACTCCCAGATATTCTGTTTTATGCCTCATTTTAGACGCACAAATATCGTTACAAACGTACGTATTTAAACTCCCAGATCTATACCCTTCCCTGTTCCAATAGAAATTAGAGACCCAACATGCACCTGTTTTGCCCAAACAAAAATACGTTAATATTCTACACTGAGTATACTACATTTAGTATATTGACACCGCACTAAAATTATGGCCCTACCTGTCTCTAAATAATTAGTAAACACCGTGCGCAGTATTTATTAATTAATAAATACGGTGACCCGTATCACCCAGAAACCAGGCCCAACCCCTGCCCAGGCTCACCCCCACCCCCTCAGGACCCTCACACAACTTTTTCCTTCAATTCTGTGAATTTTAGTATTTTTAGGAATCGGTTGTTTTTTCCAGACAATTGCGTAATTGCGTAATTTCCCAAAATAGGACCTTTATACAATTTATGAAATTGCAGAGACTTTTCTGCAAAATTTCGTGTGAGGTGTCAACCTCTTATTGGCCGGTGAACCTGCACCATCCATTTGGAGACGGGACCCACCCGAAAATATCCTGTAAATATCCTAAATGTGAATTTACCAATTTACCCCTAAAAATTAATTCTATAAATAAAAAGAAAACCCTAACCCTAGCCGTCGGCTACCCCCCCTGCCGGAGCAGCCGCCTCCCCCGCGGCGAGCCAACCCCGCCGGAGAGCTCCGCCCGCCCGCTCCTCCTCCTCCCCAGCCCGATCGCCTCAGCCCCTCGCCAGCAGCAGCAGCAGCTCCTCTCTCTTTCTCCTCCACTTTTCCCCCTTTCCCTGACCTAGCCGCCTCGAGCCGACCCTGCCGGAGAGCACCACCGCCACCCTCGATCTCCCTGTTCTCCACCTCCCTCTCCCCGAGCCCCCTTTCCCCTCCGCCAGCGACTTCCCCCCCCCCCACGTCTCCTCCGCCACTCCCCGAGCAGCCTCACCACCGCCACCTTCGACCTCGACCTCCTCCTCTCCTTCCTCCGCCCTCGACGACCGGAGCCGACTCCCCCCCCCACCGCTTACTTCGTCGAGCCTCGCCCAGCCAACTCTCCTCCACCCTCGACTCCCCTACCTCCTCCCTGACTTTACCTCCTCCGTCCTTCTCCCCTCCCCAACCTCGTCGGAGCCCGACTTCCTCCACAGCACAGTCGCCACCACCACCATCACCTCATCTTCTTCTCCGACGACCCCTTGCCCAGCCCGCCATGAACCCGCAGCCCTCCCCTCTTCTCCTTCCATGTTTCCTTCTCCACTTCCCCCCCCCCAACCTCACGACCACCATCATCATCATCACCACCGTGAACCTCCCCCCATGGCCGAGACCACAGCCCCTCCTCCTCCTCCTCCTCACCGTGAACCTCCCCCCCATGGCCGAAACCACTCCTCCTTCTCCTCCTCAGCCTCGACGACTCTCAGCAGCACCCGAAGCACCGTGCCCTGCCTGGACGCCCCGGTGACCGACGAGATCCGCCTGAGCACCTCCGGCGAAGCCCCGACAAGTCTCCAATGGACTCAGACCGGACACAGCAGCCGGACACAGCCCGAACACGATCAGTGTCGTGTCGCATCTCTTCACAGACACGAAGAAATTTATTCCACGGAGCCCAGTTCAGGAAACCCGTTCTCTCTCCTCGTTGTTCCGTTTTTCATTCTGTCAGTTATGACACGTAGGCTATGTAACCCTCTCGATGCCCGTGCAACCCGCTCGGAGCATCGCGTCCTGTGGCGATCGTGAATCGCGATCCAAATACAGGAAAAATAATACCCCGTTTTACCCCAGAACTGAGTACGTCCCGCCAAACGGGACGACTTGGTCGCACGCGGTCTTCACCGAAACGTGCGCGTCGTTGATACGGACGTGCAGGATTTCGCAGAAGTTGATTTGGATGTGCGTGTACACCAGAATCAACGCGTATCCGCCGACAACGCCCCATATCCGTCTGTTCTGGAACATGCTGCAACTTTGTGTATACATGTCGGATCGAAACGAAACTTGCGCCATCGGACTCATAGCAATACGCTGGTCCTGTGACCCAAGCTTGGTTCAATTCTGAGAACGTTGACAAAATCCCGTATCGTGGGCCCCACAGGCTCCACTTGAAGGGCGATTTTGTGATCGGCACATCAAAATCCAGTTCTGGACATTCCGTTGGGTTCGTATCGACGTTCTGGACTTGTTGACACTAAGTTTGGCAAATTTGGAGACCTTTGACCCTGACACTTTTTTCGGTGCAAAGTGGCCCACATGTGGACCCCTTTTGACCAGAAACTGTTATTTTTGCCCTTGTGTCCAAATTGGACTTAAGGACAGGCGTTTCTAGCTATTTGATATTTTCTGAGACTATTGGTGATATTTATTTTAGCATCCGGAGACTTTCCTTCTGAGGCCATAGTTCTGGCTTTTATCATTTGACATCTGGACGTTATATTTTGCAGCTCTCTTGCCAGGCAAGTATACCTTGCCTTTTTGTACTGTTTAAATTCAGTTATTGTTAGTTACATATTTATTTATTTTAAATCATATAAATATGCGCGTCCAAAAAAACTCGGGTGCAGTCAACGAAGGCGTTGACGTTAGGATTATATCTGACCTAGTGTCTAGTAGACCCACCTAAAGTTGTGGAGTTCTTGGTATGACTTCCCAGGCCTTGATACGTATCATTATACGTTACAGAGTGAGTTCATGTAGGGACGCGTGCCTCATACTCGACTGGCCATCGGTATGAGCTATACGTGTAACGGTATTTAGCTTGGTTGATTATTTCTATAGAGACTTGCATCTTAGTTCGAGATGTCTACGTCATTTTTCACGACTTGTATATCTACATTGGACGGGGAAGACATCTAGTAGGCGTATGGGATACCCCCTCCTTATATTATTCCCGTTACCATGCTCTTCGGAGATGGGGTATTATAGTATATTCATGTTACCATGCTCCTCGGAGATGGGGTATTCTTTTTATTCCTGTTACCATGCTCCAAGGAGGATGGGGTATTGCAGAGTGCCCTTGTGACAGGGGGCATATGTGGCATATACTAGCCAGTCCCAATGATTGGTGAATTACGTCAGCATATGTCAAGCCTACACATTCCCATGCGTACAATAAGGTCTTCAAATTGCATTCACTTAGATGGTTAGCGCACCCCATTTATTTATTCAGTATTTACATTATGGCATGCTTCTATGTATCTTGCTATGTCCCTCTGAGGACCTGGTCCCTTTCCAGGTGTAGATGTTCCTGAGTATTCGTGGGAGCGCAGATCCGGACATGCTACTTGCATTTCGAGGAGGTCTTCTCTTCGAGCCTCGTGATTGTCAGATGTTGTTCTTATATGGTGTGTACCTGGTTCCTTTTATATTCTATTTCGGCAGTGGATTTGTTTCCATCCGACTGTCACTCTTTAGACACTTATTATTGAGATCTAGTTACATGGTTATTTGGTTATTCATATTTGATTTCTGTGGATGAGATTTAGATTATACCCTGTGACTTGTGATTAGTTATACCACTTATGAATTACTGTTCATTATACAGCGTACACTTGTATTATGGTTTCCATATATTGGAGTTGCCATATATACAGGCGGCTGGCATGCTTACGTGTCCTAGTCCTACGTATTTTGGGACTGGGGCGTGACATGTTTTTAGTGGTGGCCCATGCAGGTCAGAGCATATTGTCTCGGTTACGTTACTGTACCGAGCAAGCCTGCGCCTAGGATTAGAGTATAGGATCTCATCCATAATTGACTATGACTTATCTTCCTTCCAGTCTGTCCTACTTACATAATTGCATCCTGCTTGATTCATGTGCTTCCCTGATAATTCCTCGAGTATAGCCCCTGCTAGAATATAGGAATCCCTGTTAATAGGATAATAATTAGAGTAGTATTCCTATTAATAACACAACTAGGGCATTGACACATTATTAACTTCAGACTACTAAATGAACCCTAGTCTTCCGTATTACCTAATGAACCCTAGCATCACTACCTATAGATTAACTTACCATTATCCCTGGACGTATTATGTATGACTTGAGAGTAGTATAAACACTACTAGGATTAGTTAGAGAATTGACCATAGTGTTGACCCCAGCCTTAAGGAACCAAAAAAAATCCAAAGTTGAAAACTAGGACTAAACCTCATCCAATATTTGGATAAACCAGAGTTTTACGCCAGAGACCCTTTACCCTTGTTGGCGTAAAACCCATTTGACCGTTGTTGGCATAAGAACCAAACAACTGCCTAGTTGGCGTAAAAGCCAAATGACTTTCCTGTTGGCGTAAAAACCAAATTATGCAGGAGATTGTCTCCTTACGCTGCAGTTATAACAACTGCTACCCACATTCCCTTAGTATTCCTTATCCTGCGTATGACACGTCATGCAAGCCACGTAGGTAACTGCCTTGCGTGAACTTGATGATTCTTGAATAAATAGATAATCAGCGTAGAGTAACCTGATTAGGCGTAATATAAGGATAGATGTGAGCGTAATTGTTACAGCCTTAGCTTTCCCCAATTGACCAAATCTCGTGCATTAAATGCAGAGATACGACTCGAGCTCTGTACAAAAGAAACAG
The DNA here is from genome assembly GCA_036927795.1 of Iris macrosiphon. NCBI lineage: Eukaryota > Viridiplantae > Streptophyta > Magnoliopsida > Asparagales > Iridaceae > Iris > Iris macrosiphon. The sequence goes on from JAYESA010000010.1 coordinate 174,979,365, forward strand.
TTTTTTGACGGGATATCTGATTTTGTCTCGAGCGTAAAAATGACTTGTATCCAATCTGTCACTAAACGACAACCTGGGACTCCGTGCAAAATTCATCATCACAGCCGTCATCTCGATCGTTGTACAAATACTTTTATCAGATGTCAGGATTCACTAATTTGACTGACTGACTCTTGAGTTCCTTGCACAACTTTACGCTGCAACGAATGCTAGACTTTACGCAGGAGATATTTACGCACAGATTTCTACGCACAGACTTTTTACGCGGACAGCTCTGAAGCTCTACCTTACGCTTCTCTGTTTTACGCGGATAGCTCTGAAGCTATGCGTTTTGCCAAATTATTTTATCTTTGCTTTACGCAGACAACCTTGAATCCCTACTTTACGCGAACTTTATTGAAATCTCTGTTTTAGGCAGACAACCTATAGTTTATATTAAGATTGTAGAACTTAGAAGGCCATACCTCTTTTGGGTCAACTAACGACTTAGGCAAGGAATTATAATAATAACTGTAGCGATTATAGAGTCTTGTCTTTTTGTGAAATTGAATTATTTTGTACTTCTCACATCATAATCTAGCGTACTTATATTTGCTGTACTACTTTGACTTATACTGTTATTATAGCCTAGTTTTGCAAGCTTATTCTTTATCATGCTTGTTCATGATATATGTATTATTGGAGTACTACACTAATACATTTCAGAATCAGTGTATTACGGTCTGATCAACCATAGTGCACTTGGTTTGCCCTTCGCATAACTACCTTACGTGGATTGAGATATATAGTAATTAGTAGACAAATGTACTTACCCTCTAGATATGTCTGAGCATATCGTATCAGCGACATAACTGTGCTAATACGAATATGTGAATAGGGATTACCAGAATAGGATTTCAATCCACAACTGCTTGATAATTTACCTTGAATCCTTTAAACGCCTTGATCCCCACACTTCTAATCTATTACCTCCCCCTTGAACTCTTGATTACTGTTTTCCGTCTTCCCTTATTTCGGAAAGACGAAACCTCGTACTTAGTATAAATACGAAAAGTGTATTGTTTCTGTAGCCATTTCTGTTTGTTTCTTGGTTAATCACCAAACTTTATTATTAGATTGATTGCAGTTTAAAACTGTGCTATCCTTAGAATGACCTTTGATACCTACCTACTTTCCTGATACATGCATCTCTATGGCAGCATAAAATTTTATTTTTGCCTCGTAACTTGGGTCAAGTACAGAACCCAAGTATTACGATAAAGAAAGTATCATTTTGTTGTCAGGAGTCTAAATGGATTTCACCCAGATGGATAATTGATTGACTCCTGAATGGATAACAGCACCTATGACTAGGTTGACTTATAAGGATTAAGAATTCTTATGGACCGACTCACCAAATCAGCACAAATTCTTACCTTTAGAGTTGGCCAGCCTGCAGAAGCTTTAGCTAACTTATATATGAGACAAATCGTAAGATTGCACGGCATACCAGTCAGTATTGTACCAGACAAAGATTCTCGTGACCAGAGTTGGTGGTCAACACCGTAGAGACAGTTAAGTAAATGCAAGGACACTGGCGAGCAGTGCAAGACAGACAAAAGCAGTAGGCAGACCGTCATCATCATCCCGTGGAATTCAAAATGGACGATCATGTCTTCTTGAGGATATCACCTACTAGAAGCACCATTCGATTCGGAGGACGCAGCAAGTTGAGGCCAAGGTATATTGGACCATTGACGTGCTAGAAAGAGTGGGAGTAGTGGTATATCAACTTGTGCTACCACCTTCCCTTGAGGGAGTACTTGATGTATTCTACGTGTCGCAACTCAGGCGATATGTGACAGACAGCAGTCATGTTCTCAACCATTCGGAGATCACCATTAGGCCGAGCTTGTTGTATCAAGAACAACTCGTAGAAATCCTTGATCATCGAGAAGAGGTATTGAGGAATCAGTCTTTTCCCTTGGTCTGCGTGGCATGGAAGCATGGCGCGCCAGGAGAATCTACTTGGAAGCGTGTGGACGACATGCGTAAACGTTTTTCGAACCTATTCGTAAACCAAGATATAAATTACTTTGTTAAATTATACCTTATGCCGTCTTTGACTTCTACCATGGCTTAGTTTTAATTTCGAGGACGAAATTCTTATAAGTTGGGTAGATTGTAAACCCCCTCGACCAGATTCCAGCATTTTAGGATTATTTTTAACATTTTAGGATTTATGGCAATATTTTAATTTATTTTGCTTACATATCCTATTGATTTGTGCACCTGTCCATCACCGAATTATTTGGAGCTTTACCTTGACTGTTATCCCCGAACAAAGTTCACATACCTCTCATAGACCTGCTAGTCTATTTTTCTGAACCGTGTGCAACTCCCAGATACTCTGTTTTGTGCCTCATTTTAGACGCACAAATATCGTTACAAACGTACGTATTTAAACTCCCAGATCTGTACCCTTTCCTATTCCAATAGAAATTAGAGACCCAACATGCACCTGTTTTGCCCAAACAAAAATACGTTAATATTCTACACTGAGTATACTACATTTAGTATATTGACACCGTACTAAAATTATGGCCCTACCTGTCTCTAAATAATTAGTAAACACCGTGCGCAGTATTTATTAAATAATAAATACGGTGACCCGTATCACCCAGAAACCAGGCCCAACCCCTGTCCAGGCTCACCCCCACCACCTCAGGACCCTCGCACAGCTTTTTCCTTCAATTCTGTGAATTTTCGTAGTTTTAGGAATCAGGTGTTTTTCCCAGACAATTGTGTAATCGCGTAATTTCCCAAAATAGGACCTTCATGCAATTTATGAAATTGCAGGGACTTTTCTACAAAATTCCATGTGAGGTGTCAGCCTCTTATTGGTCGGTGAACCTGCACCGTCCATTTGGAGGCGGGACCCACCCAAAAATATCCTGTAAATATCCTAAATGTGAATTTACCAATTTACCCCTAAATATTAATTCTATAAAATAAAAAGAAAACCCTAACCCTAACCCTAGCCGTCGGCTACCCCCCCTGCCGAAGCAGCCGCCTCCCCCGCGGTGAGCCGACCCCGCCGGAGAGCTCCGCCCGTCTGCTCCTCCTCCTCTCCAGCCCGATCGCCTCAGCCCCCCGCCAGCAGCAGCAGCTCCTCTCTCTTCCTCCTCCACTTTTCCCCCTTTCCCTGACCTAGCTGCCTCGAGCCGACCCTGCTGGAGAGCACCACCGCCACCCTCGACCTCCTTGTTCTCCACCTCCCTCTCCCCGAGCCCCCTTTCCCCTCCGCCAGCGACTTCCCCCCCCCCCCCACGTCTCCTCCGCCACTCCCCGAGCAGCCTCACCACCGCCACCTTCGACCTCGACCTCCTCCTCTCCTCCCTCTGCCCTCGACGACCGGAGCCGACTCCCCCCCCCCACCGCTCACTTCGTCGAGCCTCGCCCAGCCAACCCTCCTCCACCCTCGACTCCCCTACCTCCTCCCTGACTTTACCTCCTCCGTCCTTCTCCCCTCCCCGACCTCGTCGGAGCCCGACTTCCCCCACAGCACAGTCGCCACCACCACCATTACCTCATCTTCTTCCCCGATGACCCCTCTCCCAGCCCGCCATGAACCCGCAGCCCTCCCCTCTTCTCCTTCCCTGTTTCCTCCTCCACTTTCCCCCCCCAACCTCACGACCACCATCATCATCATCACCACCGTGAACCTTCCCCCCCATGGCCGAGACCACAGCCCCTCCTCCTCCTCCTCCTCACCGTGAACCTCCCCCCATGGCCGAAACCACTCCTCCTTCTCCTCCTCAGCCTCGATGACTCTCAGCAGCACCCAAAGCACCGTGCCCTGCCCGGACGCCCCGCTGACCGACGAGCTCCGCCTGAGCACCTCCGGCGAAGCCCCGGCAAGTCTCCACTGGACTCAGACCGGACACAGCAGCCGGACACAGCCCAGACACTATCAGTGTCGTGTCGCATCTCTTCACGGACAAGAAGAAATTTATTCCACGGAGCCCTGTTCAGGTAACATGTTCTCTCTCCTCGTTGTTCCATTTTTCATTCTGTCAGTTGTGACACGTAGACTATGTAACCCTCTCGATGCACGTGCAACCCGCTCGGTGCATCGCGTCCTGTGGCGATCGCGAACCGTGATCCAAATACAGGAAAAATAATACCCTGTTTTACCCCGGAACTGAGTACGCCCCGTCAAACAGGACGACTTGGTCGCACGCGGTCTTCACCGAAATGTGCGCGCCGTTGATACGGACGTGCGAGATTTTGCAAAGGTTGATTTGGATGTGCGTGCACACCGGAATCAACACGTATCCGCCGACAACGCCCCATATCCGCCTGTTCTGGAACACGCTGCAACTTTGTATATATACGTCGGATCGAAACAAAACTTGCGCCATCGGACTCGTAGCAATACGCTGGTCCTGTGACCCAAGTTTGGTTCGATTCTGAGAACGTTGACAAAATCTCGTATCGTGGGCCCCACAGGCTCTACTTGACGGGCGATTTTGCGATCGGCACATCGGAATCCAGTTCTGGACATTCCGTTGGGTTCGTATCAACGTTCTGGACTTGTTGACACTAAGTTTGGCGAATTTGGAGACCTTTGATCCTGACACATTTTTTGGTGCAAAGTGGCCCACATGTGGACCCCGCTTTGACCAAAAACTGTCATTTTTGCCCCTGTGTCTAAATTGGACTTAAGGACAGGCGTTTCTAGCTATTTGATATTTTTTGAGACTATTGGTGATGTTTATTTCAGCATCTGGAGACTTTTTTTCTGAGGCCATAGTTCTGGCTTTTAGCATTTGACATCTGGACGTTATATTTTGCAGCTCTCTTGCCAGGCAAGTATATCTTGCCTTGTTGTACTGTTTAAATTCAGTTATTGTTAGTTACATATTTATTTATTTTAAATCATATAAATCTGCGCGTCCGAGAAAACTCGGGTGCAGTCAACGAAGGCGTTGACGTTAGGATTATATCTGACCTAGTGTCTAGTAGACCCACCTAAAGTTGTGGAGTTATTGGTATGACTTCCCAGGCCTTGACACGTATCATTACACGTCACAGAGTGAGTTCATGTAGGGACGCGTGCCTCATACTCGACTGGCCATCGGTATGAGCTACACGTGTAACGGTATTTAGCTTAGTTGATTATTTCTATAGAGACTTGCATCTTAGTTCGAGATGTCCACGTCGTTTTTCACGACTTGTATATCTACATTGGGCGGGGACAGACCAAACGTATCCGTGCTAGCTACAAGTAGCGCGACTACCGAATTTTTCCCTAGGCCAGATCGGTTCCGGTGCCCCGACGCCCTGTCCGTAGGAAATCAAGCTTATGCACATGCATCTGCGACCAAGCGAGTCTTTTTTTATTGGTTCTTTCTTTATCTTTTGATATCTTCTTCTTCTGAGTAAACGACAATGGTTGTAGGTGCAGGTAATGAGCCTCGCTACAAGCTATCCCATGTCGTTCCTGACTCATTGGTTCTTTGCATCTTTCTTTATTATGGGCTCCTTGAGCCATTCTTTTAGTGTCATTCTCTTAGTGCCTCTCCTTTTTAGTCATTCTTTACTTGCATCGTACTTTTATGTTTTCTTATCATCTTTGCAGCTCCCGGTATGGGAACTACCCTGGCAACCCAACAATCCCGAAGTCGTTCCATGTTTTTTATTACTTGGCTCAGAACGACTATTTTGATAGCCTTCCTACCTCAGGTGAGTGAATCATGTTTCGTGTTGTGTTCTGGGCAGTGGAATGAATCTATGAGACTAGCATTGAAATAAGACAAACGAGTACTAGTTAGCACATGAAGCAGGCAAGCATCGAAACCATAGAAACATAAACCGCTACGCTAGCACGAGTCTAACAGGTTTAGTGCAAGGATTGAAACCGTGCAGAGGCATATGGTGCAGTGCATAAGGAAACTATCAAGTTACTTCTTTACCATGTTCTAGGCAAGCAATACAAGATGAGATTATTCCCTTAGCTAGGTGCATTGTACTCTTTATTAGCATGCAAGGGATGATTCGCCTAGCAACTAGCATGTATCGTCCGTATTTTTAAGTATGCATGCTAAGCAAAGACTAGTTCATCGTAACCACCTACTGTAAACTCTCTCAACCAAATTTATGTCTACTTAGCTTAGAGAGAGACTAGGGTTAGTTTGGAGCCATTTAGAATTAGAACATGGTATTTTACTTTAATGTACAAAATTTTGTATCACTTGGTGCACCTTACCGTTGTTTCGATATTTGGAGCGCTACTCTAACTTTTGCTTTCAAACAAATTTTATACACTTGCCCTAGATATGCCAGCCTTCCATTCTGACCTTTATATGACTCATAAATACCCTCTCATGTGCTTCATTTTAGTCGCACAATATTCGTTACAAATATCTATTTTTAAATCCACATAAATCCAACTTTGCATCTTTGTCCGTTCTAATAGAAATTGGAGACACAACCTCGACCCATTTTGTGCAACCCAAACTTATGACAATAATCTACTCTGAGTCTACTATATCCATGATACTTGTGTCCCACCCAATTTTAATCATATGTACTTCCAATTAATTAAAGAACAACATTGACACTAATTTTAATTAAATTGGTGCAATGACTCAACCTAACCCAAAACTCGACCCAACACTAACCCAAACCCCACTCACACCCTCATGGTCCATACAAATGCCACACAGCAATTTAATCCACTATAACACACTAAACATGGTGATTTTTTTATCCAATCCCAATTCTTCTTTACTTGTGCAGTTTTTAAATTGTTGGGGCCCTTTGTGCAAATAAGCAACTAGGTGTCTACCTCCCATTGGAGCAAAACAATGAAGAAAGTCCTCCTTCATGCTTTGACTAGTCACCCACTATTTTTCCCTTATTTTTTTGTGCGTACAACACAACACTTTACACCTACATCCAATCCCAACCCTCCATTCAAATTTTACCTCAATCTTACCACTCATTCCCTCATGAAATTCATTCCCCGATCCCTAGAAATAGGGATGTAGCCGGCCCTAATCCCCATGCTCCTACTCTCTCTTTCTCTTTCATTAACTCTCTCTCTCTCTCCAAATTATTTCAGCCACCACCACCTCCTCATCCAACCGAAACCCACACCTTTACCACCTCCTTCTTCCTCTTCTCCTCCCCTAGCAACCTCCTCATCCGACCATCAACCACCACCCTCACCTCCATGACCACCCCACTGCCACCACCTCCTCAACCACCAGCAACCCGACCTCCCTCGCCCGCCGGACCACCCACGACCACCATCACCATCATCTGAGCACCTCCTCCTCCATTCAACCTCCACCACCTTCACCTCACCACCACCCGAGCCCGTCTCCTCCTCCATCCCACGACCTCCACAGCCATCATCAGCCACCTTCACCTCACCACCACCCGAGCCCACCTCCTCCTCCATCCCATGACCTCCACCGCCATCATCAGCCACCATCACCTCCTTCTTCCTCTTTTCTTCTCCATCAGCCGACCACCACCACCACAGTCCCCTCACCATCACTTCACAATGACCTCCGACCATCGACCTCCACCACCATCACCTTGCCACCACCTTCCTCTTCGTCAACACCAGAATCATCACCACCACCTCCTTCGCAAGTCGCAGCCATTGCTGCTACTAGCCGCTGCGTTGCTGCTGCAAGCTGCGTTGCTGCTGCAAGCTGCTGCTGCTAGCTGTGCAGCCTTACACCGCCGGAGCACCCCCCACCCGTCGGAGACAGGCCACCCACGGGCTGCAGGCCGAGCACCCCCTTCCTTTTCAGAACTAACCCTAGGTATACTCACCTCCTCATCATTCTTCATATTCTTGTTTTTGTTGCACGAACCCATAAAATATAGTAAACCCTATTATCTAGAATATATATATATATTGGTTGGAATGGTATTTAGTAATTAAATATTGCATGAGGTACGTCCATGACTAGGTTGTTTAGTATGGAACTTGTATTTGTGTAGCACCTAGGTCCTTAGACTAATTTATCATATTTATACCTTAACCTAATAGTTAAGACACGTGGTTAGTGTTACACGATATTTAGAGTTATAAACACGTATTGGTAGCGTAGTAGCTAGCTGACTTTGTGCACAATATTTGAGGACATATGATGTACTTGTACATGGAGACCTAGAGGGTTAACACTATCAAACTTGTGTTGGAGAACAACTTAGCACCTACATGAACCTTAGTTGATCTTGGTTGTAATATTTGAGAAATGTATGTTTAGAGGGACATGACACTTGTGCATTTTTAGACACTTGCACACTCTACCCTTCTAGTTGATCGATTATAACCCCTACTTACGTTAGCTTCTAAGTGAAGTGTAGTTGTACTTTCGTGCGTATACTAGAATAATGACTGATGGCTATTATATTATATTATATATATATGATCGTTGGATTGTTCGGGCGAGGCTTCGGAAGCAGGACTTTGGCATTCGCAGTTTGAGGATTCATGCAAGTATACCTTGTCTTATTTATTGTTTAATTCAAGTTATTAAATATTGCATGAGATATTGTTGCAAATATTATATATAACTGTGCGCGTCCGAGAATAACTCGGGTGCAGTCGACGATTGCGTCGATGCGTAGTATATTGACTTAGTCACTAGCAGACTCACCTACTGTTGTGGGAATATTCTGATATCTTCCAAGACCCTGACACTTCTTACACTCATCACGATGACAAACTCATATTGGGATGCGAGTTGGCGTACCCGACTAGCTATCGGTGCGTGCGACATGCATCACGGTTTAGTGCGTAGTCAGGTTGGTCTAGTTATTTGAGACCTGGCATGTTAGTTACATAGTATGCACGTCGTGTATTCGACTTGTATATTTGTATTGGACGGAGAGGACAACTCGTAGGCGTATGGGATACGTACATTGGAATCCGTAGCGTCCAGAAGAGCCACGGATCCAATGACTCCCTTTATTCAGATACCGCATTCTTCGGAGCATTACAGACGTATATATATATATATATATATATATATATATATATATATATATATATATATATATATATGCAGATACCTTATTCTTTGGAACGATGGACGTTACATGTGCAGATACCACGCTCTTCGGAGTGTTGGACGTTATGCCTACACCTACACATACGTACCAAGTTGTCCTCATATTTATATTCGGCATATATTTTTGTATCTTGTTACGTCCCTCTGAGGACCTGGTTACCTTCCAGATTTAGACGAGGCGTACTATCTGACCGTGTACCGGCACGGACAGGAGGCGAGGTACACGACTGAGGAGGAGCTTGAGGTGTTACCTTCGGAGTTTCCCTGATCACTGGTAGGTCTTCCGCCTAGGGCTGGAGCATCTTTATCTAGTTAGTCGATATTCTAGCATAGTATTCTTATCTGGAGCATCTTTATCTAGTTAGTTGATATTCTAGCCTAGGGCTGGAGCATCTTTATCTAGTTAGTCGATATTCGGGTCGTTGCACTTGCGCCATTTGAATCGGCTGTCCGCTTGAGCGGAATGGGTCATTACAGACTCAGATAGATATTGATGCAAAACGAGATTAGAAGATTAGCTGAGATTCGAACTTTTGGGTTTAGGCGTAACGATGGATTTTGATAGGCGACGTCGAGTAATCAGTTGAATATGTTTTGGGTTTGCATGGATAGAGTATAACAATTGGGCAAGTTCACCCTAAGCCAGAGTTTTTTTACTGCGCATTGAGTTATAAAATACCATATGATTGAGTAATACAGCCCTGCGTCAGGCGGAGTAGAGTTTGAGTCAAGGAGTGCAATGATTAAGTTGAGTATAGTTCGATAGCATTGAACGATAGAGTTGTTCGATGAGATTGGCTAAGCACGTGCGTAGCGCGAGGTGAGGAAAGGAATGAATGTAGTGTTAAAATAATCTTTAATCTTTGGAACTTAGACGAGAAGTATAGAGTTTGGTTTAGAAGTTGTGCGATAATACGAGTTTCGCTCGGGACTGTTCTGAGTTGTGTATTATGTAACGACCAGCTTCGCTCAACCCGGAGGGCCGATTCAAATGGCACAAGTATAGCGAACCGACCTGCCTTGCTCAGCGAGATGACTCGTTCGATGCAATGATATTCAGACTTGGACCTTCAAATAGAGTTCAGACTTAGACTTTTCAGAGGCACGCTCGGATTCTCGCTCGGCCGATGCGATTCATTGCTAGGTGGGTGGCCCCGGTGAACCTGTCCCTGCTTAGCTGCACACTTACGAAAAGGAATGGTACATGCTAGTTTCTAAGCAATAACCTTTGCATACTAATAAAAAGATATGCACGCACATAGCTAAGGGGATAACCCCATCTTATCATTTTATGGAACATGGAGATCTTACTTGCTATATTCGTAATATGGCTTATTGAGTTGAAATGTAGTAGTTTCTTATATGTGTCATAAAAGTTGTTTTGAGTTCATATTGAGGCACCGCACTGCACCGCACCGCACGGAATATGACACGGGATAGAGTATAATCATATTGCATACATAATTAAATTGAAGCTTATAACTAAAAAAAATGATATTTATTTATCTAATTCTACATTATAATATGGTGTCCTTGTATTTTTTTTTTATTTCTTCTTAACTATATGGAAGTTTGATAATGATGGGGGAATATAAGAGACCAGGGACTGAACTAGTATCATTTCTCGGGTCCTAGGGTTCCTTGGAGTCTGCAAGCTTTGAAGCATTTGGTCAGGGGGGAGAGGGGGGATATAGTCAAAATTCATGGGGTAAGTTGCTGTTTCTGGGGATCATATTAAATTGGTTGATATGTGCTGTAGCAAAATTCTTTGGATTTTTAACTATGAGCATATAATCAGTGGGGTAGCCACGTGGTCCCCGGGGGTGCAGTTGCTCCCTCCGGGATTTTTTTTTTAATTTGAATTTTATTTTATCCTTAGTATTATATTACGGTCTAGAAACGACTTAAAAAATAACCATCTAAGCTATATGTCTATCCTTACTTATTAATTTAAAAAAAACTAAATTTTTTTTTACTACCGTAGTTCTCTCCTCAGGTAGTTGAATATTAAAAATAAAATAAAAAACCTAAAACCCTTCTATCTACCTGAACATATAACAAAGCCTAAAATATATTCAATATTATCTAACTAAACACATATCAAAAATTCTAAAAACATAGTTATAATAAATTATAATAAAAATATATTCAAATTATATTTAAAATATTTCAATATAATTTAAATTTATATATATATTTTTAATAATATTATAGGATTTTTTTTCTTTTTATTACATGAAACACATGTGAAAAGTAACTAGTTTATATAGATTGTCAAATTTTGAATTTATCTATTTATTTATATAGATTATATGTATACCTATTTGAACAAAAAAAAATAGTACCTCACTTGATAATAAATTAAAAATGGCAATTAGGTAGTTTGTAGACCTTTTCTAACTTCAAAGTATTAGACGATGTCATTAACAGACATGTTGATTATTGAAGAACTGGAAAGCACTGATACCATTTTTACTAGCTAGGAATAACGCAGTGGTATTTCTCAGAAATATATACAAGTTTTAGTTTTTAGTTTCTTTTTTGTCCTCCATCTTCCAACTTTTGTATTTTAGTAGAAATCTGAAGTCACATTGTTTAAGATTGTCTAATTATCTTAAATCAAGTAATTACAACTTTTCATTTGTAGCATTTGTAGCAGCTATGGGATTTATTCCTATAATCTTTCCATCACTTAAATTCACACTGATCTAAATGCGAAAAATGATCCATCCTTACCGTTTATATATTTTTTTTCTTCTCTAGAGAATGTCTGCGAAAGAAAGTAGTTAAGGTGGATGTCATTGTCTATATGGGCCAATTCAATTTTGACCCAGCCGATACTCGAGATGTGTATATAACGCAAACCTCCTCATGGGGTCTGTGTTGAATCTTAAATCATAAACTGGTTTATGTGACTTTGAGATGTGTACCAAAGTCAGATTCAAATATAAATAGGTCCATTGAAACTCTTATTATAATTGATTATAGTGACAACACATTTCTTATCCGGAGCTAACCTAATGAATCTTGAAATCTTAAACTAGTATAAATAACTTTGAGATGTGTAACAAGTTCAGATTCAAATACAAATAGATCATTTCGAACTATTATTATAATTGATTATAGTGACAACATATTTCTTACTTGGAGTCAAGCCAATGAACGGATCACTTAATCTAAACTGATATGTGAATGATATTGTTCATATTCGTATTAATAAAAAAAATGGGTTGGTATTTTATAATTTTTTATTCATATTAATCCAGTAATATGATATTTGGTGTTAATATAAAAAAAATTATAAATATATTTATTGTAAAAATAATTTTATAATCGCCCTCCCCTCCCCCAAATTTTTTTTTGGCTACGCCGTTGTATATAATGTAACAAGTTAACTAGTTAAGGCTCTACCCAGAGCCGACCATAAGCTCATGGGGATCCAAGACGAACTTCTAAAATGGAACACTATAAATAATATAATTTTTTTTAAGAAACTAAACTAAAAATAATTAAAAAATTATTGTTGCCAACAAGAATTAAACTAAGAACCTTTAATATGCAAGTATAACATAATAACTATTACACCACAATTATTTTATGTTAAGGGTGAACCATGGTACATATTGGTTCTATTTTATATATAACTATATTGGTGTCCCTTTAGTCTTAAGCCCTTGGCTGTCATGTAGTCTGTCCTGGGTCAGGGACGCCCCTGGCACTACTATAGATTTTTTTTTCTTCATAAATACTCATACATATCCTTGCTAAATAAAAATATTTATTAAATTTAATATGGATAGTTAAGTAATTACGTATAGAAAAAGAATTAAGATATTTTTTTTTCTTTCTAAATAGTTAAAAATTAAAGAACTACTATTTGCTCTTCTCAAATCTTTACAAAAAAAATACTATTGTTTGGTCTTTCCAAACAATATAAAATACGTGTAAGTGCATATACTTGGTATAGTGTAGTGTCAAATTTCAATGCCATGCTATGGGTTATTTTGTAACCAATCATGATATGTGCATCTGGGGTCACATTAAGGGTCCGTTTTGTTTACTGTAATGTAATCGTAATGGAATCAAATGAAAAAAAAAAAAAAATCATTCGATTCGATTCCATTACGATTACGATTACATTACTGTAAATCAAACGACTCTAAATTGTTTTATGTTCCTTGTATACAAGAATCCAAAGTTGGTATTTTGAGACTTTACCCATGATTTACTATTTTATTTATGTATTAAGTGTAGAATTACTTGCATTCATTTGGATGCATGTGAGGTTATTTTCGATGGTGGGTTGGGCCAAAACGTTCGGCCTTTCTTGGCGGGAGCACAATTTGTACGCGGAATAGTCTATAGAGCCAACCCTAATATAGTCCGGGAGAGAGTCGGTGGGAGACCGCAAAATTCAAAATAAATATGACCGTTTCCCCCCCCTCCCCCACAATCCTTACAATCTCGCGCTCTCTCTCTCTCTCTCTCTCCCTCCCTTCTTAAAATCTCTCTCCAATTCTTGCAATCTTTCTTAAAATCTCTCTCCAATTCTTACAATCTCTCTCTCTCTCTAAAAAAATCTCCTTACAATGAGTACGAGTGCGTGGTCGTCGTCGTCGATCGTCGGCGATCGGTTCATCCCTGTTCGCGCCGCGATCGATTTTGACTTGGGGAAGGAGAAGGAGAGGAACGAGCCATCATTGTACCGAACGCTACTCTACAGGACCCTCTTCGGGAACCGGACTCGGATCAGGCCCGCTTCCGAAGACGGCGACGGTGAGTATCTGGGTCCCTCCTCTCCACACTGTAGGCCCAAGAAGCCCGTCCGCCACGTGCCTGACAGAATGCTCTACGCTCCCAAACTCGTCGACGATCGCAATCTCAACCTGCTCGACTGGGGGAGCAGTGGTCTTCTCTCCATCGCTCTCGGGGAAAGGGTCCACTTCTGGAACTCTTCTTCTGCTGCTGCTGCTGCTGCTGTGTCTGGGGCTATCGAGGTGGCAGAACCCGTCACGAGCATCTGCTGGGCACCAGACGGGGAACGTATTGCCATCGGGCTGCGCAACTCCGAAGTGCAGTTGTGGGATGTGATGCACTCAACTCTGTTGAGAACTCTGAGACGGGTACATGGATCGCCAGTCGGAGCTCTTGCTTGGAACAACGAAAGTGTCCTGACGACGGGAGGAGGCGATGGGAAGGTAGTTAACAATGATGTCAGGGTGTCCGAGTCTCAGGTCGTGGGGACATTCGAAGGCCATGTGAAGGAAATTTGCAGCGTCAAGTGGTCGGGTAGACAATTAGCAACTGGAGCTAATGACAACGTCGTCCACATATGGGACCTTTCAATGGCCTCCAACCGCTCCGAGAACCGGTGGGTCCACAAGTTCACAGATCATAAGGGAGGTGGCATCAGGGCCCTTGCCTGGTGCCCTTTGCAAAGGAACTTGTTGGCTACTGGTGGGGGCGGCGCTGACAGGTGCATCAAGTTCTGGAGCACGAGCACAGGATCTTGTCTTAGTTCGGTGGATGTCGGCTTTGAAGTCTGTGCCCTGCTGTGGAACAAGAGGAAGATGGAGTTGTTGAGCTCTTGTGGGGACGGTCAGAGCCCGCTGACGGTGAGGGATTACCCTTCGATGGTGGAGACTGCGACGCTCTCTGGTCACATCGGCCAAGTTCTTTATATGGCACAGAGCCCAGATGGATGTACTGTAGCTACGGCTTCAGGAGGTGTGGATGAATCACTGATATTATGGAAGGTATTTCCCCATTCGACACAACCTTCAAAGACTCCATTTGATAATTTTAGTTGCACTCAAATTAGATAACGAGGGAGGGGATTGAAATATGAGTAGAATGTGTTGATAGAGAGCTAGAAGCACGACTCTTTAATGGATTGCCCTCGCACACAAAAATGCAGGCACACACATGGAACACACTCAAATACACACATAAATATGACACATAAACACAAAAACATGACACAACACAACACAACACACACATACACACACATATACACACGGAACTCACTCACACACACACACACACACACACACACAAATACAAAGAACATAGCACACACTTCTGTACAGATAGACTCAAGCAGTATCGCTTACACAATATAGACATTCCTAACATATGAACACACCCGAAAAGAACATATTCAGGCGCATACGCGACAGAGACAGAACACAAACGCACACACCCCTAAAGCTCACCCATAGATGCATTACGGCACATCCTCAGGTGCACACGCATGAATTTTGGAGCGTCCGTTCTTCATAGGTATTATCAGGTTCTTGGGTTTCTTAAGCATTTTCCAGTAAATGTTATACTTGGCATATCTTTAGCTCTGACTATGAGTCTAAACAGGAATTTGCAATATTTGTCATTCTCAAGGGATCTCTTTATATTATATCAACAGTTTTATGCTATGTTGCACGTATATGAAAGGAAGAGAAGATACAAACATGGAGAGACATACACAAAAATGATTTTGGCTTGTCTTAGCGTATTTGGAGTTTCTTTGTCATGTCCGATACATATCCGATATGAGCACGCTATCGTACTACACCAATTTTGGAGTTGTGCTTCCTATATTTTATGGCTTAACTGTAATCTCTCCTTCCATTCTTCAAGTCTTGCAAATGGTTATTTTCATGATTTAGTTGTGCTAGTGAAAATATGTTAGTTTTTTTTTTTTCTAAAATTTGCTGCATGTGTGCCTGTGCTAGTGACATGGTATCATTTTAGCTAGCAGGCTTTTTGGGAAGACAAAGGCATTTGATAATATTCAAAGGTTTCTGAAGTTCACTATATTTATATGGTTCACGTTATCATTTCCAATTTCATTTTACTTCTCTTCCTACGGTAAAAGATTATCCTTTTGTTATGTTAACCATAAAAAAATGATTTCCACTGGCATATTTGTTTTATTTAATAAAATTGTAAATGGGTAATCATATTTCACATTACTGCAAATGTAGTTAGGTATTGGTGAGGAAAAGATAGTCATAATTACTCAGAATAGTATTAAAAAATTTTGGTGACTTGATTGCCTTTGGTGAGTTCTCTAGGCTAAAATATACTATTGAACAAGTTCTTTCCTAGCTGCAATTTTAATATGACTTGAAGTACTTTGTTTTATTTCAGTAGAAAGTTTTTTGTTTTTATAGCTAACATGACCTAGTTTGCAATCCTTCAGATACTATTGTAACAATGCAGGTTCTATGGGCAAGTATGGGAAGGTTCCTACTTTCCAAAGTTAGAAGGTCAAGAAACTGCATAAATCTTTCTTTAATGGAATAACTGAATCTTAGTAGTATATAATCTCTTAAGTATACTTTCCTAGCTTGCCATTTAATATGACTTGAAGTACTTTGTTTTATTTCATTAGAAAGTTTTTTGATTTTATTGCTAACATGACCTTGGATTCACAATTCTTCAGATAATATTGTAAGTGACAATGGAGGTTCTTGACAAGTATGGCAAGGTTCCTACTTTCCAAAGTTAGAAGGTCAAGAAACTGCATAATTCTTTCTATGGAAGAACTGAATCTTAGTAATATATAATCTGTCAAGTACTTTGTACTCAATAAAAGAGGATTTCATATAGACTTTGGTAAATGCCTAGCATGAAGGATATATAATACATTAATACCCATAACTGTTGATTACTAGCTTTATTTACCACACGATGTAATTGATGTTGGGAACGCGGTGTAACCCGAACCGGAGTTGGCTCATAAGGTAGGATATTGGATTGGGCCCATATGCCTTAAAAGAGAATTCCCATGTAAGGCCTGAACCAATCCCAATTATCTACACCTCATGATCCCACCTCCTACCCGATGTAGGACTAAGTTACCAACTCCGTTGTCACCCCCTTTGAGCTCTCATCCGGAAACGAGATACAATCCAACAATAGCTCGTTTTCGCTAGCCGAACAACCTTAGCACACCCCGGCTACCTTTGCTCGTTTTTGCTAGCCGAGCTAGTAGGAGATCCAACATATTGTCATCTCAATCCACTCGACCACAGAACCTAATCTGACATGTTCATCCACACCATCATTGTGTACCAACCACAACGTCTTGCTCCACCTTGGGCCCGTCAGACCCACCTTTGAAGTCAATTCGTGTAGTTGCCTCTAACCTTAGGTCTGATCTGCCTTCAGACCACCTTATAGAGGATGCTCCTACTCCACCTTGAGAAGATTCCGTATAATCCGATTATAAGCATGAACGTTCAGCACCATCTGTCTCGAACCAATTAGAGCCGCCCAAAACCAGTCCCGTAACCTTTGGCTCTGATATCACTTGTTGGGAACGAGGTGTGAACCGAACCGGAGTTGGCCCATAAGGTGCGATATTGGATTGGGCCAATATGCCTTAAAAGGGAATTCCCATGTAAGGTCTGAACCAATCCCAATTATCTACACCTCATGATACCACCTCCTACCCAATGTGGGACTAAATTACCAACTCCATTGTCACCCCTTTGAGTGCTCATCCGGAAACGAGATACAATCCAACAATTGATACATAATTCTCAAGTAATCTATGCTTGTTCTGTGAGCAAAACTAATTTTCTCTATAGTCGTCATTGGTGGTCTTTATTGTCAAATTTACATTTCTTATGTACTTCTGTTGCATCTTCTACCTTTGTAGTTTGTGTTACTGTAACTTTTGTTGAGTTCGCCTTTCTATTCTGCATTTCTTAGCTTTCCTAGTCTCTTAGGAAAACATTGTTTGCATAGTATAGTGACATTCAACCTTCTTTTGCATTGTAATAACAGCATAGTGAGTATTTCAGGTAAAGGCTTTTTATGTCAAAAACTTGCCACAGAATGTTTGATCAGAAAAGTTGAAGGAACTTTTGAGTGTCATGCAGAGGTTACCATAGTTGTTCTGCCACCATCTAAGACTGGGCAAAACGAGCGGGATTTTGATTCATCCATTCTACATAAAGGTCAAGTGCTTTGAAGACGGTAAAAAAAACTAAAAATATGAAATCTATGGTAAGTATATGATGCTTGACGCATTATTTTTTTACAGCTTAATGAATTGCAGGAGAACAGTTTTATAGACCCCTTCAAATGACATTAACAAATGAACCCACTTGGAGTGTGTACGAGGAAACCTGATGGGAAGGTGGATTGGGTCCCATCTAAATGCTAGCTAAGTTCAGTCGTTTTTTTTCTTGTCAGCATTTTAATCTACTGTATTAAATTCATAACTCATGCACTGAAAATCTCTTTCTGGATTCCTGTGCAACACAACAAACTATATAGTATGTACACTCAAAAAGCCAAACTATCATATCTTACTGTTGAGAGTATGAAAGGGACTTTAGTCCCACATCGGATAGAATTGAAGAGAGAGGGGTTGGTCCCTCCTATAAATATGTAGCTCCTCACATCAATAAAACTAAGCAAAATATTCTACCACATTTCAACTTGGTATCAAAGCCAACCCCCCCTCTCTCCTTCTCCAACCCTAACCCTAATCCCCCTCCCCTCTCCCACAGCCCCCCCTCTCCTCCCCTCCCCTCAGCCCCCCTTCCCCTCCTCTCCACCTCCCCCCCCTTCCCCTCCCTCCCCAACGCTCCCTTCCTGGCGGCGGCGGCGGCTGCTGCTGCTGCGCCTGTTTCGCGGCTGCCCGCTGCCGTCGTAGGTGCTGTGGTGACTGCTCGGCGACCCGACGACCTCGATCGACCTCAATCTCGATCTCGGCGATCTCAGCGATCTTCTTCTTCTTTTTCTTCTTTTTCTGAAGTTTGTAACTCGGTTCTGTCCGCATGCAACTGCGATTGCAGAAAAGAACGAGAAAATTGGTTTTCTGATTATTGCTTTGTATAAGTCAGTTGTAATCGGGATATTAATTATATAGTTGCTAGTTGGATCGAGGTATATCAGTGAGAAAATTTTTGTGTGACCCCTGATCGCGACTACAACTGTCGTCTCGTGAGGTCATACGGCCTCGGGTCGAAGCCTTGCACGGGATATGAGCAACGGCTCTCAGGGACATCGCTGCTGCTGAAGGAAGATCAGTAGACGAAGAGAGGACGGAGATCAGAGGTAGAGACGACCTAGATTTGCCGCCGCCTCACTGATGACATAGAACAAGGAGAAGATAATTGAGACGATCTATGGCAAGCTGACGGCCCAAGAGATGAATGCTTTGATAGACGATCTCTTCTCCAAGAGGTTGACCGAGACTATTTTCCGTCCTGCACACGCTTATGTGGATCCTTCACCGTACAAGATGGAAAAGTTGGAGAAACTGGAGATAAAGTTGGAGGGCACTTCCAACTACTTGAAGTGGTCGCGTCAGGCGATGCGAACTCTGAAGGGAAGAGACTTGGTGGGCTATGTGGATGGTCAAACTAAGGCACCTGAAGATCACTCCAAATCATCAACAATGTGGTAGCTGGATGGTTGATAGCTTCATTGACCGACCAAGTGTCGGGCAATGTGGAAGCGATGAAGGGTGCTGATGACATTTGGAGGACGCTAAAAGACATGTACTCAGGGTCGGGCAACCCTATGAGGGTCTTTCAACTACAAGATGAACTTGATAACGTGGTCCAAGAAGATCACACCATCTCTGAGTACGCGGCTCTGCTGAAGAAGTATTGGTCAGATCTCGACCACTATGATCCTATTGGCATTGAGGATGAGCAAGTGGAATCGGCATTTGCGAAACATTATAAGAAGTTCATGGAGTATGTTTCGCAATAGAGGATGATGAAGTTCCTAAAGGGACTCAATCCAACATTTGAGCAGAGGAGGAATGTCCTACTTGCACGACCCATGCTGCCATCACTGGAGGAGGCCATAGCTGCTATGGCACAAGAAGAGGTACGAATGAAGCTGATGCCTAGCACCACTAACTCTCTGGGAGAAAAATCAGCCCTAGCAGTTTTTAACTCAAATTCTTCCGGAGGGGGAGGGTTCTACAACTGTGGAGACCCTGGGCACTTCATCAGATTCTGTACGAAACCCTTAAGAGGCCAGTCCAGCAGTCGCGGAGGCGGCCGTGGAGGGCGTAGGGGTGGCAGAGGAGGCTATACTGGTGGCAGAAGTAATCATTCTGGAGGACACAAGGCAAATCTGGCAGAAGAGGAAAGTGTTAATCAGTCACCAGGAATAATCTCTAGTGAGAGAGAAATGCTTGAGATGTTGAGGAGCATGAGGTTTGGATCCGACGACAATCAAGCCACCACCCGTAGGGCATCGACTCCAACCACCTCCGGGGGTAACATCACCTACTATACCCAAACAAGCACAGATATACCTGCTCTCACGACCCGCACCCGGTATAGGGGCACGAGAGCGTGGGTACGTCCAGCCTAGGCCGTAACATCGGTGGTAGAACGCTGTCTAGGTTACAGTAATACTATATAACTAAACACCTGTCAATGATATCCATCTCCATAAGGAGGACAGTATACATCTCTCAATATCTCACAATGTAAACTCAATCACAACAACTATAAGTATAAGGCACGATAAAAGATGAGAGAAGTGACATAATAAAACACCATGTCTCAACATAAAGATAAATCACAGTCTAGCTGTCCAACATAAAGTCTCCACAAGGCTCAAATTAAACTTAACACAAGTCTAAACATAAACTGAAATAACCTCCATAAGTCTCAGATGCATAATATAAATACTATCTAGATAGCTGTAGGTAATGTCTCATCTAAAGGAATAGTCTCCTCTAAGATCTCTGGTGTGTAGTCTGCGTCTATACCTGGTCCGTAGTGTGTGGTACAGAACTCCTCAAGATCCTCTGGAAAAATATATCCAGTCAGGATTGGAACGAAATACACTTCTAACAGCAGTTCCACATATATTGACAAAAACTATAACACAGTGTAAAGAAATACAAGACAGATAGGAAATACTGGCAATAAGAATACTGGAAATAAGGAAATGCTGAAATAAAGAAATACTGGAACATCATCATCAATATACATCTAGCAATGAATAGAAATACAAGTACACGCAAGAATAATGAACTGGTATGTAAGTGTGTACAATAACAATAACTAAAATATGTGGAGATGCTAGACCAATATACTAGAGATACATGTCAAGAATCATCTAACTAAGTGTGTGAAACATCAGTACATCATGTGATCGGCTTGGGACTAATAAGACTCATTACATTGATTAGCGATCATCCTTGTAAAGTCAGGCTAACCACATGTAACAGCGATGAGGGATGTAATGGTCAGACTGCACCGACGTGAGGTGTGGGTGAGCTATGATGCATGTAAAGTTTGGGTATGATCACATAAGCTACTAATATTTCTCCATTTTTTCCCCAGCTAGCACGATGGATTCCAATCACGACTCTTCGTGACAGGTCTCAATGATGCCAACTCGTGTAAATAACAGTGTCAGAGTCATGTACGCTATACAACAAGAATTATAGAGATAATCAACATAATAGAAACTGTCAGAGAATGTACTCGCCTGTGGTCCTTAGCTGGCAATACCAATGTCCGGGTTCCCAGGTATCGTCTGAATGATCCAACAGTCCTATAGATATATCATAAACATAATATTGCATCAGACATTACACTAATACACAATCAACACCATGATCTTAGGGACTACGCTAGGGTGGTCACGTCTGTCATTGCTGTGCATAACAGACAATCAATGGTACGGTCTTGCCAGTACGTCGATGTACAGATGACAGTCTTTTAACATGCTACAGGGTCACAGGTCAAGATAGCTATGGGTATCCGTAATTTCGTTAGGGTCACCTAGTACACGGGCATATAGTGCCTATTATTGTTTATCATAAACATCAAGACTACTAATTACAATTTAATAGATATGTGCATTTAGCTACTTAATAGAGTTTACATTATACATGTTTATATACGTATACTTATACATACTAATCAATTATACTATGTACATATATACTATCAAAACTTACACCATGTGTACAAATATTAAATATTCATATTAGGATACTTATAATACATATATATACGTACGTATGGATATCATTATAGAGCATATAATATCTATATACCTATGCGTATGCAACTACGTACATACATACATACACCGATACATACATATACTAATGCATAACATACGTACATGCGTACGCGTACTCATTCGAGATTAGGTTCATGTCAAACCTGCGCGCGTGGACAAGGTGGAGATGACGAGATGGGGCTGATCGTCGTGCACGGTGGTGCACAGTCGGAATGGGCAGCGGTGCAGGCGTTCAGTCCGGCGCGGGGTCAAGCTTCAGGCGTCGGGTGGTCGAGCAGTTGGGTCGAGTTGCTGCTGCTCCGGTTGACAGCAACGGCGCTCGGCGGTTTCGGTCGAGCTCCGGTCGACGTGGGCTTCAGCAATGGTGGCAGCGGCTGCTGCGGGTCTCCGGCGTTCAGGCGGTTGGACGAATCCGGTCGAGTGTTCGGGTTCAGCGGCTTCAGGTGTTCGTGCCCGTGGAAGGGAACGGCGGCTGCGGGCGGTTCACGACAGATTCAGTCGGTGTTGGCTCGGCATGGAGTTCGTCGGGTTACGGGGTGCTGGGCAGCGGATTGACTGACGGAGTCCGACGCGTCGTGGAAGTGGGTGAAGTCGGCATGGAGATGAGTAAGGGAAGGGGTCGGCTGAGGCTTTAGGTTTAGGTTAAAAGAAAAGAAAAAAGTAATACTATGTATATATATATAGGTAGTAGACTTTGGATTGACCTAGCATTAGGTTTGGTCAAGGCCCTCTTGGGATTGGGCTTGCCATGGATAATTTCGATGGTTAAGATTTCAAATAAATTAAAATGAATTGCTAGAAATGTATTGGTTCAAGGGTTTGGAGCTATGGTTTCAAGGGGTTGATGTTAAATTACATATTCCCAAAATCATGGAAAAATATAATGAAGGAGAAATGGGTTTTGTTCGCGTATCGTGTCCAACGGGTGGACACCTTAATACACTTTGGCATAAGAGTGCCTAACAATTAGAAAATTGCACAGAATAGATTTATTGTTTAATTAATTAAATAAATGCAAGGGGGTGTTCTAAAATCAATTAGAAGTACAAAGGACTGAATTTAAGTGGCACACAAGCATCAATTAACCGACTGGTATGTCTAGGACAAGGGTGTGAATCTGTTGGAAGACAATGGCTAGCGTGGCGCTCTAATTATCGAACAACGGTAACGTGCAACAATCAATTAGCAATCATAATTATTTAGATAAAATTAATTATCATGCAATTATTTACTCATTAATTTCGGAAAGACGAAAATATCCTTAATCTGAAAAGTGAGGGTGACAAGTCTACCCTCCTTAAAAGAATTTCGTCCTCGAAATTAAAATAAACTAGTACAAGAACAATAATCAAATAAGAAATTATACCTCAAGTCTCGAAGAGATACGGATACTGCTCGCGCATTTCGTCCTCTCTCCCAAGTTGACTCTTGGAGAGTGATGTCTCCATGCAACACGAACCAAAGGGATAGTCTGGTTCCGCAATGCCTTCTCTCTACGATCCAAGATCTCAACGGGTTGTTCAGGATAGCTGAGTGCCGGTCCAACTTCAATCTCCGAGTGATCCAGTATGTGACTAGGATCGGCAACGTACCTTCTCAGCTGCGACACGTGGAACACGTCATGCACTCCATCTAGAGCAGGCGACAAGTCAAGTCTATAGGCCACTGCATCGACCCTTGTAAGTATACCGAAGGGCCCGATGTATCGTGGACTAAGCTTTCCGCCTCTGCCAAAACGAATCGTGCCCCGTGTCGGAGAAATCCGTAGGAACACCAAATCGCCAACCTAGAACAAACAATCTTAACACGCAACTAAACAAAACAATCACAAACCAAAACAAATCAAACCAATACCTGAAACTCTAGGGGTCTACGGTGGCTATCGGTCCAATGCCGCTGTCTGTCCTGCGCCACTCGCAGTCTGTCTCTGATAAGTTTTACCTTTTCTGCTGCATCCACGACCATTTCTGGTCCTAACAAAGCTCTCTCTCCAACATCATCCTAAGATAAAGGTGTACGACATCTTCGTCCATATAAAGCCTCGAATGGTGACATCTCAATGCTGGCCTGGTAGCTGTTGTTGTAAGCAAACTCTACCAAGTGTAGGTGATCCTCCCAAGAACCTCCGAGATCCAATACGCAAGTGCGTAGCATATCTTCAAGAGTCTGAATAGTCCTTTCAGACTGCCTGTCTGTCTGAGGGTGATACGCGGTATTGAACTTGAGCTGAGTGCCCAAGCTAGACTGCAGACTCCTCCAGAAATGGAAAGTGAAACGACTATCCCGATCGGAGACAATGCTCATAGGAACTCCATGTAATCTGACAATCTGTTGTACGTACATCTCTGCTAGCTTCTCCGTCGATGTACCCACTTTGAAAGGCAAGAAGTGGGCTGATTTGGTCAACCTATCTACGATAACCCAAATCGCGTCCTTTCCTCCTGGAGAACGAGGAAGTCCCGAAACGAAATCCATAGTCACGTGCTCCCACTTCCATTCGAGAATGGATAAAGGTTGAAGCAATCCTCCTGGCCTCTGTCGATCTGCTTTTACCTGTTGGCACACTAAGCATCGGGACACAAAGCGTGCTATTTCGCGCTTCATACCATACCACCATACATGCTCCCTCAAATCTCGATACATCTTGTTGGCTCCGGGATGCATCGAGTACTGAGAGCGGTGTGCCTCCTGCAAAACTTTTCCGCGCAACTCTCCACTTGGCACACACATCCTCGTGCCATGTCGCAAGGATCCATCATCCGCAATAGTGAAGTCGTTTATCAATCATGTCCGAACTTGTGCTCTAATATTCCTTAGTCTCATCATCATACTGAGCAGCTCTGATTCTGTCCATCAGCTCCGATTGTATTTGTAGTCCCCACATCTGAATCTCAGCTCCTGAAACTAATACTTCAATTCCCAAGCTCTCAAGATCAGCTAATAAATGTCTATCCGAAGTCAAACACATAGCCATCGGATACCTGCTCAAGGCATCGACGACTACGTTGGCCTTTCCTGGATGGTACTGTAATGAGATATCGAAGTCTTTCATCAATTCTAACCACCGTCTCTGTCTCATGTTCAGCTCCTTCTGCGTAAACACGTACTTCAAGCTCTTGTGGTCTGTGAAGATTTTCACACGCTCTCCGTACAGATAGTGCTTCCACAGCTTTAGGGCAAAGATAACTGCTGCTAACTCCAGATCGTGAGTGGGATAGTTCTTTTCATGAGAGCGTAATTGTCTTGAAGCATAGGCAATTACTTTCCCGTGTTGTTGAAGAACGCATCCCAACCCTTTTCCTGAAGCATCACTGTAGATAGTGAATTCACCTGTCCCTGAGGGCAACGTCAAAACTGGCGCTGTCGTCAATCTCCTCTTCAGCTCATCGAATGTGGCTTGACATTCTTTTGTCCAGACAAATTCCACATCTTTCTTGGTCAGTCTAGTCATTGGTTCTGCAATCTTGGAGAAGTCTTGTACAAATCTTCTGTAGTACCCTGCTGGTCCGAGAAAACTCCTGATTTCAGCTACCGTACTGGGGGTAGCCCATGACTCTACTGCCTCTATCTTCTTTGGGTTAACTGAAATTCCGTTACCTGTCACCATGTGTCCAAGAAATTCTACTTTGTCAAGGAAGAACTCACACTTTGAAAGCTTCCCGTACAACCTCTCTCTCCTGAGAGTCTCTAAGACCATCCTCAGGTGCTCTTCATGCTCTTCTGGGGTCTTTGAATATATTAGAATGTCATCAATAAACACCACTACGAACTTGTCAAGGTACTAGTGGAATACCTTGTTTATCAAGTTTATAAATACGGCTGGTGCGTTGGTTAAACCAAACGGCATTACTGTAAATTTAAACTGGCCATATCTGGTCCGAAAGGCGGTCTTCGGTATGTCTTCCTTCTTTACCTTCACTTGGTGATAGTCTGACCTCAAGTCTATCTTTGAAAACACTTTTGCTCCGCTCAATTGATCGAAGAGATCATCTATTCTCAACAGCGGATATTTGTTCTTGATAGTGAGGTTATTCAAAGCCCTATAATCGATACACATGCATACCGTGCCGTCCTTCTTTGGTACGAATAATACCGATGCTCCCCATGGCGATGAACTGGATCTAATGAAACCTTTGTCTTGCAGCTCCTCTACTTGTTTCTTCAGTTCTACCAACTCGTTGTTGTTAACTCTATAGACATGTTGCGAAATAGGCTCCGCTCCTGGTATCAAGTCTATAGAGAATTGAACATCTTTGTCTGGCGGCAAACCTGACAACTCTTCTGGAAATACATCCAGGAACTCCGCTATAAGTGGATGTGGTAACTCCTCTTCTTCCATCCTGACTCCGCAAAAAGTGCCTCTGCTCCGCTCCTCTACTCCTCTGGCGATCTCGAACTCTGGCTCTCCTGGTGGTCGAAATACTACTCTACCTCCGTGACAATCTATAGAAGCATGGTGTTTACTCAGCCAGTCCATTCCGAGTACAATATCGTATCCCGGAAGTGGTATAACGAGTAAACTCACGCTCAACTCTCAGCCTTCCAATGACACTATCCAATCCTTGCAATAATCACGGACTAGGATAATACCTCCTCCCGTCGTGATCTTGCAAGTCCTATCTAATGGTTCTGTTTCTAAATAATGCTTAAGGGCATAAGATACAGATACGAAACTATGGGAAGCGCCAGAATCAAATAATGCAAGTGCTGGAGTAGAATCGAGTAGAACTGAACCTGAAATCACGTCTCCAGCCGGCTCGGCCTCCTCAGTAGTCATGGGAGTCATGGCGTAAGCTCGTCCCTGTGGTGCTCCTCTCTGCTGTTGTTGGTGCTGAGCAAACCTCTGCTGCTGTGGTGGAAGTGGAGGTCCTCTCTGCTGGCCTCCTGGTACAATAGGTGCTCTGGCTGGTCCTCTCGGAGCTGCTGCTCCTCCCTGGCGAGTTTGAACGACTGGGCAGTCCCTCAGCTGATGTGCTGCTGATCCACATGACAAGCAAGTGCCCAACCTTTTCCTGCAGATGTCTCTTGTATGTCCCATCTTCCCACAATACGAACATGTGGCGACGAGCTGATTCTGTTTCTGTGGTTGCGGTTGCTGAACATGTCCTCGAACTGGTGCCTGTTGCTGGTGTTGCTGCTGGTACGGCCTCTGTTGTTGTTGTTGTTGAAAGTGTGGGTGCTTGGCCGGTCCTGTGTTACCTCCTGTTGTTCCAGATGTGTCGCGTCCTCTCTTGGGCCTGAGGTCCAAGTCATCTTCAGCAATCTGGGCATCCATCAGGATACCCTCAAAAGTAGCAGTATGTCGTCCCGAAGTACGAGACTTGATCTCCCTATTTAATCCCTTTATGAACTTTCGTGCTCGGTCTCCTGGGTCTCGAATCATAGACGGTGCGAATCGACTCAAACGACAAAATTCTGCGGCGTATTCGTCGACTGACATGCCTCCTTGGACTAAGTCATGGAACTAACCTTCCAATGCTCCCAAGGCCACGTCAGAAAAGAATTTCTCCTTAAAGAGCTCTTTGAAGTCCTCCCAAGTAAGTCCTTCAACAGCGAGTCTCGGCTCTGTACGATATCACGTCAGTGCGATATCAAATATCTGACTGCCAGCGGCCTCTATCTGAAGAATCTCCGGGATATGTGATAAGCGCAAGTTCCTCTCTATGTCCTCTAACCATTCATCAGCATAGAGTATTCCTTCTGTGCCCTTGAACTCTCGAGGCATCATCCTCTTAAAGTCCACTATGGTACCGGGCCTCTGTTGTTGCTGACTCTGATGTTGCGGTTGCCGTGCTACTCTCTCCACAGCCTGGAGAGTCACCTGATGAGCATTCTCCATGCTCTCTCTCATCAGTTCTGTCTGCGCCTGGTATGCTTCTGCTTGCACCCTCTGGGCTTCAGCTTGAACACGCCGAGCTTCTGCTGTTACTCTCTGGGCCTCTAGCATGCCCTGCATCAGTGCAAACATCTGTGCCCCGTCAGTGGGCATTCCTCCGGGAATCGGTGTCGGTGGTGGTGGAAGGTTGTCTGTCATAGCTGGGGCAATCCTCTGAATAGGTGGAGGAGGAATCCCGTTAGCTGCAGGTACTCCCACACGAACAGGAGATGTAGGAGGAACTCCAGGTGTTTTTTCGTCAGGTTGAGAGGTGGCAGACCTCTCTGAAGTTGATGCTCCCACTCTCATGGATCTAGTATTCGGCGGCATCCTGAATACGGATCAAAAGAATCAATGATAGGTATGATATTCTCAGGGAAGGACAGAAAAGAAGCAATCAATCAGAATAGCAATATGAAGATCAGAATTTTCCAGTGTGATTGAGCATACTCTCATCCTAAATCCTATTTCCTATATCCTATTGCAGGCTCGTAGCAGTACAACTAAGTTGTCGCACTACCATGATATCGCACAATTTGCGAAACTAGACCTGCATGGGCCACCACTAAAAACGTGTCAAGACCTGCACCCGGTATAGGGGCACGAGAGCGTGGGTACGTCCAGCCTATGCCGCAGCATCGGCGGTAGAACGCTGTCTAGGTTATAGTAATACTATATAACTAAACACCTGTCAATGATATCCATCTCCATAAGAAGGACAGTATACATCTCTCAATATCTCACAATGTAAACTCAATCACAACAACTATAAGTATAAGACACGATAAAAGATGAGAGAAGTGACATAGTAAAACACCATGTCTCAACATAAAGATAAATTACAGTCTAGCTGTCCAACATAAAGTCTCTATAAGGCTCAAATTAAACTTAACACAAGTCTAAACATAAACTGAAATAACCTCCATAAGTCTCAAATGCATAATATAAATACTATCTAGATAGCTGTAGGTAATGTCTCATCTAAAGGAATAGTCTCCTCTAAAATCTCTGGTGTGTAGTCTGCGTCTATACCTGGTCCGTAGTGTATGGTACATAACTCCTCAAGATCCTCTGAAAAAATATATCCAGTCAGGATTGGAACGAAATACACTTCTAACAACAGTTCCACATATATTGACAAAAACTATAACACAGTGTAAAGAAATACAAGACAGATAGGAAATACTGACAATAAGAATACTAGAAATAAGGAAATGCTGAAATAAAGAAATACTGGAACATCATCATCAATATACATCTAGCAATGAATAAAAATACAAGTACACGCAAGAATAATGAACTGGTATATAAGTGTGTACAATAACAATAACTAAAACATGTGGAGATGCTAGACCAATATACTAGAGATACATGTCAAGAATCATCTAACTAAGTGTGTGAAACATCAGTACATAATGTGATCAGCTTGGGACTAATAAGACTCATTACATTGGTTAGCGATCATCCTTGTAAAGTCAGGCTAACCACATGTAACAGCGATGAGGCATGTAATGGTCAGGCTGCACCGACGTGAGGTGTGGGTGAGCTATGATGCATGTAAAGTTTGGGTATGATCACATAAGCTACTAATATTTCCCCATTTTTTCTCCAGCTAGCACGATGGATTCCAATCATGACTCCTCGTGACAGGTCTCAATGATGCCAACTCGTGTAAATAACAGTGTCAGTCATGTATGCTATACAACAAGAATTATAGAGATAATCAACATAATAAAAACTGTCAGAGAATATACTCACCTGTGGTCCTTAGCTGGCAATACCAATGTCCGGGTTCCCAGTTATCGTCTGAATGATCCAACAGTCCTATAGATATATCATAAACATAATACTGCATCAGACATTACACTAATACACAATCAACACCATGATCTTAGGGACTACTCTAGGGTGGTCACGTCTGTCGTTGTTGTGCATAACAGACAGTCAATGGTACGGTCTTGCCAGTACGTCGATGTACAGATGGCAATCTTTTAACATGCTACAGGGTCACAGGTCAAGATAGCTATGGGTATCCGTAATTTCGTTAGGGTCACCTAGTACACGGGCATATAGTGCCTATTATTGTTTATCATAAACATCAACACGACTAATTACAATTTAATAGATATGTGCATTTAGCTACTTAATAGAGTTTACATTATACATGTTTATATGCGTATACTTATACATACTAATCAATTATACTATGTACATATATACTATCAAAACTTACACCATGTGTACAAATATTAAATATTCATACTAGGATACTTATAATACATATATATACGTACGTATGGATATTATTTGAGAGCATATAATATCTATATACCTATGCGTATGCAACTACGTACATACATGCATACACCGATACATATACTAATGCATAACATATGTACATGCGTACGCGTACTCATTCGAGATTAGGTTCATGTCAAACCTGCGCGCGTGGACGGGGTGGAGATGACGAGACGGGGCTGATCGTCGTGCACGGTGGTGCACAGTCCGAATGAGAAGCGGTGTAGGCGTTCAGTCCGGTGCGGGGTCAAGCTTCAGGCGTCGGGTGGTCGAGCAGTTGGGTCGAGTTGCTGCTGCTCCGGTTGACAGCAACGGCGCTCGGCGGTTTCGGTCGAGCTCCGGTCGACGTGGGCTTCAGCAATGGTGGCAGCGGCTGCTGCGGGTCTCCGACGTTCAGGCGGTTGGACGAATCCGGTCGAGTGTTCGGGTTCAGCGGCTTCAGGTGTTCGTGCCCGTGGAAGGGAACGACGGCGTCGGGCGGTTCACGGCAGATTCAATCGGTGTTGGCTCGGCGTGGAGTTCGTCGGGTTGCGGGGTGCTGGGCAGCGGATTGACTGACGGAGTCCGGCGCGTCGTGGAAGTGGGTGAAGTCTGCAGGGAGATGAGTAAGGGAAGGGGTCGGCTGAGGCTTTAGGTTTAGGTTAAAAGAAAAGAAAAAAGTAATACTATGTATATATATATATATATATAGGTAGTAGACTTTGGATTGACCTAGCATTAGGTTTGGTCAAGGACCTCTTGGGATTGGGCTTGCCATGGATAATTTCGATGGTTAAGATTTCAAATAAATTAAAATGAATTGCTAGAAATGTATTGGTTCAAGGGTTTGGAGCTATGGTTTCAAGGGGTTGATGTTAAATTACATATTCCCAAAATCATGGAAAAATATAATGAAGGAGAAATGGGTTTTGTTCACGTGTCGTGTCCAACGGGTGGACACCTTAATACACTTTGGCATAAGAGTGCCTAACAATTGGAAAATTGCACAGAATAGATTTATTGTTTAATTAATTAAATAAATGCAAGGGGGTGTTCTAAAATCAATTAGAAGTACAAATGACTGAATTTAAGAGGGACACAAGCATCAATTAACCGACTGGTATGTCTAGGACAATGGTGTGAATCTGTTGGAAGACAATGGCTAGCGTGGTGCTCTAATTATCGAACAACGGTAACGTGCAACAATCAATTAGCAATCATAATTATTTAGATAAAATTAATTATCATGCAATCATTTACTCAT
Organism: Iris macrosiphon; assembly: GCA_036927795.1. NCBI lineage: Eukaryota > Viridiplantae > Streptophyta > Magnoliopsida > Asparagales > Iridaceae > Iris > Iris macrosiphon. The sequence continues at coordinate 175,010,890 of JAYESA010000010.1, forward strand.
TAATTTTGGAAAGACAAAAATACCCTTAATCTGAAAAGTGAGGGTGACACCTGCTCATGCCCTTGCATCTATCCACCAGCCAGGTTGGATAATTGACTCTGGGGCATCTCTCCATGTCACGGGTTCCCATGGTGAGTTCAAAGAATACACTCACCTGACAACGCTTGAAAGCATTCAGACTGCTGATGGTACTGCCAGACCAATTCTGTGTAAATGCACGGTTGAATGCACCCCTTCCATGACCCTTACTGATGTCTTGCATGCTCCATCTTTTCCTGTTAATCTTTTGTCCATTAGTGCCATTGTTCTTCAACTTAATTGTATTGTTTCCTTTGACATTCCTAAGGTGACTTTTCAGGAGAAGGAAACAGGGAGACGGCTGGGGACTTGCACTTGGCATAAGGGGCTATGGTACTTGGACATGGGTGGACTGGATGCAGCACTAGCGCCACTGGTGGAGAAAGCACAACCGGAGGAGCCACGAAGAACTGTAGAAGCAGAATTATTACTTCAACATCAGCGCATGTGACACTCTTCATTCAGTCTATGTATCAAAAGACTAATAAACAAAAGTTGGTTTGTGATGCTTGTGAGCTTGAAAAACATACCAGAAGCTCTTATGTGAGTTCTGGAAATAGAAGTTTAGCTGCTTTTGATATGATACACTCAGATGTGTGGGGACCTTGTCCTACAACTGGTGTTAATGGTTTGTCACCTTTATTGACTGTTACACTCGTGTCACCTGTGTATACCTAATGAAGAGTAAGAGCGACGTCTTTGCATGCTTTGAAGATTTTCATCGTAGAGTTACAGCCGAGTATAATGCTAAAGTGAAGATTTTGAGACCTGACAATGGGATATAATACACAAACAAGAGTATTGAAGAGTACTTATGAACCCATGGGATACAGCATCAGACTTCGTGTGCCTATATACCAGCACAGAATGACATGGCAGAACGGAAGAACAGACACATGTTGGAAGTATCACGGACAATGATGTTTGCCATGAATGTTCCTAAACACTTGTGGGGGCATGCTGTGTTGACGACTGCATATCTCATCAACATGATGCCCTCTCAGGTATTGGGATGGAAGGCACCATTTGAGATGCTTACAGGAAAAAATAAGTACATTGTTCTCCCAAAGGTATTTGGGTGTGTATGCTTTGTGAAACATAATAGGCCTGCGGTGGGAAAGTTGGACCCTCGAGCGGTGAAGTGCATCTTTGTTGGCTACTCAGGGACTCAGAAGGGATACTCTTATTGGAGTCTGGTGGAGCGGAGGCTCTTTGTGAGTATGGATGTTACATTCAGAGAGATGGAACCATACTACCACAATGGTTCAGGTGAAGGGTCTGCATTTGGTGACACACCTAACACATGAGGTGTTAGGAGTGAGGGGGAGATGGGCCCAAACGTGATTGTCGGGTCAGTTCCATGCCTAATGATGGAAGCTGGTACAAGGGAACGGGGGGAGATAGCGAGGGTGAAGAAAGTGATGAGAATGAGGAGGAAGAAAGTGGTGACAATCAGGAGGAAGAAAGTGATGTTGTGCAGGGGGAGAAACAGACTACAAAGCTCCAAGTCTACAGAAGGAGAAAGCATCAGTCCAATATTGTGTCGTGTCCCTCGCCTATTGTGCCAAGTCCCTTGCCTAACCCTGTCCCAACTCTTGAAGATGTTTCTCCTGTACCGGATCCCTCTGATTCGGATGCGGATCTCTAATTCGGATGGAATGATCTCTCCACCACTACCTCATATTCCCTTAAGGAGATCTTCTCGCAATAATACGAAAAAAGCTCCTAATTGTTATAGTTATGAACATGACATTGTCAATTTCTTATCCTACTCTAATATATCCCCTACTTATCAAGCATTCATTGCATCGTTAGACACCACATCTTTGTCCAAGTGTTGGCAGGAGGCAAAGGAAGATCCAAGGTGGAGAGCTGCAATATTGAAAGAACTTGGGACATTCGAAAGAAATGGGACATGAGAGCTTGTTCCGTTGCCTAAAGGGAAGAAAGCACTGGGATGCACATGGGTCTTCACAGTAAAGGAGACGCCAGAAGGTAAAGTAGAGCGGTATAAGATAATGTTGGTTGCAAAGGGATACACTCAATCCTATGGCATCGACTATAATGAGACGTTTGCTCCAGTAGCCAAGATGAGCTCTGTGAGAACCCTGGTCTCCCTTGCAGCAAACCATGGGTGGCAGCTATATCAATTGGATGTGAAGAACGTATTTCTTCATGGGGATCTACAAGAAGAAGTATACATGGAGACCCCCCTGGGGTTTTGTACGAAACAGTCGGCGGAAAAAGGTGTGCAAGCTAAAAAAATTACTGTATGGACTCGAGCAATCTCCTCGAGCCTGGTTTGATAGAATCAGGAAGGCTGTCACAGGCATGGGGTACCGCCAGAACAATGCAGATCACACAGTCTTCTTCTAGCATGCAAGAGGCCACATCACCATACTTCAGTGTATGTGGATGATATAGTGATCACAGGTGATAATGAGGAGGAGATCACCCAGCTGAAATCAAAACTCACCAAGGAGTTTGAAGTGAAGGATTTGGGAATGATGAAGTATTTTCTCAGTATCGAGGTGGCTCGAGGAAGAGATAGGATCGTTCTCTCTCAAAGGAAGTATATACTAGATCTGGTCACAGAGACTGTGATGTCGATCGACAGTCACTCCAATTGATTAGAGAGATAAGTTGGGAGCAGAGGCAGGAGAGTCGGTTGATCGTGAGAGATATCAGAGACTTGTAGACATATTGATTTATCTAGGCCACACTCGCCATGATATCTTATTTGTTGTGAGTGTAGTGAGTCGCTACATGCATGATCCAAGGAAGGGTCACATGGACGCAGTTTTCCATATCTTGAGATATCTGAAGGGGACTCCTGGAAGAGGAATATGGTTCAAGAAAAATGGACACCTGGGTGTTGAGGGGTTCTGCGATGCAGATTGGGCAAGCTGCATGGCCGACAGAAGGTCTACCTTAGGGTACTGTGTCTTTGTGGGAGGTAACCTAGTCTCATCGAGAAGCAAGAAACAGTCGGTGGTAGCACGGTTGACTGCTGAAGCAGAATATAGAACTATGACTCTGGGAGTGTCAGAGTTGTTGTGGATAAGAGCACTGTTGACAGAGTTAAAACTAAACCAGGAAACACCGTTGCATCTTCTGAGTGATAGTCAAGTTGCAATAAGTATATCTAACGATCCAGTTCAGCATGACAGAACTAAGCACATCGAGATCGATCGGTTCTTCATTAAAGAGAAGCTAGAAAAAGGAATATTAAAGCTCGATCATGTTCGCTCAGAAAAACAAGTTGTAGATTGTCTGACTAAGGGTCTTAATTCATCGAGTCTTTCTAAACTATGTAACACGATGGAGATGATTGATATATATCGCCCATCTTGAGGGGGAGTATTGAGAGTATGAAAGGGACTTTAGTCCCACATCGGATAGAATTGAAGAGAGAAGGGTTAGCCCCTCCTATAAATATGTAGCTCCTCACATCAATAAAACAAAGCTAAATATTCTACCATATTTCAACTCTTACTTCCTTGAAGGAATTAATTCATAATAAATCAACTTCAATGATGCATTTACCCCTTTTTTGCATTATCAAGTTGTTAAAGTTGAAATAAGTAATTTACAATGTTTTGACAACTAGTGTTTAAACATTTTGGTTTCTTGGAGTATTGTCCGCGACGTGTCCTATAAGTATCTAACATGATGCGGCATAGAGACCACTTTTGGTGTGTTCGTGCTTCCTAGCATTGACAATGATACATAATTTGGTTTTCTTTGTGCATTTTGTAGTGTCTATTACGTGTCCAATATGCGTCCAACACGACGCAACATGGACACAAAACCAATTTTTAAAGTATATGTGCTTCCTAGCATCAACAATGTCGTGTTTTAGTATCTTGATTCTCGGTGACTTGCCAATATGCATCCAAAATGGCACAGTTTGGACACCCACCAATTGTTGACTGTAAATGCTTCCTAAAATTAGCCAAAAATACATATTTTTGTATCTTAGTTCATTTTGGAGTGTCTATGACGTGTCCAATATGCTTCATAGCATTAACAAGACACGTGTTTTTTGGTGCACATGCATGCTTCCTAGAATTAGTAAAAATAAATATTTTGGTAACTTATTGCATTTTGGAGTGTCTATGACGTGTCCAATATGCGTGCTAGATTTAACAAGACACGTTTATGTGCTTGTTGGTGTTTCTGGAATGTCTGTGACATGTCACATATGCTTCCAACACAGACACAACATGGACACAACACCAATTTTGTAGTGACAGTACTTCCAAGCATTAGCAACGACAAATATTTTGGTTTCTTGGCGTATTTTTTAGTATCTTTGATGTGTCCAACGCGACGCAATATGCGACAGTAGAGTGTCTGTGCTTCCTAGCATGAGCAATGCCACATATTTTTTTTTGTTGGTGTATTTTGGAATGTCTGTGATGTGTCCAAAACGCACCCATCACGACACAACATGGAGGCAAATCCATTTTCGGAGCGTACATGCTTCCTAGCGTTAGCAATAAAGAAAGAACATGAAGTCTTTGGTGTCTTTCTTGATTTCAATGCTACCTTATTCTATCCAAGATACATTTTTATTTTTTATTTTTTATTATTTTTGCTAACATGGCACAAAGGAGAACCTTGAGTTGGCTTTGGAGGTTGACAATATGAACACTCGTGCAAGGTACTGGCTGGCGAGGATGCACTTCAAATATCATGTTCCAGGGGCTTGTGAACTAATGTGAGTAATCTACTCCTTTGTTGATTGTCTATATTTAATGCTTCTATGTAACTCTTGAAATATGTAACTGGCAAGCATGGCAGTTAGATGGAAACTTCATCTTAGATGTCAATAAGCTGTGTAGGTGGTTGATTTACTATAGATGCTCTGCATTCTTCAACAAAGCAAAATGTCATCTCGTTCGGTTCGATTTCTCCTGGTTTGAAATCCAGTTATTATTATCTTTAAAGATTCTTGATTTCTTCATAATGATGTATGTTTATTATCGTTGAATTGTAAACTTATTATGGGCCTTTATTCTTCTTTATTTAATACATAGTGGAGTACCTTTGCTCGTGGAGAGCAAATATGGGTGATTCGGACGCACAAATGAACTCGGTTGCCAGCTTAGAGTTGAGGTCAGTATTCTTCAAGTTGATTAATTTGTTATTTATTAGCAATACAATTTTTCTTTAGAGTTTCTTTAATCTACTTAAACGGTACCAAAGGCTATACTGCATGCTGTCATCTAGAACCTTTTTCGTTGCCCTTTTTAGTCATCAGTTCAAGGCCTTGGTTATATTGTATTTGCACTCCAGCTTTGCACTCAATTGATTGGAAGTAGCAAACTGCTGCTCCCCTACTCTTATAGCCACTCGGGATCGCTGCTCCCGAGAGAACTCTCCAGATCGGGTGAAAGAGCCAGGTGCAACAGCTGCCTTGGCCTGCGCGTTGGGACTCCTTCCTGTCACTCGGTTGGCTGTGATTAGAGCCTACCCTTTAACCAAGGCTAGAAGAAAGACCCAGATTTAACACCAACTCCACCCTATCCTTATAGTGGACGAGGGTCTGAGAAGCATGGGGACTCTTCAACCCGACAAACCCAAGACTCGGGAACCTCGTCTTCCGTTGAAGAGTAACTGCGTTCCACCCATGCTCTACCTCCGGAGAACCTTCAGGCGAATGAGTCTACTCTTGAAGGAGAGAAGTCTTAGGTCCACGGTTGCTGCCGGTAGACGCCATATAGGGTAAAAAATACACACGCTCGTGCGCGCGCACACACACACACACACACACACACACACACACACACACACACACACATATATATATATATATATATATATATATATATATGGAAAAAAAGGAATATGAGCCATAGGCTCATATTCCTACATGAGTCAATACACATGTGGACCAATAGGAATGGAGTGTACTAGTGCACATGGGTGCACATGGGATGTAGGAATCCATTCCTATTGGTCCACATGTGCATGGCTCATATAGGAATATGAGCCTATGACTCATATCCCGTTTACCGTATATATATATATATATATATATATATATATATATATATATATATATATATATATATATATATATATGTGGAGACATAGTAGCTCAATTGGCTAGAGTGTGGAGACATAAGCCCCGGATGGGTCAAGTTCGAATCCCCGTAGGAACGATCATGGATTACCAATTTCAATATATGTAGTCTGCACCGATGTTAGAGATCCAAAGCTTCCTCTACAGGATGGGAGGAGAGGGACATCCCTCAACCATTCTGACAACTAGACCCTGGTCTATAGTCGAAAGGAGAAGAGGATGCAGTGCTTAGGAGTACGAGATGAAGACGCTGGCCTATATGGGCATCCTGCAGCAGCGAGAGATGGGGCCACAGATGGAGACGAGGTCAGGTCAGCATAGCCCTCGAGTAGTATGCACTGTGTTAGGGTCTGCTTCCTGCGTTGGAAGGGGTGTAGTCAGTCTTTCCCTTCCTCGTAGCTTCAATACTACCTAAGAGCAATTGCAGATGACTCTTTGAGAGTGACAAGTGTTGGGATCAGAGCAGAGACAAATATGCTCTGATAGCAAATGTTGGGAACAGACACGCCCTACAAACGCTCCGACACCGTGTCTAAAATTGACTGCAGCGGAAACTTAGGCAAACCCATCCGAGATAACCAACCGCCATCTAACGTAAGCACCAGACAGATGATAACAAAGTATATGTTCAGTGACTACGTCACTGGACAAATCCCAATCAATATAACTAAAGTGAATTTACAAGATTGACAAAAATAATGTTGAACCCTTTGTCCAAAGGTATAACCCCCTCACCAAACTCAAGAAGAAAGAGAAGATACAAGTTGAAATCATTCACCCTACCCGTAGCAATCTTCTTGTACGAAGATGACGACTTCTCGCACAGATCTCCTCATTCTGCTGTCTTGGATGGCGAGCCATAAGAGCAAAGTATGACTTTCTCTTAGATTTTATGTGGAAAAGCACCATCGAATCTCTCGTATGTGCTCTACCTATACCTCCACCCTCAACACGTATAAGTAGGTTGAGAAACCCTATGTTCAGTTATAAGAAACCCTAAAATAGCCCAGCATAAATTCTGGTCGTCCACACGAAACCAATGGTGCTGATTAAAACCCAAAACTCATGGTTTGCCGCCTAACTGGACTTAGACCGAGTTACTTTGGCCCCTTGCCCAAAGGTTCTGGAACAAAAATGCTCGAGTTCGAACTAAACTCGGCCCGAGTTCGGTCTTGAATGTCAGACTGGACTCTGATAATCTTCCCTTCCAGTCTGATGAGAGGGTGTTGACCTTATGGCTCCTCAACTGGACTCCATGCATGTTGCCCCGCGACAGAGTTCCTGCTCCCCTATGTCACTGATCTCCGATCGTGTGCCTTGGCTTTTTACAGTAGGAACATGGTTGCCCTGGGTTTCCTCTCTGCTGACCGCCGTTATTTGTACGATTTGGAGCGGTGTTTCCTCCCGTGTTGTTAGGGCGCTTGTGATTGGAAGTATGCACATCGTCGACAACAACTGAAGGATACTACGGTTCGAGGGAAAGGGCATGATTGAGAACTTCCTGTAACCTTCATTTAAATTAATTAAAGTAGGAAGACAAATTCAATTTGGATTGCTTTTCATAAGAAGACAAATTCAAATTGAATTGGTTAAGGGTACAATGGTAAATTCATTATAAAAATATTTTAACAACCTCCATCCCTATATAAACACATCTCCACCCTCCTTCACTCACCATCCCACATTTTCCCTCAACCCTATATTAGCAAGGTAACCCTTGATCCTCTTCAATTTTGTTTTATAACTCTAATAGGATAAGTGTATATATATATATATATATGTGTGTGTGTGTGTGTGTGTGTGTGTCAAGAAAAGAAACTGCAGGAGCAGTAGCAGCAGCTGCAGGAGCAGTGTAGTAGCAGCAGCTGCAGTCGCAGCAGCAGCAGCAGAGCAGCAGTAGCAGCAGCGCAGCACGCGCAGAGCATGTATATATATATATATATATATATATATGTATCTATATATAATATATTGTATCTATATATATCATATACATATATATGTATCTATATATGTATATCTATATATCTATGTATACTACATATATATATATATATCATATACATATTATATATATATTTCTATATATTATCTATATATTTATGTATATATGTATCTATATATATCATATACATGTATCTATATATGTATCTATATATGTGTATATATATCTGTTAGAGTTATTTTATTTTGTTATTTATCATATGAGGGTATAATAGTAATTGTGGGTGTATTGCATATCAATATAAATAGACATGAGATGCAACCTAGGGTTTAAGGCCCTTGCAATCTCCTTTCTCATATTCTCTCTTCCTCTACTTCCCCTTCTCCTCTCTATCTCTAAACTTGGTATCAGAGTATATATTTGTAAGTACTGTACATCCCATCCCCGACAGGGCCGATCGAACTGTTTTTCGTCTACTTTTCTTGATTCGCCGTTCGTTGTTCGTGGTCGTTCGTGGTTCGTTTATGAGATCTAGGGTTTCTACAGATCTCCGTTGGTTATTCGTCGTCGGTTGAGGTTCGTTGTGAGATCTAGGGTTTCAAAGATCTCGTCTTTCTGTTGCATCTGCAAGTATGGTGGGGACCGAATCTTCTGGTGAGGTTAATAGTGGTGGTGGTAGCGGAGGTGGTTCTCCTTTTACTGTTATTTATAATGATGAATTGGGAAAGTCGATTACAGCGGTGAAACTCAATGGTGCGAACTATCTTGCCTGGTCCAAGTCTATCAAAGTGGTGTTAAGGGCGAAGAAGAAGTTGAAGTTTTTGACCGAAGAACCCCTGCCTGAAACGTCCGCTGAGTATGAAGATTGGATAAGTGCAGATGCATACGTTATGTCGTGGTTGTGGCATAGTATGGAACCACATATCGCTGCTAATGTTCAGTGGTGTGAATCAAGCAAACAGATTTGGGCATCTCTGGAAGAATCTTATTCGCAGAAGCGAAACGTTGCCCGTATCTATGAGTTGTACGAGTTATTGTTCAATACAAAGCAAAATGGGAAGCCTGTGAATGAATATCTGGCTTCAAAGAAGGCTTTGTGGGAGGAACTGCTTCAATATCATCCTGTTACTACTGATTTGAAGGAAGCTCGGAGACAGAAGGAAGAGTTTCATGTTTCACTCATCCTAGCCGGCTTGGATCCTGCGCTCGAACCTTATAAAGCTCAAATCCTTGCTGGAGAGCAGTTACCTACGGTGGCAGATACTTTCTCCCGTCTCAATCGTTCCTTTCTGGGATAGAGTTCTGTGGTGCCGAGTACTGACTCTTCTGTCCTAGTTTCTAGTGCTGTTGGTCGTGGTGGTGGACGTGGTATTGGACGTGGCGGTAGAGATGGTGGTCGTAGTTTTGGTCGAGGAGGAGGCCGTGGTGGTAGAGACAATGGTCGTGGTGGTGGTGGTGGCCGCGGTGGTGGTGGTGGTGGCCGTGGTCAACCACGAAAGTGTAACTATTGTGGAATGCTCGGTCATGTAGAAGACTATTGTTGGGACAAATGGGGCAAACCAGAATATGCACATCAAGTGCATGATGAAAATATGCAGTCCCAGGACACCACTTCTGCTCCCAGAGATGATACTTCGGGTTTCAATCAGACTTCAACGTCCGATACCTCATCTCCATTTCAACAGATCCTCCAGAAGTTGAACGTGCTTGCTAGTACCACCTCCCAACCTACTGCAATTATGTCACATATAGGTAATCCTGCTTTTGTGGCAACCCAGTCACCATCCACCTCTTGGGTCATCGACTCAGGAGCAAGCTCTCACATGTCTGGTATAACATCTATCTTTCATAATCGTAGTTCCATAAAACATAATATTATCTTGGCTGATGGGTCTACTCGTCCTGTGCTTGGGAAAGGTGTCATTCACCCTACTCAATCACTATCATTATTTGATTTATTATATGTGCCTAATTTTCCATTTAATTTATTATCTGTGAGCCAGTTAACCAAATCTCTTCAATGTTATGTGACATTTTCTCCCAATTCGTGTATTTTCAGGACCTCAGGACGAAGAAGACGATTGGTTCGGGGCATGAAAAAGATGGACTGTACTACTTGGATCTACCTGGAAAGGCCTTCACTTCTGTTTCTACTTCTCCGTTGCAGTGACATTATCGTTTGGGACATCCGTCTTTAGCTAAGTTGCGTCAAGTTGTTCCTAGTTTGAGTCATGTTTCTAGTCTTGAATGTGAGGCTTGTCAGTTAGGCAAGCATCACCGTAGTTCCTTTCCTCGTCGTAGTGAGAGTCGTCAATTAGAGTCTTTTGATCTTGTTCATTCTGATATTTGGGGTCCGTCTAGAGTCAAAAGTCCGAAAGGATTTCAGTATTTTGTTATTTTTATTGATGATTATTCCAGAATGACTTGGTGTTATTTAATGAAAGAAAGATCTGAGTTTCCAAATATGTTATCTGCCTTTTATAATGAAGTCTATGTTCAGTTTAATAAACGTATCAAAATTCTGCGTTCTGATAATGCTTTGGAGTATACTCAATCTTCTGTGAACAGATTCTGTGTTGATCGTGGTATGATTCATCAAACCAGTTGTGTCCACACCTCTCAACAAAATGGTATAGCCGAACGCAAACATCGACACATTTTAGATGTGGCTCGAACTCTCATGTTCAATATGCATGTCCACAAACAGTATTGGGCAGATGCCGTTCTTACTGCATGTTATCTTATTAATCGCATGCCATCATCTGTATTAAATAACAAAGTTCCATTTACTATATTACATACAGATGTCGCACCCTTTTCCTTATCTCCTCGAGTGTTTGGCTGTGTCGCTTTTATTCATAACTTGGAACCTAATTGAGATAAGTTGGCTCCTAGATCTCTGAAGTGTCTTTCTTGGTTATCCCCGTACTCAAAAAGGTTATCGTTGTTACAGTCCACAGTCACGCAAATATTATGTCAGTGCGAATGTTACATTCTTTGAGTCTACCCCTTTCTTTCCTTCAGGAGACCGTTGTATTCCTTTTACAACAGATTTGATATCTTCCATACCACTTCCGGTCATTCCTGAATCAATTTCTGTCTCCATTCCCCATTTACAGGTTTATCAGAGATCCAAGGACAGGCCAGTGGTTCTGCAAAATTCAGCCTTCAACCAATCATCTTCCGTGCCTGAGGTTTCTGCTCCCATCACCACAGATCCAGATGATCTTCCTATTGCTCTCAGAAAAAGACAACGCCTTTGTACCACAAAGAATAAGCATCCCATTTCTAACTATGTTTCATTACACCGTGCTTCATCATCTTTTCATGCATTTGCTGTTTCATTGTCTTCTACTTTTATTCCCAAAACTTACAAGTAGGCTATGTCATCTTCTGGTTGGAAAAGTGCAATGAATGAGGAGATGTATGCTTTATTGGGAGCTTACATCACTTCCTGTTGGAAAACAAACAGTGGGTTGTAGATGGGTGTACACTGTTAAGTATCACCCTGATGGTTCTGTTGAGCGCCTCAAGGCACGGTTGGTTGCCAAAGGGTATACTCAGACATATGGCGTGGATTATATGGAGACTTTCTCTCCAGTGGCTCGGCTGAATTCAGTTCGGATTCTTATTTCTGTGGCGGTTAATCACCAATGGCCTATATATCAGCTGGACATAAAGAATGCTTTCTTGCATGGTGACTTACAGGAGGAGGTTTATATGGATCAACCACCGGGATATGTTGTAGCAGGAAATAAAAGACTCGTATGTCGATTGAAGAAAGCATTATATGGACTGAAACAGTCACCTCGTGCTTGGTTTGACAAGTTCAGTTCTCATTCAGTATGGCTTTCGGCGTACCACATCAGATCATTCAGTGTTTTGCCATTCTTCCTCAGCAGGTATTATCGTGTTGATTGTTTATGTTGATGATATCATTATATCTGGGAGTGATCATGCTGGAATTGCGGACTTGAAGGCCTACCTTAGTCGTCAGTTTCATACTAAGGATTTGGGTCTTCTTCGATATTTTCTTGGAATCGAGGTTGCTCGATCTAAGAAGGGGGTGTATCTGTCACAACGCAAGTATGTTCTAGACTTGCTTTCCGAGACTGGGATGTTGGAGTGTCGGCCAGTTGAGACTCCTATGGATTATCATGACAAGCTTGATGCTGACAGGGGAGAGTTATTTGAGGATGTTGGATATTATAGACGTTTGGTTGGCAAACTTATATATCTTACTGTTACTCGACCAGACATCACATATGCAGTTGGAGTAGTTAGTCAGTTTATGCATGCCCCTCGGCAACCACATTGGGAGGCTATCTCTCGCATTCTTCGATACTTGAAGGGTGCACCTGGAAAGGGTTTGTTGTACAAACCTTCCCAGTTGCTTACGGTGACTGGGTTCAGTGATGCTGATTGGGCAGGTAGTCGCAGTGATAGGAGGTCTACTTCTGGCTATTGTACGTTTGTGGGTGGCAATCTTGTCACGTGGCGTAGTAAAAAGCAGAATATTGTGGCTCGTTCTAGTGCAGAGGCCGAGTACCGTGCGATGGCTCATACAGCTTCTGAGATGATGTTGGTGCAGTCTCTTCTTCATGAAATGGAAATTATGATTCCTATTCCGATGGAGATGTATTGTGATAATCAGTCGGCAATGTTTATCGCAAGTAATCCAGTGTTTCATGAGCGCACGAAGCATATCGAGGTGGATTGTCATTTTGTTCGTGATTTGTTGCTGAAGAAACAGATTGTCACTCCTTATGTTCGGTCTGAGGATCAATTGGGTGATATCCTCACCAAACCACTTGCTCGCGGTCCATTTTCTGATTTATGTAGCAAGCTGGGCATGTCTGATCTATATGCTCCTGCTTGAGGGAGGGTGTTAGAGTTATTTTATTTTGTTATTTATCATATGAGGGTATAATAGTAATTGTGGGTGTATTGCATATCAATATAAATAGACATGAGATGCAACCTAGGGTTTAAGGCCCTTGCAATCTCCTTTCTCATATTCTCTCTTCCTCTTCTCCTCTCTATCTCTAAACTTAACTATATCTATATATCTATGTATTTATGTATCTATATATTATCTATGTATACTATATATATGTATCGATATATAATATATTGTATATATATATATATATATATATATATATATATATATATATATATATGTATACTATATATGTATCTATATTCATTTCTTACTATGCCTTGATGTCAGTTTATTTATCCATCATATACTACTTTTATATTACTGTTTTATAGTCCTTATCATGTATTGAAACTACTATTAGAATTGTACTCGTTCAATCCTGATTGGATAATATTTCAGGTAGCACTTAGAAGGACCTGTGTTCCATCTATTATGGATTTTGGAAAATAACTTCGAGCCTGATTTTACCTCCTGAAGGATCGAGGAAGGCCGCAAGCAGGAGACCCAGTTATGACAATAGTTAGAGTTTGCAGACTTACTATAGTTGTATGAGTTATGAATACAAGATTTTGTACTGTAACCTTTATACACACACACACACACACACACATATATATATATATATATATATATATATATATATATATATATATATATATATATATACATGTTTTTACCTACCTTAGTTTTGTGATTGAGTATAATATCTATTTCCTTTATATTATGAAGTGTTAGTTATACAGTACTAGTTCCAGACAGCGTTCTATCGCCGACACTGCGGCGTAGGCTGGGCGTACCCACGCACTCGTACCCAAACACCCGGGTGCGGGTCGTGACACGTTTTTATGGTGGCCCATGCAGGCCAGACTTCGCAAAAAGTGTGATGTCGTAGTAGTACTTAGGACTAGAGTACTATTACGAGCCTGCAATAGGATATAGGATATTAGGAATAGGAAATACTCAATCACAACTAGGAATTCCATCCCTGAATTAAATTTACTGATCTTGATTACTCTAACTGATTTGACATATTCCTTAATTCTTGTCCTTCTCGAATAATACCCTATCTTGTGCCTTAATGATGTCTCCTTATTGTTTTCATCATATTTCAGCATGGCACGCTAGATTAGGGCATCACAGTTTCATATTTATATCCTTTGTGCTTAAGCATAGCTTATTAATAGATCCCTTGGGTAGGAGTTGCAAGCATCACTGACTAGGATAGAGATTTGTGTCTAATGTTTGCAAGGGGTATCACGTTACATTGGGAGACCGTATTTTGTCTGCTAGCTTACTCGTAATGCCACTTCCAAGTTTTGACATTGTCCTTGGAATGGATTGGTTGGGTATGCATTTCGCTAGCATTGACTGCCGTAGAGGTCGTGTGCTATTTCGATCTCCAGGAGAGCCGGAGTTCGAGTTTGCTAGAAAGACAGAGAAGCCAGATCGTAGAATTCTTTGCAAAGCTATAATGGAGGAGAAAGAGCTACTGCATCCTATTATTGCTGAGTTCTTAGATGTGTTTTCCGAGGAGTTATCAGGATTGCCGCTAGATAGAGATGTTGAATTCTCTATTTATCTAATACTGGGAGCAGAACCAATATCGTATCATGTCTACCGGATCAACAACAATGAGCTGGTAGAGCTAAAGAAACAGATCGATGAATTAGAAGACAAGGGATTCATCAGATCAAGTTCGTCGCCCTGGGGAGCTCAGGTACTTTTTGTGCCAAAGAAGGATAGATCGGTGCGGATGTGCATCGATTACAGGGCCCTGAACAACCTCACAATCAAGAACAAATATATGTTGCCGAGAATAGATGATCTCTTCGATCAGTTGAGTGGCGCGAAGATATTTTCAAAGATTGATTTGAGATCCGGATATCATCAGGTAAAGGTGAAAAAGGAAGATATTCCGAAGACTGCATTCAGGACTCGATACGGCCAGTACGAGTTCTTGGTGATGCCGTTCAGGTTAATTAATGCCCCGACAGTCTTCATGAACTTGATGAATAAGGTATTCCATCAGTACCTGGACAAGTTCGTGGTAGTGTTTATAGATGATATCCTTATATACTCAAAGACGCTAGAAGAACACATGAAGCATTTAAGGATAGTACTTGAAACTCTCAGGAAGGATAAGCTCTACGAAAAACTCTCTTAATGTAAGTTTTTCTTAAACAAAGTAGAGTTTCTCGGACATATAGTAACTGGAAATGGAATATCAGTTGATCCAAAGAAGATCGCTGCCGTAGAATCTTGGGCCACTCCAAGCTCCGTTGCAGAAATTAGAAGCTTCTTAGGATTGGCTGGATATTACAGAAAGTTCGTGAAAGATTTCTCTCGAGTTGCAGAACCTTTGACTAAACTCACTCGAAAAGATGTAGAGTTTGTTTGGACAGAGGAGTGCCAGGTTGCTTTTGAGGAATTGAAGAAGAGGTTGACGTCTGCTCCTATTTTAACGTTGCCATCAGGGTCTGGAGGTTTCACTATTTATAGTGATGCATCGGGGAAAGGTTTGGGTTGTGTTCTTCAGCAGAATGGGAAAGTGATTGCCTATGCATCCAGGCAATTACGTCCTCATGAGAAGAACTATCCTACCCACGATTTGGAGTTGGCAGCAGTCATCTTTGCCCTGAAGTTGTGGAAACACTATTTGTACGGAGAGCATGTGGAGATCTTCACAGACCACAAGAGCTTGAAGTACGTTTTCACTCAAAATGAGTTGAACATGAGGCAGCGTCGGTGGTTGTAACTGATGATGGATTTTGACATATCTTTGCAGTATCATCCTGGGAAAGCCAATGTAGTTGCCGATGCCTTGAGCAGGTATCCGGTAGCTATGTTGTTGACATAGGATCGGTGTTTGTTGGAGGACTTGGAGAGCTTGGGCATGGAGGTGATAGTTCCTGGTTTTGCTATGCAGATGTGGGGGTTGCAGATACACTCAGAGTTGATGGACAGGATCAAGGCAGCCCAGTATGAAAGCCGAGAGGCAGAGGCCAGGAGGTTTGCTTCAGCCATTACCCATTCCAGAGTGAAAATGGGAGCACATTACTATGGATTTTGTGTTCGGACTCCCACGATCTCTAGGAGGGAAGGACGCGATTTGGGTCATCGTTGATAGATTGACCAAGTCGGCCCACTTTTTGCCTTTCAAGGTGGATTTGTCTACGGAGAAGCTGGCAGAGATGTATGTAAGGCAGATCGTCAGGATACACGGGGTTCCCGTCAACATAGTCTCGGATCGGGATAGTCGTTTCACTTCTCATTTCTGGAGGAGTTTGCAGGCGAGTTTGGGCACTCAGCTCAAGTTCAGTACTGCATATCACCCCCAGACAGATGGGCAGTCAGAGAGGATTATTCAGACTCTCGAGGATATGCTGCGTACTTATGTACTAGATTTCGGAGGATCTTGGGAGGATCATCTTCATCTTGTGGAGTTTGCATACAACAATAGTTACCAGGCAAGCATCGATATGTCTCCTTTCGAGGCTCTGTACGGCCGAAGATGTTGTACCCCATTATCTTGGGACGACGTAGG
Source organism: Iris macrosiphon (assembly GCA_036927795.1). NCBI lineage: Eukaryota > Viridiplantae > Streptophyta > Magnoliopsida > Asparagales > Iridaceae > Iris > Iris macrosiphon. The sequence continues at coordinate 175,027,493 of JAYESA010000010.1, forward strand.
CAAGCGAGCATTGTTGGGACCAGAAATGGTAGTAGATGCTGCGGAGAAGGTAAAGCAGATTAGAGAAAGACTTCGTGTGGCTCAGGACAGACAGAAGCACTAATCCGATAGTCGTCGGAGACCGTTAGAGTTCGAGGTTGGTAAATTGGTGTTCTTGCGAATTTCTCCAACACGTGGCACGATTCATTTCGGGAGAAGCGGGAAGCTCAGTCCAAGGTTTATCGGGCCCTTCAGTATGATCGAAAGGGTCGGTGCCGTAGCCTACCGGCTAGCTTTGCCATCTATATTATAGGGAGTACATAACGTGTTTTATGTATCCCAGCTGAGACGATACGTGACTGACCCTAACCACGTATTAGATCACTCAGAGATTGAAGTGGGACCGAGCCTCAGCTACCAAGAGCAGTCCGTGGAGATACTAGATCGCAGAGAAAAGGTGTTGCGTAACCGGACGATTTTATTTGTTCGTGTCTCTTGGAGTCATCACTCCCCGGATGAATCTACTTGGGAGAGAGAGGAAGAGATGCGTGAACGATACCCATACCTCTTTGAATTTTGAGGTATTTCTTCTTTCTTTCTGTATGATTTACTTTAAATTTCGAGGACGAAATTTTTCTAAGGGAAGTAGATTTGTAACCTTCATTTAAATTAATTAAAGTAGGAAGACAAATTCAATTTGGATTGCTCTTTATAAGAAGAGATATGTATCCAAAGTGAATTGGTTAAGGGTACAATGGTAAATTCATTATAAAATATCTTAACAACCTCCTTCCCTATATAAACACATCTCCACCCTCCTTCACTCACCATCCCACATTTTTCCTCAACCCTATATTAGCAAGGTAACCCTTGATCCTCTTCAATTTTGTTTTATAACTCTAATAGGATAAGTGTGTATATATATATATATATATATATATATATATATATATATATATATATATATATATATATATGTGTGTGTGTGTGTGTGTGTGTGTGTGTGTATGTGTTTGTGTGTGTCAAGAAAAGGAACTACAGGAGCAGCAGCAGTAGCTGCAGTAGCAGCAGAGCAGCAGCTGCACACAGCAACAGCAGTAGCAGCAGCTGCAGGAGCAGCAACAGCGCAGCACGCGCAGAGCATGTATTTATATATATATATATATATATATATATATATATATATATATATATATATATGTATACTATATATATCTATGTATCTATATATATATATAGATACACATATATATATATATATATATATATATATATATATATATATAGATACAATATATTATATATAGATACATGTATATCATATACATATATATATATATATATATATATATATGTATCTATATATAATCCCTCAGATGACGAAAGCAGTGATGCCAGTATGCACTAAGAAGACACTGTTGCCAAAATACAGGTGGCAACTACTGTTTATATCACTGTTTACTTTTCAAAAAGAGAATCTCTTTAATAATGATGGCCGGCAATGGTGGGACCCAGTCACTCACTTTTGGACAGTAATGCTGTTACGTGTGCGGAGCAGATGTAAAGAAAAAAGTTGACAGCGATTGACAGCGACGTGCACTCATGAAGCTGATAAGAAAAGAATCTTACCTGAAGCTGCCGGTTGCTTACCTGCACCTGCCAGGAGTAATGTCGGTCGATACCGACCTTTGTGTAATATAAATAGAGGCATGGACCTCTTAGCTATGTATGTTTTGATTCTGGAGTATTGTTCTAATCTGCCCTTTTGTTTAGTTTGCTTTGAGTGTACTCTGTAATATATTTCTACTATCAATAAAAATTCCTTGTATCTATATATATATATACTATATATGTATTTATATATGTATACTATATTGTATCTATATATGTATATATATATATATATATATAGTATCTATATATCTTATATATATGTGTATCTATGTATTTATATATGTATCTATATATATGTATCTACTTATATGTGTATCTATTTATATATTTACTATATATGTATGTATCTATATATATATCAATAAATATATCTTATATATACATTATTTTTAAACTTAAGTTTTTATATATATATTTGTCCCATCTATAAACCAGAAATAGCATAAAATTAACCTAGAAATCTAGTGGATTAAATCTACTTAATTATATTTTCACCAATTAACGTGAAGTATTCATGATATAGGTTATCTGGACCCCGTTACACTCTGACTTGTTTCACCCGCTTTGGACACTAGGCGAGTACAGTCTCTGATGGTTTTTTTACTGATAATTTCTATAACACATGTAGTATTGTTATATTTGATTCCTGACACAAAGAAACACGGACTAGCATATCTTGTATTTTTAGACTTTGATCTTGTACAATACATGATATTCGTGTGATTCTTGTATGCTAGTCGGGCGAAAAAATGCTAGTTTATATGTGATCATACCCTAATCCTGTGCAAATATAATTCCTGGGCAAAGGCTAACCATACACTTCACGTATGATTAACCGGCTCCCATTGTGCAATCCTATGCCGATCACATAATCAAACTAGTATTTCAAAACACTTAGTGACTATAGAATTCCTTGTTGATACATGACAAATTCTCTGTTTATTCATTTTTCCTTTTCATTTCTTACTATGCCTTGATGTCAGTTTATTTATCCATCATATACTACTTTTCTATTACTGTTTTATAGCCCTTATCATGTATTGAAACTGCTATTAGAATTGTACTCGTTCAATCCTGATTGGATAATATTTCAGGTAGCACTTAGAAGGACCTGTGTTCCATCTATTATGGATTTTGGAAAATAGCTTCGAGCCTGATTTTACCTCCTGAAGGATCGAGGAAGGCCGCAAGCAGGAGACCCAGTTATGACAATAGTTAGAGTTTGCAGACTTACTATAGTTGTATGAGTTATGAATACAAGATTTTGTACTGTAACCTTTATACACACACATATATATATATATATATATATACATCATGTTTTCACCTACCTTAGTTTTGTGATTGAGTATAATATCTATTTCCTTTATATTATGAAGTGTTAGTTATACAGTACTAGTTCCAGACAGCGTTCTACCGCCGACACTGCGGCGTAGGCTGGGCGTACCCACGCACTCGTACCCAAACACCCGGGTGCGGGTCGTGACACTTCCCGCATAGTCATGTATTGGAGAACGACTACGTGCGCATGGATGGCAGGTCGCAGGCCGCCTTCGAATCGTCTTACACGACTTGCCGCATCAGGTAGGTATGAGCTTGCAAATTTGGCGAGCTGATTGAATTCAGCGGAGTACTGCTTCACTGTCATATTGCCTTGCCTAAGCTGCACGAATTCGTTCTCTTTTGCCGACGTACGGGAGGGGGTATGAACTCCTTTTCAGACGCGCTACGGAAGGTAGCCCACGCGATCGTCTCCTCTTTATCGCCTACGGAGAAAGATCTTCGATGCACGTCCCACTAATCGTACGCATTCAAACGGAGCTGCAGTTGGGCACACTCAACACGCTTCTCCTCAGGTACCTCTAGTAATTTGAAGTGGTCCTCAAGCTCTGCCAGCCAATCTAGAGCCACGACCGGATCTTCAGTCCCCCGGAAAGACGTGTTGCAGACCTTCTTGAAGTCGGCAAAGTCGAAGGTAGTCACTTCTTCTTTGGAGTCTGAGGAGTTTCGACTTCAAGCGTGGGTCGCTCCACCGATGCCGCTGCTGTCGTTGTGGAATGGTTGGAGGCTAAGGTCTGAACGATCTGTTGCAGGGCATCTACCTGATTCTGTTTGACTGCAAATCGGGCTTCTAGATTGCCTTCGAACTTGCTCTGTCGCTTTTCCGTCCGCTTCTCGGCTCGCTCATGACGAGCCTCATGCCTCTGTTGGCTTGCTTCAAGCATCCGCATCATTCGCTCAATCGGGTCGACATGGGGCATGGCTCGCTGGCTTCTGGAACTTTTCGAGGTGCCGGAACTACTTTCCTGGGCTTGTACCTCTCCTTGTGCTAGCGCTGATGTTTGCGCTTGAGTCATTCCTTCAAAAGAAAGTAGCTTGCATCAGGCTCATAATGTATTATGGACTCACTGTATGGAACGTATCTCATTTTGACCAAACGAGTTCAAGAGTTCGCATAGGGAATAGATCGTTAAGGGAACTTTTCCGACACGAGGGTCAAAGGAACTTGAAGCTGTGCTCTGATACCAATATGTCACGTCCCAATTCCGTAGAATCGATAGTCGTCCCCCGGGCGTGATGTCGTGCGTGCTTAGGTTGCACAACGCACAAGGCCAAGGTATTTTATAAAACGAGCACATATTCAAAGTACGCAGATAATTGAACACAATATTGAAACATGAAAAAGTTCTCTTTATTGATAATGAATATCTTTTACAAACTCTTGAACGAGTCGGATAATTGCCGTACGGGCTTACAAAAGTGGACGCAAAATGAGATAACTGTCATGTACATTATATCCTTTTACTAAAACTTCAAAGTTATAGACACCTTGGGCGAAGCTATCGCCTTTCTACGGAGCTGCATAAGTTATGTGCACGAGCTCCTGGAACTTCAAAACGTCTCTTCGAAGGCATGATCATGGCGTGCCAGTAGGTGGATTGGATTAGAAAATCGCTCTAGCTTCTTTCAGGATCTCCTTGGCGCGGAGAATCTGTTGCAGCGAGGGCCAGTATATCAAAATGCACTGGTGAAGGCGAGCGAACCCAACTATACCAATCAACAGGTTGTTTATGTGGAGCATGCAAGTTATTGTGTGGTCTTTCTATCTTTCCTTTGTTCAATTTACAAGCAAGCAATATATATGAAAATTCACTAAAATAAACATGTCACCATTCGGTGACTTTACCTGCCCGTTTGAACCACCTGTACAATACTTACCATGACCTTCCCTGCCACGAAGACATAGTTAGCTTGCACACTTAAAATATACAAGGGGATCACTGGCATGATGCCAAAATGGACGAGTTATGGACGAGAATGATATGCAACGAAGATTCATAAGCCGTTACAAACCATCCCGTCCAGCACATGAGACTATCGTGAAGTTCCGTCTGGATCAGATTGGTGCCAGTGCCCCAGCGACCGTCCGCAGGAACTAAGACCTTGTGCACAAGTTATCCGTGATCAAACAGCGTCTATACTAAGTTATCAAATGATGCAGTTCAAGTCAACACGAGCACGAGACAAGTAGCATGGCATGATCTGTTGCATAGTCTTCCTGATCAGTTTATTTCATAGTAAGGTGTGTTCTATACATAGCACAATTATAGAAGAAGTATACATTCTAACTAGAATTGAAACACGATGAAAGAACATTCTAAGCGAACTAGCATGCAACAAGGTAACCGTTCACAAGTTGGTTGACAAGCACAAGTAATCCAAGTCTATTCCTTTTTATCTTGACATCTTTTAGTTATTATGGTATCGTTTGATCGGAACAATCAAGAAGACAAGATTTTAGATGTGAAGACTTGGAAGAAGGGTCAACTAAATCGAATTATAGCCACTCACAAGTTGGTGGGGAGAGGAAAGGAAAGAGGTGCTTCAAGACTCCGCTCGCACGACGTCTAATGCACGATCACCTGCATTGCCACAAACAGATGATCAATACCTCTTTTACTCTTTCCAAGCTCGGGATGAAATGCAGTTCAGCGAACGAAAGTAATAAAATCCATCGAAACCGTTCAAGAAAACGCAAATCCGAAAACCAACTCAAAAGCACGAAAGCAACTAAGCGACAACGAAAACTAGGCAAGAAAACTTACAGCGGAGAGGTCCCTCTTGACTCTGCCGCTAAGTCCATCCTTGGGGCACGGTCCACTGAATATGGGAATTGATTCCGAAGAAGCAAATCCATAACGAGGAAAAGATCTTGATTCAATTTATCCCGATCGAATGATACCTAAAGTATTTCTTAGCCGCGCTCCCCGAAAAAGGGGAACGGGGCACCACATTCAACGTGACCATAACGACTCTCCCTGAATGAACCTCCAGACGAGTTTCATCCCCGCTACCTGAAGTAGAGAACGGATAGGGCGGAGCCCCACCCGGGCCACCCCCCTCATCTTGAGGTCTACACAAAACCTCCCAGGAGATGGCGTGAATAGCATCCCGCCATATGCAGTCCGCACATATCATCTCCATCATGTGCATGGTAATCGATGGTAGCAGAATAGATTGTGGCCAGAACATAATAACTGCAGAGACAACCTATCTGACCAACTCAATGCGACCGCCAAAGGACTAGCACTGGGCTTGCCACCCTTCAACTCTCTTCTGTACGAACTCCACCAAGCTTTTGCACTCCGCCTCCCTTGCATAGTTACACGATAATGGAACTCCCAAGTATTTTACTAATAGTTCCCCTTCACAACTCCCAAAGCGTTAGCTCGTTCCTCCTTAAGCGTACAATGCTTACTGAAGTAGACTTTGTTATCCCGATTTAGAGCCAGCCCGGTAAGCTCCCGAATCTCTCCATCATGTAGTGCCCCGTTCCCCCCATTCGGAGAGCGCGGCTAAGAAATACTTGGTATCGTTCGATCGGAACAGATTGAATCAAGATCATTTCCTCGTCGTTATGGATTGGTTTCTTCGGAATCAGGTCCCACATTCAACGGATCGTGCCTCAAGGAAGGACTCGGCGGCAGAGTCGAGAGGGGCCTTTCCGTTGCGCTGGTTTCTTTGCCAGTTTTCGAATGTCGTTTGGTTGCTTTCTTGTTGTTTTTGTGAATTGCGTTTTTCTTGAACGGTTTCGATCGATTTCATTGTCTTCGTTCTTTGGATTTCACATTTCGTATCGAACCCTTAGAGATCGAAGCAGGAGATATTGATCATCTGTTGGTGCGTGCAGGTGATCGTGTAGGCGCAAGAGGAGTCTTGAAGATCTCCCTTTTCTCTCTTTCCCCGGTTCAGACGGTTCAGGTAATACCACCGAACGGTGGCACATTTTGTTATGTCATTTCCTTCTATCATATATAAAGAATTGAACTAAGACAAGATAGAAAGATCACATAATAATAATGTTGCATGTTCATATGAATATGAAGTTGATTTTGGTATGTTGGGTTAGCTCGCCCTCACCGGTACTTTTTGAAGTACTGACCCTCGTTGTAGCAGGTTCCCTGAGCCGAGGCGACGAGGAGCTGAAGCTTCCCCCAACCCTCCATTGATCCGACGCGTTCGTGTTTTGTGACTTTTGGAGCTCAAGTACATAATCACAAGGAGCCCGCGCATATCTTTTGAAGTTCCTAGGCGATGGTGTTGGCTCGCACCCAAGGTGGTTTGCGCATTTTAAAATATTAGTAAGGATGTAATGTTTGGATCGACTATCTCATTTTGCGTCCAAGTTGTAAGCCCGTGCGGCGTTCTTATTACTTTTGGGTCAAAAGTCTGTAACCAAATGTTCGTTATCAATAAAGAGAACTTTTCTATATCTCAATGTGTGATATCTTAATTGCGTACTTTGTTGCATTTGTTCTAAAGTGTATCATTATGCCTAGGCCTTGTGCACGTGCGCCTTACGTATGCACGACATCACGTCCGGGGGACGATTATCGATTTAGCGAAAATCGGGGCGTGACACATCATGCGGGAGACGGCCCCCATACCCTCCATAGTGGGCTCCAGGAAGACTAACAGGTCGTCCGCGTAGATCAAGTGGGAGACATGCGGCTTAACACTCCTGAACAACGGCGATATGAGGTGTCTATGTGTAGCAACATCCATCATACATGTGAAGAATTCCATGACCAGCGTGAATAAGTGAATAAGTATGGAGAAAGTGGGTCGCCCTGCCTCAAGCCTTTATTACCCCTGAAGAACCCGTGGGGTTGTCCCATGATCAAGACAGAGAAGGATGCAGTCGAGATGCACTCCCAGACCCTGGCAACCCAGATCGGGTCAAACCACAAAGCATGCATAATATGGTTGACGAACTCCCTGTTCACCATGTCGTTAGCCTTCCGGAGGTCAAATTTGATGCAAGCCTTGTTGCCCCCTACTTCGTTGAATTTCCGAATCATCTCATGCGCCGGAAGGCTATGTTCTGTAGTGCTCCTGCATTTGATAAACGCCATCTGGTTTGGAGACAGCAAATCCTACATAATACGCTCCATACGACGGCACAACAAGTGGGTGATCAGTTTATAAATAAAATTACAACAAACAATAGGGCGAAAGTCCGTCAGATCAGTGTCGCCCTCTTTCTTCAGCACTAGCGTGATGAAAGTGTGGTTGATCTCCCGCAAAAGCCTGCGGGTACGGAAAAAATCTTGTATAATCTCCACCACAAGCTCACGAAGCACTGACCAGTGGATTTTGTAAAATTTGCTACCAAACCCATCAGGGCCAGGTGCCTTGCTCGGTCCGCACCCTTGACTATAGCATCCACCTCCTTCACCATGACAGGCGCCAAATGAGCACAATTACCATTCGGAGTAATCAGGCATTTACACACCAACGCAGGGAAGACTGATGTATATTCGCATTGGTTATAAAGGGTAGAATAATACGTGACCGCCTCCTCCTGGATATTATTCGGAGATGTATCCTCCCTGCCATCATCTCCGATGAGTTTGTTGTTGTTGCTGCGATGCTGCCTCATCCTGATCACATCATAAAAGAATTTTGAGCATCTGTCTCTATCCCGGAGCCAGTCACATTTGGCTCTCTGTGCTATCTGGATCTCCTCAATCATACGTAGCTGGCCAACCTCGAGTGTCAGCTTCCTCTCTAGCTCTGACAGTTGGATATTAGTCACATCCTCTTGTAGCCGAGTCTGCACCTCCGTAAGCTCCTTGTCTTTGTCCCCTAGAGTTGATCGTGGCCAGCTTTTGTTCCAGTTCTTCAGCTCTGTTTTAATATTTTTAGGCGGGACACAAACTGAAACTAGGTGTTGTCGGCCCACTAGTTCCCCCCACGGCAGGGGAAACCCTGAGCTACACCTACTTGCTCGCTATCTCTTTTCTAAAGGAAAGTCTGCTCGCCACCACCCTGCTCCAACCTCTATCTACTGCATCCTGATGCCCCTCCATAAGATGCCAGCTGTCGTTGTACCTGAATGGGCATGCTTTAACTTTGGCCAGCTCAGAAAAGCTAATACAGAGGGGGGAGTGGTCACTAGTACCATCCGCTAGCCCCTCTACAACTATATGCGGAAACCGAAGGGCTTTATTGTTTCAGGTCCAAATGTGTCCAGTTCTGCCAATGCACCTCAGTCCCGATCACAATAAACAGCTCTGGAAGTTCTTTAGGATGGTATCCGGAACAGTACGACTCCTAACTTTCTCGTGTCTGAACGATTGGGCATTGAAATCACCCATGAGCATCAACGACAGATGAAATTGCCTTCGGCCATGATGCTCATGTAGTTTATCTCTTGGCAAAGCCCTTCCCTCCGTCTCCTATCATTGTTTAAGTACACCGCACTGAGTATGAACTTGAGTCCTCATTTATTATGGAACACTATCACAATCATCTGCTCAGAGGTATGGATCAACTGTCCATCCCAGCAACTCCCGTCCCACCTCAGTCATATCCTTGCCATATTGCAAAAAGAAAGATTGTTAAACTGCACCCATGGCTGTAAAGTTCTGCGCACTAATATCTTGTCTGATTTGATCTTTGTCTCCAGTAGTGCAGAGATAGAGCACTGTTGAAGACATAATACCTCCCTCACTTCCTTCCACCTCCCTATCGAGTACACCCCTCGCACATTCCATGCAATCACAGACATTAATCATAGTTTGCATCCCTTTGGACATCACCGGAACTATCACCACGGGCGGTAGCAAGCTCCTTCTGAACCCCGAGCATATCCTCCAAGTAGCCACATGATCGCTCTGAAGTAGCTCCTTCCAACGGGGGTTTGCCATACATACATCTTACCCTTGCTCATCCGCCATGGAAATGCCTTGGTTAGTCCGAGTCGGTTCCTCCTGCACAACGCCAACAGGTCGCTTCCTACTCGGTTGGAATGTAGTCCCCATCGCAGTAGTCGACTGGGGTGTACCCCCTCCTCCCTTCGTCCCTGAAGTCCGCCCAGTAGTCGCTGCCATGCGCCTTGTAATCATCTCTCTACAGGTCGTCGACTTGGCACCGAACACCAATGCGGACCCACCAACAGGCTCAGGGCTCTGTGTGACAAGCGCCAAATTATCAACTGGCCTTTCCCGCGCTCCAGCCGAAGCACGGACATTCGTCGTCTGTGGGTCTGATTGCTTGTCAGCATTGGCAGGTCCTCCACTACCCCCTTCCACTAGAGGGGGGTCGCCTCTGGTTCCTCCTCACCCGACTGAACTACAGTTGGACATTGCTGCATGGTATGTCCGAAGCACTGACACCTCTTGCACGTCAGAGGCACCCACTCATCCTCCACATGTTGCGTGAGAACTTCACCAGAAGGAATTTTATATTCCAATATACGTGGCAAGTCTTTGCTCGTTGTAATCCCGACGAATATCCTCGCATATTGGACCTGCTCCTTTTTATCGTGGCATCATCCACTTTAATTGGGTTGCCAATTAGGCTAGCCACCCTCATTAGCAAAGGGACAGTCCAATAATTTATAGGATAGCACGGGAAGCGAATCCAGACAGGTACCGTATGCAACACGCCACATTCGTAGCGGGAATTAAAGTGTCACTCTTTGAGAATACTCAGACGACCATCGAACGTCCACGGGCCTCCTTGCAGTATCCGAACTGTATCCTCCTCCATGCCAAATTTGACAAAAAAGAACCTTCATCCCTAGCGAAGAACTCCATACTCCCCTTGGGTTTCCAAACCCTATACACGTACACTCGGATCTGTCCGTAGAATGGTTTATTTCCTAACACGTATAGGATGAGAGTGATCGTCCAATGCTGTGACGCCTCAGCAACCTCCTCCACTGGAATACCACTCGTTGCCCCTCGTCCACTTGCTTTGGAGCAATGTAGTGCATCCTGCGCTCCCTCTCTTCCTCCGTTGACTTGCATAGGTCAGCCCAAGATTTTTCCACCACCTCTGGGCCTTTCCTTGCTGCATCCGCTTGCCCCCCATGCGATTGGGTCCTCCCCTCTGCCCACAAGGAAGGGCTATGCCTCCCAGGCGCCTGTATGGGATTTTCCATTGCCATGGGTGCTTTCCCCTTCCCATCTGTATTTTCCTTCCGACCACCCTTACCCTCCGTGACCGGCCGCTGCGTCCACCCGGGCCGATCCCTCATCCCACTTCCTTGTCACATACAACGATGGTACGCTTCCGCAGGGCTACAGTGGTCCAACCACCACCCACTTCCGCCTCCTGCAGCGATCCCTCATGGGTTCCTAACCTTCCATGATCGGCACTCGACGATCCGGGGTCCCATGTGCCGTAGGAGCCGCTTGCATAGCCAAGCCCTAGCCCTAGGAGAGTCGCCTATTCCGCCACCATGGTTATATATATATATATATATATATATATATATATATATATATACAAAAAAACATGACGGGGGGAGGCGATTTAGGGTTCCAGGCGGCTACTCCATGGGATCCAGGGTCTTCGGCGGGTGGAAACGGAGGAGAACGGCTGGAAGAAGGCAACAACTTCCACTCTGAAGGGGGAGGGTAGAGTACGGTGGAGTGGAGGAAGAAGGGGAAGGTAAGAAGCTTAGGGGTGGCCCTGGGGTCGGGTCCGGCAGGAGTCGATCGCAACCAACGGCGTCGGGGGCTCGGGGGGGGGGGGGACTCTGTATTACCAGAGGAGCAAGAGTGCGGTGGAGGAGACCAAAGCGGACAAGGGGGGGGGGGTGGAGGCGTCCGGTAGGGAAAGGCACAACAGGGCTGCATGCTACCACAACCACGAATCCAAGAGCCACGTTGGCAACGAAGAATATGTCGACAACGAAAGCTACGCCGGATCAGCGGCCTCCGATAGCTACGTCTACAATGGCTGAAGGAGTACCTCCGAGGGGCGGTGCGGATGGAAGGGACCAATCCAAGGGGAAGGAGAAAGTCAATGGCCATGGCATGGGCAAGTCGTGGGCGGATTTATGTTGCGACGGGGCGGCGAATACATCGTATGAGATGCATTATGTCACTCCTAAACGTGTCGAGGGGAGAGAAAGGGTTGTGTTCACTGCAGAAGAGGTTGCGAAGACGGCGGAGTACTAGCAGAACACCGTGATTCTGTATGTGATGGGACACAAGCCTTGGCGAGTATGGCGGCCGAAAGGAAGTATGGATTTCTTCGCGCGGGAGGATGGTTTTTTCTTTGTTAAATTTGGTATGAGGGAGACGTGGAAAGGATTCTGCCTGGCAGTCCCTGGACGTTTGATGGGAGACTGATCATCTTAAAGGAGTGGCAGCCAGTTGCTCGGTGCGAGAGGGAACTCCTGCACACTATGCCAATATGGATTAGGTTTCCGGGATTCCCTGTTTCATATTGGAATACGTCTATGCTCATGAAAATTGCTAGCTTGATTGGGAGACAAATTAAGGAGGACGAGGCGACGAATTCCAGATCGAGACTGTTGTATGCTCGGGTGTTTGTAGAGATAACTGCGGGCAGGCCGCTCCCACAGATTGTGGAGTATGAAGATCAAAATGGCGAATTATTTACACAAAAGGTCGAGTATGAATGGGTGCCTCCGGTGTGCCAGAAGTGCAACTGCTTTGGGCACCTTGAGCGCAATGCAAGACTGTCGAAGCGGCTACTCAGGAATAGCCAAGGAGGGAACTGGTGGGGACGAGAGCATTCGGGAGTGGGTTAGCACGAGTGGGAGTGCGGCCAGAGGGGAGACACGGGTGTCGCAAAGGGGTTTCAGGGCCGAATAACACGGAGGTAGGGGTATCAGAGGTAGACAGCATGGCCAAATCTCTGC
>JAYESA010000010.1:175040430-175177711 GCA_036927795.1 Iris macrosiphon
AGGAAGTTTTATGTTGGGCGCGGTGTATGGACATAATGATCGTCGGCAAAGGGATGGACTTTGGCCGGAGATTATCCATGTTAGCACTGCATCCGAAGTGCAGTTCAATGTTCCTCTACTGCTTATGGGGGACTTCAATGCCCTCTTGTAGAAACATGAGAAAATGGGAGGGAGGAGGGTTCCAGATGGCATCCTGCAGGACTTTCAACATTGTATTCTGCGGTCAGGATTGCAAATGCTTGAAAAGGGGGAAGGGGTGGGGGGGGGGGGGGGGGGGGGGGGGTGGGGGGGGGTGGGGAGGGATATATGGACCTGGAACAACAAGGCGACTCGAAAACGCGTGGCATGCCAACTTGACAGGGCCCTGGGCAACAAAGAATGGTTCAACAAATTCCCTCATCTTTATGCTGAATGGGTTGGCAGCGGGTACGAGTGACCATTGCTCATCAAGGTGTCATTAGTAGATATGAGGCTACAGGTAAAGCTCGTCCTTTTCGATATTGCAATGCATGGCATTTGTCCGTAGGATACAAGGAGGCGGGTGCTTAGCGGGCTGCAATCGAGTACTCGGGGGAACCCCCAATACCGGTTCGTTCATAAGCTGAAACGGGTGAAGGCTTCTATAAAGCTTGGTTACATGGGCGGCCCTCCTAATGAATTGGATTTGAAGACAAAAAGCTTGCGGGCAGTTCAGGCCTTGCTTCAGGCGGACATGGGCAACACAGAACTGGCAGCTAGAGAGAAGACCTTGGTGGAGGAGGTCAACGTGCTCCGGATGGCGGACGAAATACAAATTGCACAAAGAGCCAAATGTGCATGGCTCCAAGGGCGGGGATAAATGTACGAAGTTCTTTTATGACGTGGTCAGAAGAAGACAACCTCGAAACCAGATTCGGAGATTGATAGATAGCGACGGATGAGAGATATCTGCCCCCCGGGACATTCAGTCAGAGGCCATAAGGTACTATACTGATTTATACAATCATTCTGATTATATGTGGGGTATTCCCAAATCTTGTTTGCAAGAGGATGGTTACCCAAGCGGGGAACGATATCCTATTAGCGCCAATGACGATGGAGGAGGTGGAGGCTATTGAAATAAAGGTAGATCCAGACAAAGCCTCGGGTCCGGATGGTTTTGGAAGTTCTACAAGATCCATTAGGCAGATCTGAAGGAGCATGTGTTCGATGGTGGTGAGGGATTCCTTTATACATGGCAAGCTGTTGCGGGAAATGAACCCACTTTTGTGACGCTGGTACCGAATAAGGATGGAGCGACAGACTTGACAGACTTCCGGCCGATTGCTTGTTGCAATTTCATATAAAATTATTACTCATCTTATGTGTCGTCGTATGGAGGATTTAATGAGCGAGTTGGTTTCTAATAACCAAGCTACTTTTATAAAAGGCCGATCCATAGCGGAGAATAGCCTACTTGTGTACGAGATGGTACGAGATTTCAATAAACCAGGGGGAAAGAAGGCATGTGTCAAGTTGGATCTCCGGAAGGCATATGATATGGTAAATAGGGAGTTTGTTTGCCAAATTATGTCTAATATGGGCTTTGACGACTTATGGGTCGATAGAGTACGGGAGTGCATATCGACGACGACATTTTCTGTTCTCATCAAAGGACAACCATACGGGTTCATAAGGAGCAACCGCGGATTGAGGCAAAGGGATCTATTATCTCCATATCTATTCACATTGGTTATGGAGTACTTCTCATGCATGCTCGACGCTACGGTACATTTGGCGAAGGGTCTTGCACTCTAGAAAAAGGTACGATCGCATGTGACTCATTTGATCTATGCTGACGATCTGCTTATGTTTTTAGAACCGACGATGGGTGGCCTCGGAGCTTTTCAGGCATTATGGAGGACTTTGGCAAATTGATAGGGATGCAACTTAACAAGGACAAGAGTACAGTTTATTTCAGTACCCTTTGTCCCAATAAAGATGAGCGGACGGCGATATTGGAGTGGCACGAGGTGAGCTCCCAGTCAAATATCTGGGTATCCCTCTGTCTGTCAATTATGCTAGGGATATGGACTGCAAAAGCATGGTGGATTATGCACAACGTAGGGTGGAAGGCTGGCATGCACAGTGCTTATCATTCAGAGGGTGGATAGAGTTGGTCAGATCGGTTATCACGGCCATAGTTGCGTTTTGGCTGTAATCTATTCTGGTGTCGTCTGCAACGGTGCGTAGAGTGGATAAGATATGTGCAGACTTCAAATGGCGAGGAGGAGTTCATGCTATCTCTTGGGAGGATTTATGTCGGCCTCGGTTGGAAGGGGGTCGGCCTTTGACCCCTATATATGGTTCGAAGGATGGTGGGAATGAAGCTGGTATGGCGAATGATTCAGGGGGACTCCTTGTGGGCGAATTGGATGTGGAGCCGTTATTTTCGAGGAAGGAACTTTTCGGAGTACACATCTAATAACAACGAGTCAGTGTCTTTTAAACACATTCTTCGCCACAGGAGGTTTGTCCAGCCGGTGATATCGAGATCGTTTCGTGATGGAGCAAATACGGACTTGTAGTTGGACCCTTGGATTCATCACAAGAGTTTGCTCGAGAGGGTTGGTCGGCATATGACATGGGCGGCGTACTGACGTGAGGCGGTCGCCTCGATTTTTGAAGAGGGTGATTGGCGGGTGGAGGGTCATCCGGATGTCAGGAGGTTTGGTAATGAAGTCCGGCTATCCAAGATAGATTGTTCGCTTCCGAGGGACGTATGGGTTTGGGATGATGATACCCCCTACGGTAACTTTGTCTGCTCTATTGCGTATGATCAAATACGACCTACGTATGAGGAGATGGATAATGCGGACATTGTGTGGATGAAAGGGATGGCACGGAAGATGCAACTTTGCTTATATAAGCTGATGTTGGGGAGGTTGCTGACGATCGATAGAATGGTCCGATTCGGGATACGAGATGGGGATCAAATCTGTGTGCTCTGTAGACAAGCAAGCGAATCTATGGCTGATTTGTATTTCGAATGCCAGACTTCCAAGCGAGTCTGGAGAAGCCAGAGGGAGACGTTGTCCTTGAGGGGAGTAGGCCAACTTGGATTGGTGGGGGTAATACAGGAGCTCAGGTTGGCACGGAGTAGAGGGGCGTCTTGGTTCCGGGAAGCTTGTACCAGGCTGGTATTGACATTTTGACACATCTGGAAGGAAAGAAACAACCGTATCTTTGACCGGAGTGGTACGGTCACTATTGGGATTATTCATAATATAGAGTATGATGTAAAGGAGATGGAGATTTTCGGGGGACATACCTGACTTAAGATGTATGTAATTTTGTACGTTTAATGGAATTACCTTCTTCCATATATATATATATATATATATATATATATATATATATATGGGAAAATAGCAGCTATACAAGGAAACTAAGGGGTCGCAGATGATCTAGGCGATGGTTCTGTAGGGCAGGGAGTTCAGGAAGGAGGTGCAGGCGGCGCTGTGGGAGATGGGGATGATCTACGTTAAAGAGCGGAGGGAGGGTGGACTAGACAGGGGCCTCGTACGAGTTGTTTTCGTCAAGTTGACATTGCGAGCATACAGAAGAAAGGAGGGTCGTCCCATTATCGAGGGCCAGAGATAGATCAACCAAAGAAACAAGGAAAGGGTGTGGGTTCTTGACGTCAACTGGGTGGAGGAGATCAACTAGAGGGAAGAACCGTGCTTGTGTGTCTCGGGAAGTCAATGGAGGCAGAAAAGATACAGTGCTGCAACATTCATCTCAATCGAAGGTGAAGTCGTGGGATGATATGTGTAAAGGAGCCGAGGTTGCTGATGAATTTGCGTGCCAATACGTAGAGCCGAAGATGGATAGAGGCGAGAAAATTGCTGTGTATACAATGGAAAACTTCGAGGAACCGGATGAATATTGGCGACACGCTAGTATTATATGTTATGGGTGATCGCCCATTTTATGGGCAGATCAAGGCCTTCGCTCAACGAGTATGGTGACCGAAAGGAAGAATGGAACTTTTCTCACGTGATAACGATATGTACTATGTTAGGTTTGGCCTACATGAGGACTTGGAGAGGATATTGCAATGGGGGCCTTCGAAGTTTCATGGGCTCCTCATTATACTTCGTCAATGGATGTCGGACACCGGTTTGAGAAGGAGAGATTATCAGTTGTCCCCAGGGATTCCTGTACTTGTGGACATGTCCAGGAATAATGAGGTTAGCAAGCTTGATTGGCACTCCTATCAAAACTGATCTTCATATGGCAAGACAGCTACGCCTATTATACGCTCGTGTGTTTGTTTAAGTCCAAGCCTCAGATGTTCTACCTCGTAGGGTGAAGTTTGGCCTACCTGATGGCAACATAAGACTCAAGTTGTTGAGTATGAGTGGGTACCTGTGAAGAGTGCCAATGTTTCGACACACTCTGGAAAACTGTACGTTCCAAACCGAGAAGAATGTGGCATATGAACACAAGGAGGATGATCAGAAGGATAGGTTTTAGGGGGATGGCGGAAAGATGAAGATTAGCTCATAGAAGAGGAAGTGTCACAAAACCAAGGAGTTCATAGCCACCGCAATGTGACTTCGATGCAAGGTACATTTGTGCCTGCCATATCAGGAAATACTACAGGTGGCTCTGCCTAGGAGCATAATAATGTAGTAGTATCAGGTCAATCTAACGGTGGACATGGATAGTAGTGTGTTAGGAAAACGAGTATCAGAGGGCAGTAATATGGAGATGGAAAGGGGTCATGACCCTCAGTTGGTGGTATGCACGCAAAGGCAGGAGCTTGGGGGGAAGGGTGGAGAGATGGGAGGAATGACAAAGTTCAGGTCTGGGTAATTGCCAAGTTGCTAAAGCTAGAAATATGTCAAAGCTTGAAAGAAGTCACATAGATTGGACTAGTGGAAAGGTTAAGCCACCTACAGGATGTCACTAGTCGAAGTAATCAAGGTAACCCATCCATGCCCATGACTTAATATAACTAGGGACAACCCAGGTTAGTCTCTTCTGCCGGCGGTGGAGGGCACTACCAACAATGGTATCCAAACACGTGCCAAGAGCAGATTGGAAGATCAGCCAACCTCCTTAGGGAGAGCTCTCGGGTGACAAAGGAAAATCTTGTACTTGATTAATGCCCATTATCGCATGGAATGTGAGGGGGATGAATTCTATTGGGAGATGGATGGTGATAAAGGAGTATATCAAGAAGTTTAAGAGCTCGATTGTTGTTATACTTGAATCAATGATTAAAACTGAGTCGAAGATAGTGAGGCGGACGACAACTTATTGGGAATCTGTCGATAACTTGCACATGTATCAAATGGTAAGGATCTGGATCACGTGGGACACTAGATCATGTACATGAATTGTTCGGATTGCTTGTTACAGAGGGGTGGTGGTGGGTGGGGTGGGGGTGGTGGTGGTGGTGGTGGTGGGGGGGGGGGGGGGGGGGGGGTGTGGGTGGTTTAAAATGCTTATATGAGGTGTCTATGGCTTCAATAATAGGATGTTGAGACACCGACTCTGGAGAGATTATCACATTGAGTACAGGAATGGGGAGTGCTCTGCCTTTACTTCTACTCGGAGACTTCAATGCTTTGAGAAGCGGGGAGGACGTCCAGTTCCTGATTACATACTCGAAGACTTCAAACGATTCCTGCTGGGATTGACGTGTTTAGGGAGAACAAGACATATATGGACGTGGAATAATCATGCTACAACTAGGCGAATCTCATGTCAGCTGGATCGGGCGTGTTGGGCAACGGCTATGGCTGGACACATTCTCGGATGCGGTAGAGGAAGAGTTACATGCCTCAACCAGCGATCACTCTCCGATATTGGTAAGTTTAACTTCTCAACCTCCTATCTGTAAATGTCCTTTTCGGTATAACAATGCTTGTTCGGAGATGAAGGGTATACAGCAGCAGTAGAAAGTGGGATGCATAGAACAGTCTATGGTAATAAGCAATATCAGCTTTGCTAAAAACTGATGGCAGTAAAGGGAGCCCTTAAAGACTAGACTGGAATAATAGCCGACCAATTCCATCTCTAGAAGAGTTGTCCAAGGAATTAGTAAATATACAACAGTTACTCCAGCAGGATCCTGATAATAAGAGATGGGCAACTTGGAATGTGGAGCTGCAAGAGGAGGTAAGCAAATTGACTTCTTGGAGGAACTTCAGTCCCAGCAACGGTCGAAGTGTGTTTGGTTAAAGGAGGGGGATCGATGCAATAATTTTTTTCATAGGTTAGTAAAAGCTTGCAACATAGAAATCATATCCCTAAGCTTATCTCCACTGATGGTCGTGAGATATCAGCTCCGCAGGACATTCAAAGAGGAAGTCGTTCTTTATTATACAAAAATTTACAATCATTCTGACTATCTGACTGAGTTTCCAAGAATTGTGTGCAAACGATTAGTAACCGAGGGCGGGAACAACTTGCTTCGTCAACCAGTTACAATGGAGGAGGTTGAAAGTATAATTAAGGAGGATGATCCGACTAAATCTCCTGGTCCGGATGGTTTTGATGCGAAGTTCTTTGAAGTCTATTGGGAAGGGTGAAGTTTTGTGTGTTATACAGGACTTCTACACTAATGGCCGACTATTGCGGGAGTTAAATCATACATTCATTACCCCCATCCCAAAGAAAGAGAATGCGACCTCGCTTGGAGATTTTAGACCGATATTCTGCTGTAATTATGGGTACAAAATTATTACTTATTTGATGTGTCGTAGAATGCGGAGGTCAATGGATGGCCTTATATCTCTGAACCAATCGGGCTTTATAAAGCGGGCTTTATAAAGGGACGTGCTATTTTGGAAAACTGACATTGGCTCATAAGCTGGTCCCAAACTTCAACAAAGTTGGGGGAACAAATCTTACATTAAATTAGATATCTGCAAGGCATACAATGCTGTTAATAGAGACTTCCTCTGTCATATGATGGGAGCTATGAGGTTCGATGAGTGGTGGATAGAGAGAGTTTGGGAATATATTTCTACTCCGTCTTTTTGGTCTTGGTGAAGGGACAACCATATGGCTTTTTCAGGAGCACCATGGGACTTCGATAGGGGGATCCTTTCTCCCCATATCTATTGACTATCATAATGGAGTATTTTACATGCTTAATATATCTTGCGGTGCATCGACAAGAGTTTACTCCACTTCACAAGCAGGTTCGCCCGATTATTTCTCACCTTATTTATATTGACGATCTTCTCGTCTTTATCAAGCCATCAGCTACTATTTTGGAGAATTTGGTTGCTATTTTGGAAGAGTTCGAAAGAGTATCAGGGCTTCAACTAAATAGGGAGAAGAGTCGAGTTGATTTCAATAGGACTTGCTCACAATAGGAACAGTGACATCAACTAATTCAAATCGAGAAAGGTATACTTCCGGTTAGATATTTAGGATTGCCTCTTACGGTTACTTATGCACGGGGCGGGGACTGCCACAGCCCTATTGAAATCAACATAGTTTAGAAAGACTCGATGAATTAAGACCCTTAGTCAGACAATCTGTAACTTGTTCTTCTGAGCGAACATGATCGAGCTTTAATATCCCTTTTTCTAGCTTCTCTTTAATGAAGAACCGATCGATCTCGATGTGCTTAGTTCTGTCATGCTGAACTGGATCGTTAGCTATACTTATTGCAGCTTGACTATCACTCAGAAGATGCAACGGTGTTTCCTGGTCCAGTTTCAACTCTGTCAGCAGTGCTCTTACCCACAGCAACTCTGACACTCCCAGAGCCATAGTTCTATATTATGCTTCAGCAGTCGACCGTGCTACCACCGACTGTTTCTTGCTTCTCCATGAGACTAGGTTACCTCCCACAAAGACACAGTAGGAACAGTGACATCAACTAATTCATATCGAGAAAGGTATACTTTCGGTTAGATATTTGGGATTGCCTCTTACGGTTACTTATGCACGGGGCGGGGACTGCCACAACCCTATTGAAATCAACATAGTTTAGAAAGACTCAATGAATTAAGACTCTTAGTCAGACAATCTGCAACTTGTTCGTCTGAGCGAACATGATCGAGCTTTAATATCCATTTTTTTAGCTTCTCTTTAATGAAGAACCGGTCGATCTCGATATTCTTAGTTCTGTCATGCTGAACTGGATCGTTAGCTATACTTATTGCAGCTTGACTATCACTCAGAAGATGCAACGGTGTTTCCTGGTCCAGTTTCAACTCTGTCAGCAGTGCTCTTACCCACAGCAACTCTAACACTCCCAGAGCCATAGTTCGATATTCTGCTTCAGCAGTCGACCGTGCTACCACCGACTATTTCTTGCTTTTCCATGAGACTAGGTTACCTCCCACAAAGACACAGTACCCTGAGGTAGACCTTCTGTCATCCATGCAGCTTGTCCAATCTGTATCGCAGTACCCCTCAACACCCAGGTGTCCATTTTTCTTGAACCATAGTCCTCTTCCAGGAGTCCCCTTCAGATATCTCAAGATATAGAAAACTGCATCCATGTGGCCCTTCCTTGGATCATGAATGTAGCGACTCACTTCACTCACAGCAAATGAGATATCAGGACGAGTGTGGCCTAGATAAATCAATATGCCTACAAGTCTCTGATATCTCTCACGATCAACCAGCTCTCCTGCCTCTGCCCCCAACTTATCTCTCTGATTAATTGGAGTGACTGTCTATCGGCATCCCAGCATCCCAGTCTCTGTGAGCAGATATAGTATATACTTCCTTTGAGAGAGGACGATCCCATCTCTTCCTCGAGCCACCTCGATCCTGAGAAAATACCTCATCATTCCCAAACCCTCCACTTCAAACTCCTCGACGAGTTTTGATTTCAGCTGGATGATCTCCTCCTTATTATCACCTGTGATCACTATATCATGCACATACACTGCAAGTATGGTGATGTGGCCTCTTGCATGCTGGAAGAAGACCGTGTGATCTGCATTGGTCTGTCGGTAACCCATGCCTGTGACAGCCTTCCTGAATCTATCAAACCAGGCTCGAGGAGATTGCTTGAGTCCATACAGTGATTTTTTCAGCTTGCACACCTTTTCCGCCGATTGTTTCGTGCAAAACCCCGGGGGGTCTTCATGTATACTTCTTCTTGTAGATCCCCATGAAGAAATGCGTTTTTCACATCCAATTGATACAGCTGCCACCCCATGGTTTGCTGCAAGGAAAACCAGAGTTCTCACGGTTCTCATCTTGGCTACTGGAGCAAACGTCTCATCATAGTCGATGCCATAGGATTAAATGTATCCCTTTGCAACCAACCTTGTCTTGTACCGCTCTACTTTACCTTCTGGCGTCTCCTTTACTGTGAAGACACATTTGCATCCCACTGCTTTCTTCCCTTTAGGCAACGGAACAAGCTCCCATGTTCCATTTCTTTCAAGTGCCCCAAGTTCTTCCAACATTGCAGCTCTCTACCTTGGATCTTCCTTTGCCTCCTGCCAACACTTGGGCAAAGAGGTGGTGTCTAACGATGCAATGAATGGTCGATAAGTAGGGGATATATTAGAGTAGGATAAGAAATTGGCAATATCATGTTCATAACCATAACGATTATGAGCTTTTCCCGCATTACTGCGAGAAGATCTCCTTAAGGGAATATGAGGAATATGAGGTAGTGGTGGAGAGATCATACCATCCGAATCAGAGAGATCCGCATCCGAATCAGAGGGATCCGGTGCAGGAGAAACATCTTCAAGAGTTGGGGCAGGGTTAGGCGAGGGACTTGGCACAAAAGGCGAGGGACACGACACAGTATTGGACTGCTTCTTTCTTCTTCTGTAGACTTGGAGCTCTGAAGTCTGTTTCTCCCCCTGCACAACATCACTTTCTTCCTCTTGATTGTCACCACTCTCCGTCCTCATTCTCATCACTTTCCTCACCCTCGCTAGGTGTGCCCGGCACTATATAGAGAGAGGGAGACTCCCTCAAATTCATCATAGCTCATGAAGAAAAACCCTAGAAATAGCTCTTCCCCAAACCCTTTTCTTCCACAAAATTTCAGAAATTAAACCTCAAAACCCTCTCATTTCCCTCATCTAAGAGGCCTAGAAGCTTAGGTCATAAGGAGCCTTGGAGAAGAAGAAGTTTGCATTGGAAATCCATCTCCAAATAGGTGAAAAATCTGAAATTTCTCTTTAAAATTCTGTTTTACTTATCTTGTTGGCCATTAGGAACCCACCCATGGTTTAGGAATAGCTACGAGGGGAAAATTAATTTTCTTTGGTTCCCATAGTGTTTTCTTCATGGTGTTATATGTATATTTGTGGTTTTGTGTTTTAAGGGTGTATTTTTTTTCCTATTTTTCATAACAACTAATCATACTATATATATATATATATATATATATATATATATATATATATATATATATATATATATATATATATATATATATATATATATATATATAGTATGATTAGTTGTGATTGGGGGTTTTGGCAAGAGGTTTGGTTGTGTATATATATATTCATATCATATATATATATATATATTTGATATGAATATATGTTATTAGTTGTGATTGGGGGTTTTGGCAAGAGGTTTGGTTGTGTATCATGAGTATCCTAGATTAGTGCACACTAGGTGTTTGTTTAAATGTATAAGTGTGTATGTGTCTATGTATATATGTGGGTCTTTTGGTTTGTGTGTGTGTGTAACACTGGAGCATTGTGAGCATGGAGTGTAATTCAGTGTGTACATGGAGAGTGAGAGAGGGAATGGGTGATCTATTGTGGGCTCGAATACCCACTGTGGTGCAGTCCAGATTGCTACTGCAGATGTAAGGGGAAGGACTCGGGGATGTTGTAGGTGATGTAAGAGGGAGAGCTCGGGTTGCAGGCAAGGGGATTTCAGTCAGGAGACAGCAGCAACATCTTGAGCAGTCAATGCATGCAGAGGCAACAATAGGGTGCTTGTGCTTAGGCTCGAGTTGTTGCATGTGTTAGGAGTTGAGGTGTATCAGTGACTGATACCATTATCAGTGGGGATCGAGTTCTATACAGTTTAGTGTGGGTATATCTGAGTTATAAAGGGATTTGATACTGATACATAGAGTATCAGTGAAGGTATCATTTGAGTTAGTATGGTAGTAATCAGTTAAGGCTTTGGGCTTATTGTCTATGTTAGTCTGTTAGGTGTTTAAGTAAGGGAAGAGTGAACACATGTGAGATTTGGTGATAGTGTGAGGAATGGTTTGTGTAACGCCCCGAAACCGCACGGAGCGTTACGTTGAGTCGGATTGAATGAGGCAATAGCTGGTTACATTTCGATTTGTTGGATTTGGGAACAAGTATTGATTTGAGTTGGTTTCATGTGCAGGTCGCTAGCGGAGTTCGATGGAATCGGATGTTCATTCAGAGCAGTACTGGGATAGCAGGATTCGGAGCGATAATGCCGTCTTCCTTAGTCCGATCGGTCGGATGATTTAGAGAGCACGGCCTGCTCGCACTGTCATACCAATTGAGTAGATCGTGCTTTGCATCGGACCACGGGTTCAAGGGATCGGCCGTATCGGCAGGGCAGGATGCTTAACGGAATCAAACTTGGTGAGTGGGCTCTGTCCCTTCTCCTCTACTCCTTCATGCCTAATAATATGGAACACACATAATGGTTTGAACACTTGGACTGGAACTTGGAAATCACTACACTGTGGCGTGCATAGAATGTACGTCGTTTGCTTGGATAGATTTGTGGCTTGAGTTGGTTTTCGCGTTGGATAGTTGGAGCTAGAGTTGGATTATATTTGGGGCAGTTGGAGAAACAGTTGGAATTATACATTTTGGTTGGAACATCGGGCAATTCGGGCGAGCGAGCGTGCATCCGTGCACGAGTATCACGTGGGCGCTTTGTCATGCAAAGCGTGCAGTTGTGGTTCGAAACCGGACAACTGCATCGGCGAGGGCATTGTGCCACTGTTGGGGCATTGTGCCACGGGATTGTTCTGAGCGGGGGTGTTGCACCAATTGGAACATTGTGTCGAGAAGCGGCATAGTGCCTATGAGGATAACTTGAGATTTGTGCCTTGGGCTATAAGTTGGAGAATGGTTATGGATAGTTGGTTGGATGAGTCTAGGATCGTTTGGTGGGACGAGAATGTTCGATCCTCTCGTCATACCTACTTGGTGTCTGCATTGATCACGGACAACCTGTGTTGCACATGGTTTGGTTTCCTCGAACGGGAAGGCTCCGGGGCACCGCGACCGTTCGGCCATGGAGGAAGCAAATTGGTAACGCGCCTTGGGCGCGGTACCATCAATTTAATGCGATTCAGGCGGGCTAACTATTCAGCGCTGTTTCGAGTAGAACTGCAGTTGAACAGTCCTTTATGGCTTGGCCAGTGACTTCATATAGATAAGAGTTGGTTTACTTTGTTTTAGTTTGGTTTGTGCTTTTCGCGTAGGCGGCGGCCACCTTGCCTCGACAAGAGTGTGCATATCGAAGATTGGATTATAAGGCTTGGATTGAGGATGTATATTGAGGTTTGGATGATGATTTGATAGGTTCTCGTATCGCTTGGGTTTGAGTAGGACGGTTTGCATGCTAGTTTTCTTTTGAGTTGGATATATATCTGCTTGTATATTGGCTTGAGTTGAATGCTTGCATGCTTAACCTGCTTTACAGTTTTTCTTAACATGTCATGCCCTATGCCATGAAATGAATCTAGGATTCAACTAGAAAGATCACCATATAACGGTTTGCATTCACTATTCTACTTAGTGTCGGCTTAGACGAGTGGGTTACCCCGCTCACCAGTACGGTTGTGTACTGACCCACGTTTTTGGGCATTATTTCAGGTACGCAGGTGTAGTGGCGCTGCTTGGATATACGAGACATAATGTATGAACGGTAAGTACTTTTGTGGGCTAGAGAAAGAGCAAGAGTGTTGCACTCTCCTTTATGGCATTATCCTTTGTGGCATTTCATTTGGACCTATCGAGAGCTTCGCTGCGTATACTCTGATGTGTGATTGGTACACAATACTTGACTTTCGCTGCAACTTGGTCGTTTCGATAATAACTTTGATTTTTGACAACATCGCCTTGTGCGCGCGCAACTCCAGGCTCGTACGGCATCACGTCCCGATGAGAACGATTGTCCTGCGGGAGCGCTGCAACGTGGTGATTCACGTTCAGCGGGAACGGTTGAGCTTGCGGGAGATTGGGGCGTGACAGTTTGGAGAGTGAAGTGTGATTGTGGTATGCGTGTGTTCAGCAACTTACTTGCTATACCATTGAATATAATCATGCAGGAACAGTTGCCACATTTGCAGCAGGGTACACACTAGGTGCAGTCAGTGTTCGAGCACTGCAGAAGGGTAGAGAGAGGTCTGCATGCTTGTGACAGGCAAGAGGGAAAGAACAACAAGTAGTGGATGAGTGGTCTGGACTGTTGTGTGGCAGTGAGAGTTTGAAGGAGGCTCGGGTATGAGTGTTGCCATAACAGAGCAACAATAGCAGTTACAAATTGCAGTGGCAATTAGTAGATAGGATGGGGGAGTATGGTGTTAACTGGTGCCTATGTATCAGGTAAGGGTTGTCTGATACTAGTATCAGTGTTGGAGTTGCACAAGACCTGGGCAGTGGCTAAGGGTTACAATGGTGGTTCACAATAAAGTATCAGTATGGAGGAAAACTGGTAGTAAAGAGTATCAGTAGTTGTTATACTCATATGTACACTGATGGGTATAGGTGATGTAGGTATCAGTGAGGTACTAGGCTAAGAGTTCCCAGGTAGTGAACTGCAGGTAAGGGGGGGTATCCTGAGATATAAGAGTATGTGCATCCTAGATTTTTGGGAGTGAGCAGTAGCAACACCTGGAATGGGGTACAGTGAGGTTGAGTCCAATTTAAACTGTGATGAGCATGTGACGCACAAGCTTGTGCAGTTGTCCAATAACTTGCATTTGAGTAGCTGCAATGTGCAGATTAGCACAGGTGTAGGAGCCATTCATCAACTATTTCAGCATCCAAGTAGCAGTAGCTGTAGGTAGGTGAGGGAGAAGTGTTGTGGGAGTTTAAAGTATCAGTTAGTGTGCGTTGAGTGAATCAATGTCCAGGTTATAAGTGTGCATTAGCTTTATGGATCCAGTACAGAATTGTACCAGAACATGAGTGAGGGTATTGGTGTTGATGACAGTATGGGAGATGAGTTAATGTTGAGACTAACCAAGATATGAGACACTATACCAAGGTAATATTAAGGACCAGGGCTAGTTAAGATATGTAGATAGTTACGGTTATTAGTATCTAGCCTTGAGTTAGGATAGAGTTATGGTTGAAGGTTGATACCTAGTAGTTTTGGGTATATGCTAAGGTTTTAGTACTAGGATACCAGGTGATTAGAGTATAGTGTTGGTATTTGGCCATGTTGGCAGTTAAGAAAATTACTTGATACCAATGAGAACATATCAATAGTATATAGTATAATTAATGATTGCTAGTATTAGTAATATTAGTTAATACAATCTAATATTAGCTAGGTATTAACTAGTACGAACTTGTATACCTTAGCATGACTTAGAAAACTTAGAATAGCGAGGTAATGACCTAATAACCTAGTATGGACCCAGACATGGCCTAGAAACACCATACTTAGTTAGTTTCACATGCTTATCATCTCATATCAATCATTGATACTTACATTTCATATTTAGGTCATTGTAACTCCATCTTAGACATCGATCCTCATTCCTTGCTCAGGACCACAGGCGAGTACATTCTCTGACAATTTTTATTATTTTGATTATTACTATGATTCTAGTTGTAGTGTATACT
Organism: Iris macrosiphon; assembly: GCA_036927795.1. Classification (NCBI taxonomy): domain Eukaryota; kingdom Viridiplantae; phylum Streptophyta; class Magnoliopsida; order Asparagales; family Iridaceae; genus Iris; species Iris macrosiphon. The sequence goes on from JAYESA010000010.1 coordinate 175,055,217, forward strand.
TGATTCCGACACAGCGGATACACGGGCTAGTATCATAGATACCTGTCATGAGGAGTCGTAATTGGAATCCATCATACTTGCTGGGGACGGGAAAATATTAGCAAGATTATGTGATCATACCCCATTTTACATGCATCATAGCTCACCCCACATATCACGTAGGGTGTAGCCTGACCGTTTATATGCCTCATAGCCTGTTATATATGATTAGCCTGGCTATTGCTCGCATCATAGCTAACCAGATGGTTAGCCTGACCTCACATGTATCATAGCCAATCATATATAACAAGCCTGATCTAGTCCCAAGCCGATCACATAGCAAACTGATATTTCACAACACTTAGCTAAAATTTCTATTCTTTTATTTCAGTACACTCATTTCTAGCATTCACATATATCTGTTCATTGCTAGTTAGTTCTATATGCTGATTACATGTCTCTCCAGTATTCCTTATTTTCCAGTATTTCTTCATCATGTATTTCCTTACACTGTATTATAGTTATTATCAAAATAATTGAAATTGCTGTTAGTGTTTGTGCTTCGCTCCAATCCTGACTAGAAAATATTTTCAGAGGATCTAGAGGATTTCTGCCCTACCCACTATGGTCCAGGAATAGATGGAGATTACATTCCGGAGATTCCAGAGGAGCCACTCTCCTTAGAGGAGACACCACCCGCAGTCGTTTAGACAGCTTTTAGCCTAGTTATTATGTATTGGGTTGTTCTAAACTTTGAGACTTTAGTTGTATTATGTTGAGACTGTTTATGTTGAGACAGTTAGACTCTAGACTTATTATTGTTATTTGAGTTGTGTTCTAGACTTATGTCATAACTTATTTATATCTTTCATATCTTATCATGTCATTTACCTTCTTATAGTTATTGTGATTGAGTACCTTATGAATTGATGATCATATGCATATTCATTGTCTTCCTTATGGAGTTGAGATCATTGACAGGTTATTTTTGTGAGTTGTGTTAGTAGTATTGAGACCTAGACAGCGTTCTACCGTCGATGCTGCGGCGTAGACTGGACGTACCCACGTTTCATGCCCAAATTCCGGGTACGGGTCATGATACGTTTTTAGTGGTGGCCCATGCAGGTCTAGAGATGAGACTCTAGAAGAGTAAGGTTAGGTCACAACTAGTGCAGTATCGTAGTAGTGCTTAGACTTAGAGTACTATTACGAGCATGAGATAGGATATAGATGAGAGTATGCTCAATCATAACTAGAAAATTTCTAATTCTATTTTGCTATTCTAAATAACTACTTTTAAAAAAAAAATACTGTCCTTCGATGATATCGTATCTTTTGCCTTAAATGATTTCTTCTTTCGATATGTCTTCAGGATGCCGCCGAAGATTAGGTTGCTGAGATTGGGACCCACAGGTTCCGAGAGGTCTGCCACCTCTCGACCTGCCACACAGACAACTGGAGTTGCTCCTCCTACTTCACCGGTTCATGTAGGAGTTTTCGCAGTTTTCGGGGGTCCTCCTCCCCTACCTGTCCAGAGGGTTGTCTCGGCTGTTACGGAGTACCTTCCACCACCACCTATTCTGTTTCCTGGAGATGTGCCCGTTGATGGGGCACATATGTTCGCATTGATCCAGGGCATGGTGGATGCTCAGAGGACGTCGGCAGAGGCTCAGCGAGTTCAGGCTGAGGCACAGAGGGTGCAGGCAGAGGCGCACCAAGCCCAGACTGAGCTGATAAGGGAGAGCATGGAGAATGTTCATTGGGTGGCTCTCCAGGTAGTGGAGAGAGTCGCACAGCAGCATCCTGGCCAGCAGCAGCAGCAACAACAGAGGCCAGGCACTATAGTGGACTTCAAGAGGATGATGCCTCGGGAGTTCAAGGGTGTTGAGGGGATATTCTACGCCGACGACTGGCTGGAGGACATAGAAAGGAACTTGCGCTTGGCTCAGATTCTAGAGAGTCTGCAGATCGAGGCCGCCGGCGGCCAGATGTTCGATATCGCGTTGACTTGGTAGCCTACGGAGCCGAGACTTACTGCTAGAGGACTTACTTGGGAGGCCTTCAAGGAGCTTTTCAAGGAGAAGTTCTTTCCTGATGTGGCCCTGGGAGCCTTAGAGAGTCAGTTCCATGACTTGGTCCAAGGGATAATGTCGGTCGACGAGTACGCTGCAGAGTTTTGCCGTTTGAGTCGTTTTGCACCGTCGATGATTCGGGACCCAGGAGACCGAGCCCGGAAGTTCAGGAAGGGACTGATGAGAGAGATCAAGTCTCATACTTCTTGATGTCGCACTGCTACCTTTGAGGGCATTCTGATGGATGCCCAGATTGCTAAGGATGATTTGGACCTCAGGCCCAAGAGAGGACGCGACATTTCTGGAGGAGCGAGTGGTAGTGCGGGACCGGCCAAGCGTCCCCACTTTCAGCAGCAACAGAGGCCGTATCAGCACCAACAGCACCAGGCACCAGCTCGAGGACATATCCAGCAGCAGCCGCAGAGGCAGACCTAGCTCGTTGTCCAGTGTGCGTACTGTGTGAAGGCGGGACACACGATAGACATCTGCAGAAAGAGGTTGGGTACATGTTTGTCTTGTGGATCGTCAGCGCACCAGTTGAGAGACTGTCCGTCTATTCAGACTTGTCCAAGTCAGGGTGGGGCAGCCGCTCAGAGGGGACCTGCCAGAGCACCTACTGCACCAGGAGGCCAGCAGAGGGGACCACCACTTCTGCCACAGCAGTAGAGGTTTGTCCAGCACCAACAGCAGCAGAGAGGTGTACCCTAGGGACGAGCGTATGCCATGACGATCGAGGAGGCCGAGCCAACATGAGACGTGATATCAGGTTCAGTTCTTCTCGATTCCATTCCAGCACTTGCATTATTCGATTCTGCTGCTTCCTATAGTTTCGTATTTGTATCTTATTCTCTTAAGCATTGTTTAGAGGCAGAACCCTTAGATAGGACTTGTAAGATCACGACTGGCGGAGGCATTATCCTAGTCACTAATTTTTGCAAGGACCGGAGAGTTTCATTGCGAGGCCGAGAGTTGAGTGTGTGCTTACTCTTAATGCCACTTTCGGGTTACGATATTGTACTCGGGATGGACTGGTTGAGTAGGTACCATGCTACTATAGATTGTCGTGGAGGTAGAGTAGTATTTCGACCGCCAGGAGAGCCAGAGTTCGAGGTCGCCAGAGGAGCAACGGAGCAGAGCAGGGGCACCTTTTGTGGAGCCAGGATAGAGGAAGAGTAGTTGTCACATCCTTTGATAGCGGAGTTCCTGTATGTCTTTCCAGAGGAGTTGCCAGGTTTGCCGCCAGACAGAGATATCGAGTTCTCTATAGACTTGGTGTCAGGCGCAGAGCCAATATCACATCACGTCTATAGGGTCAACAACAACGAACTGGAAGAGTTGAAGAAGCAGGTTGATGAGCTGCAGGACAAGTGCTTCATCAAATCTAATTCATCACCGTGGGGAGCTCCGGTATTGTTCGTACCGAAGAAGGATGGGTCGTTACGCATGTGTATCGACTACAGAGCCCTGAACAACCTCACCATCAAGAATAAATATCCGCTGCCGAGGATAGATGATCTCTTCGATCAGTTGAGCGGAGCAAAGATATTCTCAAAGATAGACTTGAGGTCAGGCTACTACCAGGTGAAAGTGAAGAAAGATTTTCAGACTCGATATGGCTAGTTTGAGTTCATGATGATGCCGTTTGGGTTGACTAATGCACCGACAGTATTCATGAACCTGAAGAACAAGGTGTTCCACCAGTACCTTGACAAGTTCATGGTGGTGTTCATCGATGACATTCTTGTGTATTCGAAGACCCCGGAGGAGCATGAGGAGCACCTGAGGATGGTTTTGGAGACTCTCAAGAAAGAGGAGCTTTACGGGAAGCTTTCGAAGTGCGAGTTCTTTCTTGACAAGGTTGAATTCCTTAGGCATGTAGTGACGGGTGACGGGATCTCAGTTAACCCGAAAAAGATCGAGGCAGTGGAGTCGTGGGCTGCTCCCAGTTCAGTGGCTGAGATCAGGAGTTTTCTCGGACTAGCAGGTTACTACAGGAGGTTTGTACAAGGCTTCTCCAGGATTGCAGGACCGATGACTAGGCTGACCAGGATGGACGTGGATTTTGTCTGGACGGAGGATTGTCAGGCCGCATTTGATGAGCTGAAGAAGAGGTTGACGACAACTCCAGTATTGACGTTGCCATCGGGGACAGGTGGATTCACTATCTACAGTGATGCTTCAGGGAAGGGTTTGGGTTGCGTTCTTCAGGAGCACGGGAAGGTGATTGCCTATGCTTCCAGGCAATTACGTCCTTATGAGAAGAACTATCCCACCCACGATTTGGAGTTGGCAGCGGTTATTTTTGCTCTAAAGCTGTGGAAACACTATCTGTACGGAGAGCGTGTGGAGATCTTCACCGACTACAAAAGCTTGAAATACGTGTTTACACAGAAAGAGCTGAACATGAGGCAAAGTAGGTGGTTGGAGTTTATGAAGGACTTCAACATTTCATTACAGTACCACCCAGGAAAGGCCAACGTAGTCGCCGATGCCTTGAGCAGGTATCCGATGGCTATGTACATGACGACAGACAGACACTTGTTTGTCGATCTTGAGAGCTTGGGAATTGAGGTGCTAGTTCCTGGTATCGAGATTCAGATGTGGGGATTGCAGATACAGTCCGAGCTGATGGAAAGAATCAGAGCTACGCAGTATGATGATGAGGCTTTGAGGAGTATCAGGGCACAGGTTCGGACTAGATTATCAGAGGAGCACTATTGCTGATGATGGGTCATTACGGCACGGTACTAGGATATGTGTGCCGAGCGGGGAGCTGCGCGAGGAGGTTTTGCAGGAGGCGCATCACTCTCAGTACTCGATGCATCCAGGTGCCAACAAGATGTATCGAGACCTGAGGGAGCACGTATGGTGGTATGATATGAAGCGCGAGGTAGCACGCTTTGTATCCCGGTGTTTAGTGTGTCGGCAGGTAAAGGCGGATAGACAGAGGCCAGGTGGATTGCTTCAGCCTTTACCCATCCCAGAGTGGAAGTGGGAGCACGTGACTATGGATTTCGTTTCGGGGTTTTCGCTTTCTCCAGGAGGAAAAGACGCGATTTGGGTCATCGTGGACAGGTTGACCAAATCAGCCCACTTCTTACCATTCAAAGTGGGTACGTCGACGGAGAAGCTAGCAGAGATGTATGTGCGGCAGATTGTCAGATTACATGGGGTTCCTGTGAACATCGTCTCGGATCGGGATAGTCGTTTCACTTCCCACTTCTGGAGGAGTTTGCAGGCTAGCTTGGGCACTCAGCTCAAGTTCAGTACCGCATATCACCCCCAGACAGACGGGCAGTCGAAGAGGACTATTCAGACTCTCGAGGATATGCTACGCAATTGTGTTCTGGATCTCGAAGGTTCTTGGGAGGATCATCTACACCTGGTAGAGTTTGCTTACAACAACAGCTACCAGACCAGTATTGAGATGTTACCATTCAAGGCTCTATATGGACGGAGGTGCCGCACACCGTTATCTTGGGATGATGTTGAAGAGAGAGCCTTGTTGGGACCAGAAATGGTCGTGGATGCAGCGGGGAAGGTGAAACTCATTAGAGATAGACTTCGAGTGGCACAAGACAGACAGCGGCATTGGGCCGACAACCACCGTAGACCCTTGGAGTTTGAGGTATAGGTTTTGTTAAAATTGCTTGTGATTGTTTTGTTTTAGATTGCGTGTTAAGACTGTATTGTTCTAGGTTGGCGATTTGGTGTTCTTGCGGATTTCTACGACACGGGGCACGATTCGCTTTGGTGGAGGCGGAAAGCTTAGTCCACGGTACATCGGACCTTTCGGTATTCTTGCGAGTGTCGGTGCAGTGAGTTACAGACTAGACTTGCCGCCAGCACTGGAGGGAGTACATGACGTGTTCTACGTGTCGCAGCTGAGACGGTACGTGGCAGATTCTAGTCACGTACTAGATCACTCGGAGATCGAGGTTGGTCCAACTCTCAGCTATCCTGAGCAGCCTGTAGAGATTTTGGATCGCAGGGAGAAGGTATTACGGAACCAGACTATTCCTTTGGTTCGTGTTGCATGGAGATATCACTCTCCAGGTGAGTCAACCTGGGAGAGGGAGGACGAAATGCGCGAGCAGTACCCGTATCTCTTCTAGCCTTGAGGTATAGTTATTATTGTTCTGATTGTGTACTTGTGCTAGTTTAGTTCAATTTCGAGGGCGAATTTTTTTGTTAGGGTAGACTTGTTATTACCACATTTCTAGAGTAGGGACTTTGTTGTCATTTGCAATATTTATATAAATTGTGTTGTAGTTACATAATATGTATAATGTGTGGTATTATTATTATTAATGATATGGGTTAGTGGACTAGACTTGATGTGACATGGACTTTACATTAGACTAGTCATATTTGAACCCACTAGTTAATACCTATCCTTTTAATTAGAAATTTGTTAAACCCCTCACTTAGGATTAAACTCCACTTATTTGAATAACTTTTCATGACTAACCATAGGGGCATTGAGGACCTTATGCATTGCAAACCCTAAGTCCTAGGTGTGGCCGGCCCTATATAAAGAGAGGGCGCCTCCCTCAAATTCATCATAGCTCATGAAGAAAAACCCTAGAAATAGTTCTTCCCCAAACCCTTTCCTTCCTCCACAAAATTTCAGAAATTAAACCTCCAAACCCTCTCATTTCCCTCATCTAAGAGGCCTAGAAGCTTAGGTCACAAGGAGCCTTGGAGAAGAAGAAGTTTGCATTGGGAATCCATCTCCCAATAGGTGAAAATCTGAAATCTCTCTTTAAAATTCTGTTTTACTTATTTTGTTGGCCATTAGGAACCCACCCATGGTTTAGGAATAGCTACGAGGGGGGAAAATTAGTTTCATTTGGTTCCCATAGTGTTTTCTTCATGGTGTTATATGTATATTTGGGATTTTGTGTTTTAAGGGTGTATTTTTCCTCTATTTTTCATAACAACTAATCATTATATATATATATATATATATATATATATTTGATATGAATATATGTTATTAGTTGTGATTGGGGTTTTTGGCAAGAGGTTTGGTTGTGTATCATGAGTATCCTAGATTAGTGCACACTAGGTGTTTGTTTAAATGTATAAGTGTGTATGTGTCTATGTATATATGTGGATGTTTTGGTTTGTGTGTGTGTAACACTGGAGCATTGTGAGCATGGGGTGTAATTCAGTGTGTACATGGAGAGAGAGGGGGAATGGGTGATCTATTGTGGGCTCGAATACCCACTGTGGTGCAGTCCAGATTGCTACTGCAGATATAAGGGGAAGGACTCGGGGATGTTGTAGGTGATGTAAGAGGGAGAGCTCGGGTTGCCGGCAAGGGGGTTTCAGTCAGGAGATAGCAGCAACATCTTGAGCAGTCAATGCATGCAGAGGCAGCAGTAGGGTGCTTGTGCTTAGGCTTGAGTTGTTGCATGTGTTAGGAGTTGAGGTGTATCAGTGACTGATACCATTATCAGTGGGGATCGAGTTCTATACACTTTAGTGTGGGTATATCCGAGTTATAAGGGGATTTGATACTGATACATAGAGTATCGGTGATGGTATCATTTGAGTTAGTATGGTAGTAATCAGTTAAGGTTTTGGGCTTATTGTCTATGTTAGTCTGTTAGGTGTTTAAGTAAGGGAAGAAAGAACACATGTGAGATTACGTGATAGTGTGAGGAATGGTTTGGAGAGTGAAGTGTGACTGTGGTGTGCGTGTGTTCAGCAACTTACTTGCTATACCATTGAACATCATCATGCAGGAACAGTTGCCACATTTGCAGCAGGGTACACACTAGGTGCAGTCAGTGTTCGAGCACTGCAGGAGGGTAGAGAGAGGTCTGCATGCTTGTGACAGGCAAGAGGGAAAGAACAACAAGTAGTGGATGAGTGGTCTGGACTGTTGTGGCAGTGAGAGTTTGAAGGAGGCTCGGGTATGAGTGTTGCCATAACAGAGAAACAATAGCAGTTACAAATTGCAGTAGCAATTAGTAGATAGGATGAGGGAGTATGGTGTTACGCCCCGATCTCCCGCAGGCTAATCGGTAGTCCCCGCTAGGCGAGAATCACCTACGCCAGCGCTCCCGCTGGACGATCGCTTGACCCATATGGGCTTCATGCCGCACGAGCACGAGCAGCGTCCGTGCAAGGCCGAGGTTCATGCTGGCGATAAGAGGTCTAAGCCACAGAGTCGCACAGATTGTCCGAGTGCAGCGGAATTATAAACGCATAGGCGATTGGTAACAAGTTTACTGAGTCGACAATAGCGGAAACATTGAATAACACAAGTAGAAGTAAAGCAAACTCTTTATTGATATTGCACAAGTGTTACAGGCGGCGTATAGCCGAGATTACAAATCGCACAAGTCTCTCTCTCTGAAACAGTAAAAGCGTGCCAAGTGGCTACATTTATGGAATGAAGTAGAGGCGATGTTCCAACGTTATGTCCTGTATATGTGCTTTAGTTCCGGATCGCAACGCTCCAAGGCTCCAGAGTGAACTCACGCCTTAGCACGCACGAAGGAGGCATCCACACCGAACGAGGTTCTCCCGCACCCTGTAAGCAATCTGGTAGGTTATCAGTACATGAATGCACTGGTGGGGAGGCTACTCGCCCGCTCGACAAATCCAAACACGTAATATAGGTTCCATGCACCATCTATTTAGTTATCTTTCTAGTATTGCCTTAGGATCAGTTTCATGGCAAATATTGAATAGCCTAACTCGTATGGCAGTGCGCCGTGCGATATAAGAGAAAACACTGCGAGACTTACCAACTTACCATTTGTCCTTTCCTGTCCAAGGCAAACCAAGTTAATTCAAGCACGAGCATTTATAATGAAAACCATGGCAATAGCATATGCACAAGTGTTATGAGCGAGACTATGTTTCGGGTGCACGAGTATACAAGACATCCAAAAGTGTTGCAATGGATGTTTAAGTGTTTCTATGGATCGCTCGGGTTGCTCCACTTGTATAGATGACTTATACTCATTCCGTTCAGGTGGTTCTGATGTCTCGAATGCGATGCAATGACTCGCACGCGGATAGCCGCTAGCGAGGATGACTTATCTATATGAACAGGAGGTCATTGGCACGGCGCCATAGAGGACGGTGTAGTCTTTTGTAGGAATGGTGTGCAAGCAAAAACATGAGGCATTGCACACACACCCCGCTCGAAGCATGCGACTACTGTTCAGGAGTTCCGACCGGTCGGATAGGCCCCGGTGCCCCGGAAACCGTCCGCGAAACGGGATATAACAATGATCCCCCTTATAAAACAAGTTGTCCGTGATCATACAAGTCTTGGGTCAATCCATTTTCACAACCTGACATGATAATCTGTGATTCTTATTCTGAACCGAGCATTTGCTCCACGTGCTGTGATTCTTGATTTACTTGGCAGGATTCTCGTTCAGAGGTAAACTTGATATGATTATCATTCAGATATAAACTTGACAAAATCCTCGATCAGTGATCCACTTGCCTTGATGCATTCCCCTGGTTCTGGGACTGCCTTGGACCTAACAATCCCGGATACTTTCAGGTTCATACTTGCACGGAACGACTATTAGTTAGTCTTCCGAGGAGAACTAGATGAATGCATGACATGCACAGTGTTACACGGTCGAGGCATAGTTTATGGGACAAGCATTGAATCGAGGCAAGAGTACAAGTTAGCATATAAGCAAGCAAGCATTGCATTCATACGAAAACTCAAGCATTTACGTTGGCTCGGGCCCGAGGGTAAGCCGAGGAGTGAAACCGTAAAGGGACTTACCGAGTGACATGATCTAGGTTTGTGCAGTGTAGCAAGTAAAGCAGTGCACTAAGAAGAGCGTATACATATCGTCCTACTCGAGGCATAGCTGGTCTAGTTGCACAAGGCAAAGGTAGCATACAAGGGTCTGATTATAAGCAATATTTTATTTTCATGTTCTAACACAAGCAATACAAGTTGTGATTATTCCCTTAGCTAGGTGCGTTGTGTTCTTATTAGCATGCAGGGGGTGATTCACCTAGCGACTAGCATGAAACATCCATATTTTAAGTGTGTTGGCTAAGCAAAGACAAGTTCATCGTAGCCACCCACCTTAGCGATGATTCGCCTCGGTCGAGCGATACTTCGAGCAAGCCTCTGAAAGCATAAGCCGGAACTCCTGAAGGGCCAAGTCTGGAAATCCTGTTTGCCTTAAACGAGTATTCTCGCTAAAGCAAAGCGGGTCGGGACATTGCACTTTTGTCGTTTGAATCGGCAGTCCGCTTGAGCGGAACGAGTCGTTACATTATACACCACTCAAAAAAAGTTTCGTCCTCGAGACTTCCTTAGCGCAGGCCGTTCTATCGCATTATCGAATCTAACCCAAGCGTAGCAATCGGTACCACTAAATCCATTTGAACACAATCTCCTACTCGGTCCTTACGCCGTGTAGCGTGTATGCCGAGTCAGTCTCATTTGCGCCTTAGTGCGGGACATGTTGCTTAACGTGGGGTACGTTTCAAATTTAGCGATCTATGGCTGAGGCAAACTTATACAAGTCGTTATACTTGTCCAGGCAGATATTCACTTGCACTAGCATTGAGGTTAGCATATCGCGAGTCTGGATCGTACACATATTCGAAGTGCCCCTCAAACATATGCATGTCAACCAACTCGGCGGTAGCGAAGTCTTAGCACTCGAGTTTCACATATCATTGAGTCTTGGATCGTGCACACGTTCAAGGCGTCCCTCAAACATATGCATTCAACCAAACTTAGATATAATGAATTCGGACAAGCTACTTGCGAAAATCTCAAGGGTTCTCGTTTTATGAATCACAAGGATACTTCCGATAGGGTCAATCAAATCCAAGTCATTTTTCCATTCCAACCAATTATTTGCACTACCGTTTAGCATGATCTATTCGATTTACCGACTAGCGTTCATCCGTTCGGGTCAAACATAGTACACGTTATCGTTCCAAGTCTAACCCTAAGTCTTGTTGTCCCAGTTCTATAGCTTGTTCAAGCAATATGCTAAAGTCGGTCACACAGGTTCTTTCACTCGGCACAGGGTCGTCTGCCTAATTGCTAGGCCAGCTCACAAGGTCATAGGTACAAGTTCAAGCACACGATACATCGTACAAATTCGTCTTACGATGCTCGCCCTAATTCCTATGGTCAAACCATTGTTCATTTGCACGGGGTGTTCTACCCAAGCTCGTTTCACTCAGATTTCTAACATCGAGCACGGATCATCCTACTCTCAATAACACGTTCGTTTGCAAGGGGTTCGAGTCCGTTCAGTAAAATCCACAATATTCAAGATGTAGGACAAGCCTAGTGATTTGCATAGTCTATCTCCTCAAGTATATTCGATAGAATCTCTATCCATACCAAGTCTAGACCACCAAGCCAAGATTCAATTCTAAACCTTTAGTTATAACTCCAAGTCTTGTTCAACCTGATTCACGTATCCGTTTATGAAACCATCAAGCGTGATTTATTTCAGGTTCTAGGATAACTTATCCTCGAAACACATTCCGATCACTCGCATTCCAAATTTGTCTTATCGTGTCGAACCAAAAGTCAAGACGATCCATTAATTGTCACGCTCCGTCTCCCGCAAGTTCGATCACCCTCGTTGGACGTGAGATCACCACGCCAACGCTTCCGCTAGATAATCGTCCTAATCCGGACGTGACGCATACACGAGCATAGAGTTACGCTCGCACAAGGCAAGAACGTTGAACAATATGGCTATTCGACACGATCGAGACACCTTATCATTTAACCTTTGCTCCACCCAAGTCATATCTATTCATCCACCAAGTCATGTACGTTTATGCAGTGATTATAATTCATCTAGTAAAATTATCCAACTTCAATGTTATCGTTCGGTAAATCTATAGTCTATTTCTTTCATTCCTCAAGCAACTAGTTCAATTATTCAAGCCCAAGTCTATTCCATCTTTTTGATACGTTCTATTCATCGAGTTCGTTTTGGATAATCACCAAACATGTTCTCGTGAGTTCGATCATCCCCGCTGTACGTGAAATCACCACGTCAGCGCTTCCGCAGGATAATCGTTCCCGTTGGGACTGATTTCGTATGTTATCATTTCGAACTTGATTTCAAGATCGTTCTTCCAAACTCCAAGCCAAATTCATTATTTCTTATCTCTTTCATCGAACCACAATATTCATTTTCGGGCTAACTTTTATTCGAGCGATATTATTTTCAAGTTCAATCCGTTTGTTTTAATCCGAAATCGCTCGTACAATCCTTCAAGTTTCAAACAAATTTCCTTAACCAAGATATCGATTTCCTTTTTCGTAAATCCCAATTCGATATAAGCCTTATCATTTATTCAAGACATTATGAAATTGTTCAATCCGACTATCGCATGAAACTTATGAATCCGTTAGGACATTTCTAAATGATCCATACACCACTCGGAATTGAGTCATCCAATCAAATTCTCAATCATGTGTTCGCATCAATCGCTAGCATATTCACCAAGTCGTTCCTAGAATTCCTGCACGATACGTAGGTATCGCCTGATAAATCTTTAATCGATAAATCCTGTTGACAGTCGTCCAAGTAAACCATTTTCGATTTGTATCTTCCAGTACGGAATACCGTTCGAGCTATTTTCCAAAATCCAAATACGATTCTCAATATTCGCCTAAGCGATAAATCCGAGAATGTTTTTATCGGTTGGCATTCTAAGTCTGACTTATCCCCTTTTTCCTGAACGATATCCAAATCTCGTTTGCAACTTGCTTGCACCAAAGGGTCTTGGCGCGCGATACTAGCCGGAAGGCTGTGTGCAAAGCTAACCATTTGGGACAATATTCGATTCCGTACACTAACCAGTTGGGCAAACATGTATAGGCATTTCGGGTTCGTACATAAGTCGCGACTCTAGCACGAGTCTATTCCCAAAGGTCTAGCACAGGTCGGCACAAAGGCCTTAACATCACAATTTCGTACAAGCAATCACATCATTCACATGCACTTTTCGAAAGTATTTAGACTTATTGTTGGAACATTTCGTTTGGGACATTGAGAGAGAGTGTGTGCACATAACCCACGAACGAGCTTTCGAAACGGAGAAAATCGAAACGAAGTCCAAAGGCGTATAGCCAAGCTCTGATACCAATCTGTCACGTCTCGATCTTCCGCAGACTAATCGGTCGTCCCCGCTAGGCGAGAATCACCTACGCCAGCGCTCTCGCGGGACGATCACTTGACCCATCTGGGCGTGATGCCGCACGAGCATGAGTCGCGCCCGTGCAAGGTCGAGGTACATGCTGGCGATAAGAGGTCTAAGTCACAGAGTCGTACAGATTGTCCGAGTGCAGCGGAATTATAAACGCATAGGCGATTGGTAACAAGTTCACTGAGTCGACAATAACGGAAACATTGAATAACACAAGTAAAAGTAAAGCAAACTCTTTATTGATATTGAACAAGTGTTACAGGCGGCGTATAGCCGAGATTACAAATCGCTCAAGTCTCTCTCTCTGAAACAGTAAAAGCGTGCCAAGTGGCTACATTTATGGAATGAAGTAGAGGCGATATTCCAACATTATGTCCTGTATATGTGCTTTAGTTCCGGATCGCAACGCTCCAAGGCTCCAGAGTGAACTCACGCCTTAGCACGCACGAAGGAGGCATCCACACCGAACGAGGTTCTCCTGCACCCTGCAAGCAATCTGGTGGGTTATCAGTACATGAATGCACTGGTGGGGAGGCTATTCGCCCGCTCGACAAATCCAAACACGTAATATAGGTTCCGTGCACCATCTATTTAGTTATCTTTCTAGTATTGCCTTAGGATCAGTTTCATGGCAAAGATTGAATAGCTTAACTCGTGTGGCAGTGCGCCGTGATATAAGAGGAAACACGGCGAGACTTACCAACTTACCATTTGTCCTTTCTTGTCCAAGGCAAACCAAGTTAATTCAAGCACGAGCATTTATAATGAAAACCAAGGCAATAACATATGTACAAGTGTTATGAGCGAGACTATGTTTTGGGTGCACGAGTATACAGGACATCCAAAAGTGTTGCAATGGATGTTTAAGTGTTTCTATGGATCGCTCGGGTTGCTCCATTTGTATAGATGACTTATACTCATTCCGTTCAGGTGGTTCTGATGTCTCGGATGCGATGCAATGACTCGCACGCGGATAGCCGCTAGCGAGGATGACTTATCTATATGAATAGGAGGTCACTGGCACGGCGCCATAGAGGACGACGTAGTCTCTTGTCGGAATGGTGTGCAAGCAAAAACATGAGGCATTGCACACACATTCCGCTCGAAGCAGGCGACTACTGTTCAGGAGTTTCGACCGGTCGGATAGACCCCGGTGCCCCGGAAACCGTCCGCGAAACGGGATATAACAATGATCCCCCTTGTAAAACAAGTTGTCCGTGACCATATAAGTCTTGGGTCAATCCATTTTCACAACCTGACATGATAATCTGTGATTTTTATTCTGAACCGAGTATTTGCTCCACGAGCTGTGATTCTTGATTTACTTGGCAGGATTCTCGTTCAGAGGTAAACTTGATATGATTATCATTCAGATGTAAACTTGACAAAATTCTCGATCAATGATCCACTTGCCTTGATGCATTCCCCTGGTTCGGGGACTGCCTTGGTGACCTAACGGTCCCGGATACTTTCAGGTTCATACTTGCACGGAACGACTATTAGATAGTCTTCCGAGGAGAACTAGTGAATGCATGACATGCACAGTGTTACACGGTCGAGGCATAGTTTATGGGACAAGCATTGAATCGAGGCAAGAGTACAAGTTAGCATATAAGCAAGTAAGCATTGCATTCATACGAAAACTCAAGCATTTACGTCGGCTCGGGCCCGAGGGTAAGCCGAGGAGTGAAACCGTAAAGGGACTTACTGAGCGACATGATCTAGGGTCGTGCAGTGTAGCAAGTAAAGTAGTGCACTAAGAAGAGCGTATA
Organism: Iris macrosiphon; assembly: GCA_036927795.1. Lineage (NCBI taxonomy): Eukaryota > Viridiplantae > Streptophyta > Magnoliopsida > Asparagales > Iridaceae > Iris > Iris macrosiphon. Next base: position 175,070,236 of record JAYESA010000010.1, read on the forward strand.
CATATCGTCCTACTCGAGGCATAGCGGATCTAGTTGCACAAGGCAAAGGTAGCATACAAGGGTCTGATTATAAGCAATATTTTATTTTCATGTTCTAACACAAGCAATACAAGTTGGGATTATTCCCTTAGCTAGGTGCGTTGTGTTCTTATTAGCATGCAGGGGGTGATTCACCTAGCGACTAGCATGAAACATCTATATTTTAAGTGTGTTGGCTAAGCAAAGACAAGTTCTTCGTAGCCACCCACCTTAGCGATGATTCGCCTCGGTCGTGCGATACTCCGAGCAAGCCTCTGAAAGTCTAAGCCGGAACTCCTGAAGGGCCAAGTCTGGAATCCTTTTTGCCTCAAACGAGTATTCTCGCTGAAGCAAAGCGGGTCAGAACATTACACTTTTGCCGTTTGAATCGGCAGTCCGTTTGAGCGGAACGGGTCGTTACATATGGTGTTAACTGGTGCCTATGTATCAGGCAACTATCAGTGTTGGAGTTTCACAAGACCTGGGCAGTGGCTAAGGGTTACAATGGTGGTTCACAATAAAGTATCAGTATAGAGGAAAACTGGTAGTAAAGAGTATCAGTAATTGTTATACTCATATGGGTATAGGTGATGTAGGTATCAGTGAGGTACTAGGCTAAGGGTTCCCAGGTAGTGAACTGCAGGTAAGGGGGGTATCCTGAGATATAACAGTATGTACATCCTAGATTTTTGAGAGTGAGCAGTAGCAACACCTGGAATGGGGTACAGTGAGGTTGAGTCCAATTTAAACTGTGATGAGCATGTGATGCACAAGCTTGTACAGTTGTCCAATAACTTGCATTTGAGTAGCTGCAATGTGCAGATTAGCACAGGTGTAGGAGCCATGCATCAACTATTTCAGCATCCAAGTAGCAGTAGCTGTAGGTAGGTGAGGGAGAAGTGTTGTGGGAGTTTAAAGTATCAATTAGTGTGCGTTGAGTGAATCAATGTCCAAGTTATAAGTGTGCATTAGCTTTATGGATCCAGTACAGAATTGTACCAGAACATGAGTAAGGGTTTTGGTGTTGATGACAGTATGGGAGATGAGTTAATGTTGAGACTAACCAAGATATGAGACACTATACCAAGGTAATATTAAGGACCAGGGTTAGTTAAGATATGTAGATAGTTAGGGGTATTAGTATCTAACCTTGAGTTAGGATAGAGTTATGGTTGAAGGTTGATACCTAGTAGTTTTGGGTATATGCTAAGGTTTTAGCACTAGGATACCAGGTGATTAGAGTATAGTGTTGGTATTGGGCCATGTTGGCAGTTAAGGAAATTACTTGATACCAATGAGAACATATCAATAGTATATAGTATAATTAATGATTGCTAGTATTAGTAATATTAGTTAATACAGTCTAATATTAGCTAGGTATTAACTAGTACGAACTTGTATACCTTAGCATGACTTAGAAAACTTAGAATAGCGAGGTAATGACCTAATAACCTAGTATGGACTCATACATGGCCTAGAAACACCATACTTAGCTAGTTTCACATGCTTATCATCTCATATCAATCATTGATACTTACATTTCATATTTAGGTCATTGTGACTCCATCTTGGACATCGATTCTCATTCCTTGCTCAGGACCACATGCGAGTACATTCTCTGACAGTTTTTATTATTTTGATTATTACTATGATTCTAGTTGTAGTGTATACTTGATTCCGACACAGTGGATACACGGGCTAGTATCATCTCATATCAATCATTGATACTTACATTTCATATTTAGGTCATTGTGACTCCATATTGGACATCGATTCCCATTCCTTGCTCAGGACCACAGACGAGTATATTCTCTGACAGTTTTCATTATTTTGATTATTACTATGATTCTAGTTGTAGTGTATACTTGATTCCGACACAGCGGATACACGGGCTAGTATCATAGATACCTGTCATGAGGAGTCGTGATTGGAATCCATCGTACTGGCTGGGGACGGGGAAATATTAGCAAGATTATGTGATCATACCCCATTTTACATGCATCATAGCTCACTCCACATATCACGTAGAGTGTAGCCTGACCGTTTACATGCCTCATAGCCTGTTATATATGATTAGCCTGACTATTGCTCGCATCATAGCTAACCAGATGGTTTGCCTGACCTCACATGTATCATAGCTAATCATATATAACAAGCCTGATCTAGTCCCAAGCCGATCACATAGCAAACTGATATTTCACAACACTTAGCTAGAATTCCTATTCTTTTATTTCAGTACACTCATTTCTAGCATTCACATATATCTGTTCATTGCTAGTTAGTTCTATATGCTGATTATATGTCTCTCCAGTATTCCTTATTTTCCAGTATTTCTTCATCATGTATTTCCTTACACTGTATTATAGTTATTATCAATATAATTGAAATTGCTGTTAGTGTTTGTGCTTCGCTCCAATCCTGACTGGATAACATTTTCAGATGATCTCGAGGATTTCTGCCCTACCCACTATGGTCCAGGAGTAGATGGAGATTACATCCCGGAGATTCCAGAGGAGCCACTCTCCTTAGAGAAGACACCACCCGTAGTCGTTTAGACAGCTTTTAGCCTAGTTATTATGTATTGGGTTGTTCTAAACTTTGAGACTTGAGTTGTATTATGTTGAGACTATTTATGTTGAGACAGTTAGACTCTAGACTTATTATTGTTATTTGAGTTGTGTTCTAGACTTATGTCAGAATTTCTTTATATCTTTCATATCTTATCGTGTCATTTACCTTTTTATAGTTATTGTGATTGAGTACCTTATGAATTGATGATCATATGCATATTCATTGTCCTCCTTATGGAGTTGAGATCATTGACAGGTTATTTTTGTGAGTTGTGTTAGTAGTATTGAGACCTAGACAACATTCAACCGCTGATGCTGCGGCGTATGCTGGACGTACCCATGGCTCATGCCCAAATTTCGGGTGCGGTTCGTGACAACATCTGAGTGTATCATATCAAAAGCAGCTAAACTTCTATTTCCAGAACTCATATAAGAGCTTCTGGTATTTTTTCCAAGCTCACAAGTTTCACAAACCTACTTTTGTTTATTAGCTTTTTGATACATAGATGGATATATCCGATTCAGTAGACTGAATGAAGAGTGTCACATGCGCTGATGTTGAAGTAATAATTCTACTTCTACAGTTCTTCGTGGCTCCTCCGGTTGTGCTTTCTCCACCAGTGACGCTAGTGCTGCATCCAGTCCACCCATGTCCAAGTACCATAACCCCTTATGCCAAGTGTCAGTCCCCAGCCGTCTCCCTGTTCCCTTCTCCTGAAAAGTCACCTTAGGAATGTCAAAGGAAACAATACAATTAAGTTGAAGAACAATGACACTAATGGACAAAAGATTAACAGGAAAAGATGGAGCATGCAAGACATCAGTAAGGGTCATGGAAGAGGTGCATTCAACCGTGCATTTACCCAAAATGGGTCTGACAATACCATCAGCAGTCTGAATGCTTTCAGGCGTTGTCAGGTGAGTGTATTCTTGGAACTCACGATGGGAACCCGTGACATGGCGAGATGCCCCAGAGTCAATTATCCAACCTGGCTAGTGGACAGATGCAAGGGCATGAGCATGTATACATGTGCTTGTTTGGGCATAGTAGGTGATGTTACCCCAGGAGGTAGTTGGAGTCGATGCCCCAGGGGTGGTGGCTTGACTGTCACCAGATCCAAGCCTCATTCCGAGTGACTGATTTTTACTTCCCTCTTCTGCCAGATTTGTCTTGTGCCCTCCAAAATGATTACTTCTGCCACCAGTATAGCCTCCTCTGCCACCCCTATGCCCTCCAAGGCCGCGTCTGTCGCCGCTGGACTGGCCTCTCAAGGGTTTCGTACAGAATCTGATGAAGTGTCCAGGGTCTCCATAGTTGTAGCACCCTCCCCCTCCAAAAGAATTTGGGTTAAAAACTGCTAGGGCTGATATTTTCCCCCTGGAGAATTAGTGGTGGTAGGCATCAACTTCAATCGTGCCTCTTCTTGTGCCATAACAGCTATGGCCTCCTCCAGTGATGACAGCCTGGGTTGTGCAAGTAGGGCATTCCTCTTCTGCTCAAATGCTGGGTTGAGCCCCTTTAGGAACTTCATCATCCTCTGTCGCGAAACATACTTCATGAACTTCTTATAATATTTCGCAAATGCCAGTTCCACTTGCTCATCCTCCACGCCAATAGGATCATAATGGTCGAGATCTGACCAATACTTCTTCAGCAGAGTTGCGTACTCAGAGATGGTGTGGTCTTCTTGGACCAACTTATCAAGTTCATCTTGTAGTTGGAAGACCCTCATAGGGTTGCCCGACCCTGAGTACATGTCTTTTAGCGTCCTCCAAATGTCATCAACACCCTCTATCGCTTCAATATTGCCCAACACTTGGTCGGTCAATGAAGCTGTCAACCATCCAGCTTCCACATTGTTGACGATTTCCCACACAACAAACTCCCGTGAGGAGTGATCTTCAGGTGCCTTGTGTCACGCTCCAATCTCCCGATAGCTCAATAGTCCCCGCTGAACGTGAATCACCACGTTGTAGCTCTCCCGCAGGACAATCGTTCACATCGGGACGTGATGCCGTACGAGCCTGGAGTTGCGCTCGTACAAGGCGATGATGTCAAACACCAAAGTTAACAACGAAACGACCAAATTGCAACGAAAGTCAAGTATTGTGTACCAAGCACACATCAGAGTAATACGCAGCGAAGCTCTCGATAGGGTCCAAATGAAATGCCACAAAGGCGATGAAATACACTTGCTCCTTTCTCTAGCTTATAAAGGTACTTACAGTTCATACATCATGTCCCGTATATCCAAGCAGTGCCACTACACCTGCGTACCTGAAATAATGCCCACAAACGTGGGTCAGTACACAGCCGTACTGGTGAGCGGGGTAACCCACTCGTCTAAGCCGACACTAAGTAAATAGTGAATGCAAACAGTTATATGGTGATCTTTCTAGTTGAATCCTAGATTCATTTCATGGCATAGGGATGACATGTTAAGGAAAGCTGTAAAGCAGTTTAAGCATGCAAGCATTCAACTCAATCTAATCGACAAGCAAAACATAACCAACTCGAAGGAAACTAGCATGCAAACCGTCCTACTCAAGCCCAAGCAACACGATAACATATCGAACCATCAACCAAGCCTCAATATCCATTCCTCAACCAAAAACTTACAATCCAATCTCAAAGTGCATACTCTTGTCGAGGTAAGGTGGCCGCGCCTACACGAAGCACAAACCAACCACAGTAAAGCAAGCCAACACTTATCTATATGAAGTCACTGGCCAAGCCATAAAGGACATTGATCGGACTAATCAATAGGCAGTTCTACTCGATCCAGCGATGGGCTGGTATCGTATCGAACTATCGACACCGCGCCCAAGATGCGTTACCCTTGTCTCCTCCATGGCAGAACGGTCCCGGCGCCCCGGAGCCTCATCCCGTTCTAGGAAACCAAACCCTGTGCAACACAGGTTGTCCGTGACATCCAGACACCAAGTAGGTATGACGAGAGGATCGAACATTCTCGCCCCACCAAGCGATCCAAGACTCGTTCAACCAAATATCCAACCAAAATATCCAACCAAAGATCCATAACCAAGATATCCAATAACCATTTTCCAACATATAGCCCAAGGCACCAAATCCCAAGTTATCCCATAGGCACAATGTCGCTTCTCAACACAGTGTTTCAAATTGGGTGCAACACCCCGCGCTCAGAACAATCCCGTGGCACAATGTTCCAATAGTGGCACAATGCCCCAACAGTGGCACAATGCCCTCGCTGATGCAGTTGTTCGGTTTCGAACCACAACTGCTAGCTTTACTTGACAAAGCGCCTAAGTGATACTCGTGCACGGATGCACGCTCGCTCGCCCGAATTATCCGGTGTTCCAACCAAGATGTATAATTCCAACTGCTTCTCCAACTGTCCCAAATGTATAATCCAACTCTAGCTCCAACTATCCATACGCGCAAACCAATTCAAGCCACAATCCTATCCAAGCAAACGACGTACACTCTATGCACGCCTCAGTGTAGTGATTCTTAAGTTTCAGCCCAAGTGTTCAAGCCTTTTCGTGTTTTCCATATTATTAGGCATGAAGGAGTAGAGGAGAAGGGAAAGAGCCCACTCACAATGTTTGATTCCGTTAAGCATCATGTCCTGCCGATACGGCCAATCCCTTGAACCCGTGGTCGGATGCAAAGCTCGATCTACTCAACTGGTATGACCGTGCGAGCAGGTCGTGCTCTCCAAATCATCCGACTGATCGGACTAAGGAAGACGGCATTATCGCTCCCATCCAGCTATCTCAGTACTGTTCTGAACGAACACCTGATTCCCATCGAACTCCGTTAGCCATCTGTACATGAAACCAACTAAATCAATATTTCTTCCCAAAATCCAACAAATCAAATGTAACCAGCTATTGTTTTATTCAATCCGACTCAGCGTAACGCACCGTGCGGTTCCGGGGTGTTACATAATATACCACTTAGAATCAGGTTCGTCCACGAACCGTGCTGGTACTCATTCCTATCACATGTCGCTTGTCCAATTCATAACTCTGCTCTATGCAACTCTCATACTCACGATCCTGACTCAGCATCTCGCTCTGCTGAACGCTCGTACAAATTCCCGAATTCCCACATCCTCCTTGCAGCTCAATACGAATTCCTCATATTGCTTAGTTTTGGATCGTACACATATTTAAGGCGTCCCTAAAATACATGCATTTCAGCCGAGCTTTGCGATAGCAAATTTGAACAAGTTACAAGGGTATCTTTATGTCCGAGGCATGCATTGTTTTACTCCCAATTGAACCAATCCTTATTTCCATTCCAACATATTCGCTTGAGCACTAGTCTCAAATATGATGATTTTCCACCGACTCAATCAGTTCGTGTTCCAACTCAATCCATCCAACTATCTCTGAATCCGCACTAGCAACATCTCCAAATATATCTCATGCACCGAACGATCATCACAACTGATACTACCCCAGCTATGCGACTTACCCAAATATCAAACTTTGCTTAGATCAGCTCAGCCCAACACCTTTTCCTTGATCTCAATACCTCACTGGGTGAACATCTATATTGAGGTTCGTGTGATCCATGAAGATCTCGCCGCCATGCCAAAGGGATAGTGTCGCCACATTTTCAACGTGGACACTCGCCACAATTCCTAGGTTGCGCATGGAATAGTTCTTCGCGCTGCTTCCACTGCCTCGAAGCATAGGATATCACCTTTGCCTTCTGAACGAGCACGCTTCCCAGACTAAGTTCCGATGCATCATGTAAATCTGAGGCACGTCTGTCCCTTCAAGTATTCGCAAAGATTTGATCTGAACGAGCCGCTGCTTTAACTTCACGAGCTAGTTTCACAGTCGTCAATTCATATGAATGCTATTCCCTTCCAGGGCACGATGAGTCAGAAGCGATGCCATCTACAAAAATCTGTGACTCTGAGTCTCATCAGTTGACTAGGCTATTTCCACCATCGCTCCGATCTTCCGGCTGCATCTTCAGCTGAAGGCTATCCCAAGGATCTCTCAAATCCAACACTCAGTCAATAAGCCAATCTCCAACACACACTACTCATATCTTCTCTCAACGCATTCCCAAATGTGTCGCTGCAAGGGTCGTTCTATGGGTCTACAATATTCATCTCTGATCTGGCAGTCAAGTCGCTAGGGTCAGCTGTCCCGAAGCTACGCTCGATAATTGTAAGTCATCACGATGGACAGTTACTATGAACCATGTTATATCTCATCTGCAAATCCGAACCAAAATCCAACCATTCCATCCGAGCCAACTTCCGAATCCGAGAACCGCGCTCGTTGAAACCGTCTTCCATCAATCCGTCGTTCTGCCCTGAATCCATCAAATTTTCGAATTGCCATGTTCGTCTACTCGCACTACCAATTGCAATGATTCTCGAAACTCAAGACTTGCTCAAATTCTTATCCGTTTGTCGCGTCCCACAATGCACGTCCAACTTACTCGAGCAGCACAGTGATTTGCTCAATTGTTGCTCCCACATTTAGCTATCTTTAAAAGTCTGTCCGCCAAAATCTTTGCCTTCAGTTGTTGCCACAATCCATTTACGTCTTTCCATAGAATCTATCTACCCTTGTTGCACCATTTTGCCCAAAATTCCTCTTCCGCTAAACCTGAGTCGACTTCTCGAGCAGCAATATCCAAAATACTTCAAGTCGTGTGAAACCATCGCATTGCCCCTCCAAACCAAGATCGTGTTCCATTTCTCAACCAACAGCTCAAATGTGTTGCCCAAAATCGTAGTCCGTGCTCGCTATCCCTCAATTAACCCATCGCTTCGCTCAAGCGTCTCCCAACTGTTCGTTCCGATCTCGTCCATCTCTTAAGTCCAACGATACTTCCATTTGCACGAGTCCGTTCTCGATATGCTCAACTCAATATTCGTTTGCTCCATTTTCATTCTTTCCAACTCAGTCGATATGCACCAACCAACTTGTATTCCCGTTACCCGTGTCCGTTCAGGAAATTCCCATTGATGTCTAGCCAAAATACTCCAATGCCTTGCTTACTATGTGGTATCCCATATACCACTCCGAATCAAGTCGTTACTCGCATTACGATTTTTTTGCACTGATCCAAGATCCGTTCGAACCATCCCTTATGTGTGATCCTGCCATTCCCAACTCAAGTCTGACATGAAACTCAGCCAATGCACGAACCATCCAACTCTTTCCATCAATCTCGCGATGCAACTCGTGCCATATCCCGTTCTCAATACTTCCAACTATTTTTCACCGTCTGATACTTTCGCTACACGAGCAACCCGTGCAACGATCGTCTTCCAAGTAGTCCAACCCAATACCCAACTGTTCCACACATTTGCTGTACGAGCAACTCGTGCAACACTATCCTGATATTCCCAAGCCAAACTCAAACCTGCTCAACCGGTGCGCCACACGAGCAACTCGTGCAACGCTTTCTGTGATACACCCAGCCAAAATTCAAACTCCGTCCAACAATTTTGCTACACGAGCAACTCGTGCAACGATCTATTCTCATCGAATGCTTTTACTCACAACATGCTGCATAACCAAATCTCGTATGCCAACCAACGGATCCACTGATGCAATCAGAACTCCCTGAACGACAAGCCAAGCCAACCCAACGACAGCTCTCAACTTGTTGCACAAATGCAACAACGCCACCCAACTTGCTGCACGAATGCAACAACGCCTAACGATGCTAAGCGATCTAACGAAAACCAACAAAAGCAACGCAACGAAGCACAACATGCAGCCACAACCAACAATTTATAGACTTATTGCATGAAACATCCAATGCAGCACCGAGTAGAGCCAAGAGCTAAACGACACGCGGAAGTTATTTAGAGTTTGTGATGAAACGAAGGACCAAGTCCGAGGAAATGAACCAGGCGCTCTGATACCAATTGTCACGCCCCAATCTCTCGATAGCTCAATAGTCCCCGTTGAACGTGAATCACCACGTTGCAGCTCTCCGCAGGACAATCGTTCACATCGGGACGTGATACCGTACGAGCCAGGAGTTGCGCTCGTACAAGGCGATGATGTCAAACACCAAAGTTAACAACGAAACGACCAAGTTACAACGAAAGTCAAGTATTGTGTACCAAGCACACATCAGAGTAATACGCAGCGAAGCTCTTGATAGGGCCCAAATGAAATGCCACAAAGGCGATGAAATACTCTTGCTCCTTTCTCTAGCCCACAAAGGTACTTACAGTTCATACATCATGTCCCGTATATCCAAGCAACGCTACTACACCTGCGTACCTGAAATAATGCCCACAAACGTGGGTCAGTACACAGCCGTACTGGTGAGCGGGGTAACCCACTCGTCTAAGCCGACACTAAGTAAATAGTGAATGCAAACAGTTATATGGTGATATTTCTAGTTGAATCCTAGATTCATTTCATGGCATAGGGATGACATGTTAAGGAAAGCTGTAAAGCAGTTTAAGCAATGCAAGCATTCAACTCAATCCAATCGACAAGCAATACATAACCAACTCGAAGGAAACTAGCATGCAAACCGTCCTACTCAAGCCCAAGCAACACGATAACATATCGAACCATCAACCAAGCCTCAATATCCATTCCTCAACCAAAAACTTACAATACAATCTCAAAGTGCATACTCTTGTCGAGGTAAGGTGGCCGCGCCTACACGAAGCACAAACCAACCACAGTAAAGCAAGCCAACACTTATCTATATGAAGTCACTGGCTAAGCCATAAAGGACATTGATCGGACTAATCAATAGGCAGTTCTACTCGATCCAGCCATGGGCTGGTATCGTATCGAACTACCGGCACCGCGCCCAAGACGCGTTACCCTTGTCTCCTCCATGGCAGAACGGTCCCGGCGCCCCGGAGCCTCATCCCGTTCTAGGAAACCAAACCCTGTGCAACACAGGTTGTCCGTGACATCCAGACACCAAGTAGGTATGACGAGAGGATCGAACATTCTCGCCCCACCAAGCGATCCAAGACTCGTTCAACCAAATATCCAACCAAAATATCCAACCAAAGATCCATAACCAAGATATCCAATAACCATTTCCCAAAATATAGCCCAAGGCACCAAATCCCAAGTTATCCCATAGGCACAATGTCGCTTCTCAACACAGTGTTTCAAATTGGGTGCAACACCCCGCGCTCAGAACAATCCCGTGGCACAATGTTCCAACAGTGGCACAATGCCCTCGCCGATGCAGTTGTTCGGTTTCGAACCACAACTGCTAGCTTTGCTTGACAAAGCGCCTAAGTGATACTCGTGCACGGATGCACGCTCGCTCGCCCGAATTATCCGGTGTTCCAACCAAGATGTATAATTCCAACTGCTTCTCCAACTGTCCCAAATGTATAATCCAACTCTAGCTCCAACTATCCATACGCGCAAACCAATTCAAGCCACAATCCTATCCAAGCAAACGACGTACACTCTATGCACGCCTCAGTGTAGTGATTCCTAAGTTTCAGCCCAAGTGTTCAAGCCTTTACGTGTTTTCCATATTATTAGGCATGAAGGAGTAGAGAAGAAGGGAAAGAGCCCACTCACAATGTTTGATTCCGTTAAGCATTCTGTCCTGCCGATACGGCCAATCCCTTGAACCCGTGGTCCGATGCAAAGCTCGATCTACTCAACTGGTATGACCGTGCGAGCAGGTCGTGCTCTCCAAATCATCCGACTGATCGGACTAAGGAAGATGGCATTATCGCTCCCATCCAGCTATCTCAGTACTGTTCTGATCGAACACCTGATTTCCATCGAACTCCGCTAGCCATCTGTACATGAAACCAACTAAATCAATATTTCTTCCCAAAATTCAACAAATCAAATGTAACCAACTATTGTTTTATTCAATCCGACTCAGCGTAACGCACCGTGCGGTTCCAGGGCGTTACACCTTGGTTTGGTCATTCACATAGCCCACCAAGCCTCTTCCCTTCAGAGTTCGCATCGCCTGACACGACCACTTCAAGTAGTTGGAAGTGCCCTCCAACTTTATCTTCAGTTTCTCCAACTTTCCCATCTTGTACGGTGAAGGATCCACATCAGCGTGTGCAGCACGGGAGCTAGTATCAATCAACCTCTTGGAAAAGATATCGTCTACCAAAGCCTTCATCTATTGGGCTGTCAGCTTGCCATAGATCGTCTTCATTGTCTTCTCCTTGTTCTCTGTCATCAGTGAGGCGGCGGTAGATCTAGGTCGTCTCTACCTCTGATCTTCGTCCTCTCTTCGTCTACTGATCTTCCTTCAGCGGCAGTGGTGTCCCTGAGAGCCGCTGCTCATGTCCCATGCAAGGCTTCGACCCGAGGCCGCATGACCTCACGAGACGATAGTTGTAGTCGAGATCAGGGGTCACACAAAAGTTCTCTCACTGATATACCTTGATCCAACTAGAAACTATATAATTAATATCCCGATTACAAGTGACTTGTACAAAGCAATAATCAGAAAACCAATTTTCTCGTTCTTTCCTGCAATCACAGTTGCATGCGGACAGAACCGAGTTACAAACTTCAGGAAAAAAAAGATCACCGAGATCGAGATTGAGATCAATCGATGTCGCTGAGCAGTCACGACAGCACCTACGTCGGCAGCAGACACCCGCGAAACAGTCGCAGCAGTAGCCGCCGGCAAGCAGCAGCAACAGCCGCCAGGAATGAGGCGGAGGGGAGGGAGGGGAAGGGGGGCGGAGGTGGAGAGGAGGGGAGGGGGGGGGGGGGGGGGCGGAGGGGAGGAGGAGGGGGGGGGCGGCTGTGGGAGAGGGGAGGGGGATTAGGGTTAGGGTTTGGAGAATGAAAGGGGGGGGGGGGAGGTTTGGCTCTGATACCAAGTTGAAATGTGGTAGAATATTTTTCTTTGCTTTATTGATGTGAGGAGCTACATATTTATAGGAGGGGCCAACCTCTCTCTCTCTTCAATTATATCCGTTGTGGGACTAAAGTCCCTTTCATACTCTCAACAGTTTGTATGTAATAAGCCATCCTTGTGCAGACATTAGTTTAGGTTTCATCTGCAGACAAAGTTTTATAGAGCCAATTTTACAATTTTACAAGCATAGTTATATTTTTTAGAGCCAAATTTTCAATGTTTGAGACCTGGGTATGTCTATTAAATTGGTTAAGCTGATACTTATTGTTTTACATGGACACAAACATCTGGATGCTTGATACATTGATGCTTGTACCTGGATGCAGCATACTTGTAGGCGTGTATTTCACTACTAGCTCTCTTATGAAAATAAATATGAAATCAGGGAGTTTTTGAGGATTGCCAAAATTTTCCATGATACACATTCCTTGACTTGACGTACACCATATTGCAGTTTATGATTAATTTATATTGTCTTCTCTGTTGGTTTGGGCTTTGGTTTATATTCTCTTCTCATGCTTGGCATGTTTGTCATCTATCATGTCATATTTATTGTCTGATACACATAATTTTACAGGTAATATGGACAATCGACAAGAAAATCTCATATCATCTCAAGTTGGACCCCAAATAAAAAACAATCCGAGAAAGCAAGTTCGATGGACCGAGAACATGGATCAAGTGCTAGTCAATGGTCTTCTTGAGATAGTACTTGCCGGGCCAAAACGAACCGAAAAGGGGTTCAAGGCCGAGGAGTTTACGAAGGTTAAAATGCTATAGTTTTCTTACTTTCAATAACATTTAAAATATGAGTATGTGAATGTACGCTTGATTGTATTTGATGCTTTATTTCAGGTTATAGACAAAGTGAGGGAAGCATGTCATGTTTTCGTGAGTGTTGACAATGTGAGGGGTAGATTGAGGACACTAAAAAAGGAATGTGATGATATCACGGAATTATTCAAGACTAGCGGCTTTAGATTGGACTCTAGCGGACGAGTTTCAGCCGACCCCATCACTTGGGAGACATATATTAAGGTAAAACTTTCATTAGCATTTCTTTCTTGTATTGTATCCAATTTCCTATTGACAGTGATGGTATTGTTTTGTATCTGATGTGCTTATTTGTGCATTCATCTATCTAGCTTGTGCTTATTTGTGCTTATTTGTATCAGCAAATGTGGTGGGTTCTTATCCTAAATTGATGTGAATTGTCACTGCTACTGCTGCTTATCCTTAGCTTAGATTGTTATTCCTCTAGTCTACCTGTACCCATAAATCTTACTAGGATATAAATCAGACTACCTGTATCCACAATATAGATAGTGCCTTGACCTTTTCTCAATATCTTGAAGGGTTTGATTGACTGAATCTGGTAATGATTGACTTAATCATACTTTGATTGACTGAATCTGGTAATGATACCATGCTTCAAACCATTCTTTAATCACTGTTCATGATATGTTTCAGAACATTGCTGGATATGTTTTTTTGAGAAAGATGTGAGTGATGCATTTCTTTTTAAAAGATATATGTGATACTGCTTGCTGCATGTGTTTTGTCAAATCTGAATTCTTAGGGGTAAATACAAATAACTCCAATGTATTTTATGTGCACGGTGTTTTGCCGAATTCTATTTTGTTTATTGAAGTATCCAATAGATTCAAGCTTAGTTCATGACCTGTATCTCTATATTAGTGGATATGAAATGGAACTCGTAAATGCAGCCCTGTTTGCTTTTGAACCATCTAAAATTTCTTTCAATATCATGCTTTCAACTGTTTCGATTACTAGATAAAGAAGTATTCTGGAGTTTAAATTTTGTCATTTCAGTATTAGTGAGAGGGAAGGATTGAGCCATGAGGGGGCAAGAATACATATATATATATATATATATATATATATATATATATATATATATATATATATATATATAATTTTCTTCAAAAGTTTAGGGACCTAGTTCTGTAAACAAGAGTAAGAAGGGATTCATTTTGAGTTAATGACTATAAATCAGACTATTTGCTTTTGGTGCTGCAAACCTGGGTTTGTTTCACTCAGTCACAGATGAAACTGAAGGGACTTGTGTAATGTTGCTGTATCTATATGTTTGTTAGATTTTAAACTTTGCTTCTTGAATATCAACTTTCAGGAGAAACCTGAAGGAGCAAAGATGAAAGAAAAATTGTGCCCTAGATATTATGATTTACTTACGGTCTTTGGTAACGATGCTGCGACTGGCGATCGAGTGGTCTCGGAGAATGATTTCCCTCAGATGAGCAAACTCGTGGATGATTTGGAGGGCAAAAATGATGTGGAGGAAACACAACCAAGTCATTCAACGAATTCGCATCGGTCAGTGCAAGGGGGTCCCTCACAAAGGCGAAAGCGTACAAAACCGATGGAAGATGCTGTACTGGCCCTTGCGAAGATAGCGAAGTCCTCTGAGATGATTGCCGTTGCTTTCGACAAACAAGCATCACAAAATTACGTCAATGGACAAGCACTTTTAGAAAAGCTAAAGGAGATGAACATTGACCAAGGACATATTGGATTTGATGCAAGTGTTTGAGGGGGACAAAAAAGCGGAAAAGTTCTTTCTTGAGATCACAGATCTGGAGTTTCGGCGATTATGGGTCTACCGTAAGCTTGGACGGGATCCTTTCCTTTGATGTGTTTTTTTAGCATTTTATTTTAGAACGATGGATGTGTTGGATTTTTTTTTATTTAGTTAAGGAATGACTATTTAGCAAACTTGAACATTTGTGATAAACGATCCTTCTTCTTTTTTATTGTCAGTTGAGTATTGTTTATTTTTATGTTTGCTTGACGTATTTTGTTGTTGTTTGTTGAATGATTGTGGAGATTTGGGATGGATTAATGTGAGATTATTGTTGTACAATCATTTTGAATGTCTCCTAGGTTTGTCCGAATTATATCTATATCAAGTGTATAATGTTTAATTGAGCATTGTAGATGTGGAAAATACAAGTTTTTCAATAGAAAATGTAAATTTTTCATGGAAAAAAAGTGCAACCAAATAGCAAAATATCATTTTCTAGGAAAAATTAACTATTTTCCGTGGAAAATAATGCCAATCAAACACCAAAATTAAGTTTTCTAAGAAAATTTATTTGATTTTCCACGAGAAAATAATTGCAATCAAACACCGACATTATGCAAAATTTTAAATTTCATGGAATTTTTTTTCTAGTAAAATAATTTCGTTTTTTCCACATTTTTTCCATCTTGTAATAAAACGCACCCTTAGTGCAGTATTTGTGCACTGTAGATAGATGCTGGCTTGCCTATGCTAGTATTGGATGGCCTATCTATTATCCACAATTTGTGTGTGTAGGTCATCAGGCTGCTTAATTTAACAAACAATAAAGATAACTAGCTACTTCACCAACTCTTGAGGCTAACCTCCACCTAAATCATGATCTTCGACTTATTCAGTAGAGCAATTCCCTTCACCAAGAGTATGCAAAAACTCCCACCTTCACCAAGGAACTGCCAATATTTGGACTAGCCTTTGCTAGCAATTCAATCCGCCATGTCCCTCCTGCATCACTCCAGCATTAAGTTGTGCTGGACCTAGGTTATTCACGTTCCATATTGTCCCCTTCTAGGTCCTCAAACCTTGCTTCACGAAGTGGGTGTGGAGTATCCATGGATCAATATCTTGTAATGCGCCATAGTGCATATGCAAATAGAGGGGCCTGTGTAATGTTGGTGTTGTTTCCTTTAGACTAGTAAATATAGTTCCACATTGGCTACACCACCAAGTGGGTATCTCAATATAATACTTTGTATGGGTTGAGGTGTGCACATGGGGTGTGGTGGGGCACATGGGTGCCATGTGGGGGTATTTTATTATAAGAAAAAATGATTAACTCATCAATGAAAGCATTTTTGCTTTTTGTCATGCTCTTGGAATTTATTCCCTAGGAGCTAGCGACTCGGACTCGGGCTCAAGGGCGCAAAGTGGCGCTTTGTTGGCGCACTTTGCACTTAGCACGTCAGCATCGGTGCATGCGCGGGCGCATGCGCAGCTATGCGCTGCTGCACTACGGCGCGCATGGGCGCATAAGTGGGTGAACGTGGCCGCTGCTATCGAATATATTTGAACGGTTATGGAAAGATATGGTCGGTTATTCATATCCGTTTTTTGTGGGATTCGAATTAATTAGTGCCTATCTTTGTCGGATTCGAATTAATTTGTCCCTATCTTTCCGTAACTGATGGGCGTTCAGGCTCCTCTATATATACTTTGTTCGTGTCTCATTTGAGTTTTTACTTCGAGAAAGAGGAGACGAAGAAAGTTGTTGCTGCCGCCATTAACGTCCAGGGAGTTCGAGCAAGTCCGGAAGAGGTGACATCGAGCGTTCCAGAAGTTCTTCGTGAACTTGCTGGTTCCTGGAAGTAGATCGTGTGGGGGCGAATCTTGCTTTGAGCAATGGTGATCTTCATCACCCCAGCAAGCAGAGATCAATCTCCTTCTTCTCCTTCCTCTTCTCTTCTGATAGTTGTAACGAGTTCTGTCCGTCTGAAACTGCTATTGCAAGGAAGAACTAAAGATTGCTTTCTGATTATTGTAATTTCTGTAACAAGTTCTAATCAGATTAATATTATAGTTGTTCGTTGGATCGAGGTATATCAGTGAGGAAAATTTTGTGTGAACTCCTGATCTCGATTCCAACTTATGGTTCTTCCATCTTTGATCAAGCCCTGGGACTAACAATCTCAAAGCAAGATCCGAGTAAGATGGAGAACCACCGTGCAAGTCTTCTCGACACAAGTTTTAACAAACTTGAGAAGTTTGACGGGAATCATTACAACGTCTGCAAGAGAAATGTCAACCTCAATCTTTAACTCGTAGATGTGTACTAGGTATTGACAAAGCCTGAGCTTGTTATTCCAGAGGGTGATGATGTTGTTGTTCGGGCGATTGCAAATTCAAGAGCTAAGCAGAACAAGTGGAGGAGAGGCAACAACCTTTGCAAATTACTGATTCTCAACTCCATGGAAGATACTCTGGAGGAGTCATACAGCAAGACTGACCATGCAAAGCTCGTTTGGGAGGCTCTGGAAAAACACTACATGGAGGATGATAACCGTAACAAGATCCCTGTGACGAAAAAGGTTTAGAAGATGCGATTTGAGGACGATAAGACGATGTTGCCTCAAGTGAAGGAATTTCTCAAGTTACGTCAAAAATTTGAGGATGATGGCAAGCCTTTGGTTGACTATTTCATCGTGGCAGATATTATTGCTAAGCTCCCGCCTGGATGGAACAAGTTTATCTCATATGTGCACCAAAAGAAGATGGAGGTCATCCTTGATCAAATACTACATAATATACATGTGGAAGATAAGATCAGGGCTCAAAACAAAGTAGACACGATGTCCAAGCAGTTGGCAAAAGCCAACTTGGTGCATGATGGTGACTCCAAGGGTGACTCCAAGGGGAAGCAGAAGGCTTCTCACCACAAGAAGAAGGACTTCAACCATCTGAAGGTGAAGTCGGCATCGTTCAAACCAAAGCCAAAGAACGATGGGGCTTGTTTCAACTGTGGCAAGAAAGGCCACTTCAGCAGAGACTGCAGATACAAGTCCAAACAAAAAAAGCAAGGTAAGCCTAACAAGGTTGCCATGATTGTGCAGGTTGTTACGACTGGTGTCGACACTAACTGGTGGGTGGACACTAGTGCATCCTGCCATGTTTGCTCAAAGAATGAGTTGTTCACCACCTATAAGCCTATATCTGAAAAGGTTATGGTGGCGAACCAGGCACAAGATAAAGTACTTGGGACCGGAACGGTGGTACTGAACCTGACTTTAGGGAAGTCACTGACGCTTCAAGATGTAAAGAACGTACCTGTGATTGGAAAGAACCTAGTCTTGGAAAGTCTGCTCTGCAACACAGGCTTGAGGATGGACATCAATGCTGGGCAGATGGTGATGTCCTATAAAGGAACATACTTCGAAAAGGCCTTTTGTACCGAAGGAATGTTCAAAATTCAACTTGTAACTCCTGCTAATAATGTCAATGCAGTCTCTTCTTCTGGTTATTCTCTTCAATTATGGCACAATAGACTAGGACATGTTCATTGTAAAAGAATAAACAAGATATCTAGTCTAGGGCTTATCTCCAAATACGGGGGTAAGGAAGTGGAGAAGTGTGAGGTCTGTGCGCAGACAAAGATCACAAAAAAATCGTTCAAACGGGTAAACTGAAGTACAGATCTCCTGGAGTTGGTGCACTCAGATATCTGTGACTTCAAACAGTTCTCCACAAAGGTCGGGATGAAGTATTTCATTACCTTCATCGATGACTACTCAAAGTATGCGTTCATCTATCTGCTCAAGTCTAAAGATGAAGCATTTGAGAAGTTGAAGGAGTTCAGGGCTGAAGCTAAACGTCAAACTGGACAACTTAAGAGACTCAGAAGTGATCAAGGCAGAGAGTATAGGTCTAGTCAATTCGCATCGTTCTACAAAGAACATGGAATTATCAATGAGACGACTGCGTCGTATTCTCCTCAATCGAATGGAGTAGCTGAAAGGAAGAACAGAACGTTGACAGAGATGATAAAGTCAATGTTATGAACTGCGGGTCTTCCAAACTGCTTTTGGGGAGAATATGCGCTATCGACTACGTTCATTCTAAACAGAGTGTCGTACGCAACTTCTGACGTCACTCCTCATGAACTCTGGTTTAAGGTCAGACCCAACTTGAATGTCATTCGAGTGTAGGGGTGTCTGGCGTATGTAAAAACTTTCGGACTTGAAGATTCAGAAGATGGGGACGAGGACTACAAAGGCTATATTCTTAGGATATGCTGAAAAGAGTGATGTTCGGAGGTTCCTTGATATTGAGTCTAACTATATCATTGAATCTCGCAACGCAGAATTCTTCGAAGATAATTTTGCAAGGCACAAGAACATTATTATCGCGGACATTTCGGAGAATGATGTGAGTGCAATGGAGGCTAACACTTCCAATGAAGATGTGGTCCAAGAAGAAGTTGTCACCCTCACTTTTTCAACTAGGGGTAGTTTGATAATTTGGCATGGGTATTTTTATTATTAGGAATATAATATTAAATATTGTGCATGTTATAAATATTATTTATTGTATTATTTATTTATTGTTAGATGTTAGATTTTATTTTGGACTTGTGTTAGTGGACCTAACTAGTTTAGATTAGATCCATGGACCAACATTTATTTCTAGTTAGAATTGAGCCCAATAGTAAGCCCATTCATTAGGAAGATGAATTAATTAGTTAAACCAATTAGACTAGAACCTTCCCTCCTTAATTAATTCATTCATGACAAGCCCCAAGGGGTATTGTGGAGATTTCATAGTAGATTGGAGGAGGGGATAGAGGTCGTCCATATTTGGAGTGGGGAGAGACTCTCTCTCTCTTCATTTTTTTATTCCAAATCTAGATCTAAAAAATTTCTCTTTCAATTTCCTTCATTCCTACACCAATTTCTACCCAATTTTTTTAATTCCTTCCCTATTCATCATTGGAGGCTATTAAAATATGAAATCAAGGATCTACAAGGAGAATGTAAATCCCCTGACCAAAATATAGGATTATGGATTAAATTAGTATTATTCGAGATTAATTATTGGGGTTACAATTCACTACTGTGATTTTTATTCAATTGTTGTACTTTACCGTTGTTTAAATATCTAGAGTACTACACTAGTTTCTGTCGTCCAACAAATATCACACCCTTGACCAGATGTACCAATCTTCAATCCTGATCTTTGTGTCACTCGTATATGCACTCTCTTGTGCTTCATTTTAATTTTACAATATCCGTGCATATTTTCTTATTTTAAATCCAACTTTGCATCCTTGCCCGTTCCAATCAAAATTGGAGACACAATCTCGACCATTTTCTCACAACCAAATTTATGACAATAATCTATTCCGAGTCTACTACGTCCATGACACTTGTGTCCCACCCAATTTAAATTCTATGCACTTTCAATTAATTAAAGAATACCATTGACACTAATTTTAACTAAATTGGTGCAATGACGCAACCTAACCCAAAACTAGACCCAACATCAACCCAAACCCCCACTCACACCCTCATGGTTCATACAAAATACCACACACCAATTTTTCCCACTACAACACACCAAACATGATATTTTTTCACATCCAATCCACTTTTTCCTATTTGTGCAAAACCCCAAACTACTAGGGACCTATATGTAAAAGAATTGCTAGGTGTCCACCTCCTAATGGATGGAACAAATAAAGAAACCCATTTTTGAGGAGACATGATCGGTCCTAATACTCTCCCTCTCTCCTTGCATGGTACTATGCAACATCATATACCTACATTCAAACCCCTACCTATCTCAACCACTCATTTCCTTCGTGACCACTTACAAATCCCTAGAAATACTAAGGGAGCCTGCCCTAATCCCTAGGCTCTCTCTCTCTCTCTCCTCATTTAAACCAACACCCTCTCCCTCTCTCCCTCAACATGCAACCACTATTAACCACCATTAACCACCATCACCACTTCACCACCCTAACTCCGACCACCACCCTCGCCATCACCACCGCTGTGTTTGATAATAAACGAAAGAAATTGAAACTAGGTTTATAAGAAATCCTTTCTTTGTTTACAAACAAGAAAAAGAAGTATAATTAATCCTATACGAGGATGTTAAGTACAAAAATTGATTCTGGGGAAATATTGCTATAGGAGTCTGATCTGCGGTCGATTACTTTATCCCTTGGACCATACGATAACGAAGAAGTGCTGTAGAAGACGAAAAAGATGCTTCAAACACTGCAGGAGTGATTGAACTCTCATTGCCAAAGTGGTCAATCAACACTCTCTGGATATACTCTCTTTTCTTGAAAAATCTTCGACCTTTGACCTCCGTGGCCGGAGGTCTCTATTTATAGAGTTCAGCTACAGTCGGTGTAGAAACCGAACAGCGGAAAGAGCTGCACCTTTTACGCGGCGGTTATAATAACTGCTAGCCACGTATGAATGATCTTCTGAATTGGCGTGTGACGCGTGTCCCATTACGAGATAATGCGTATAATCGCTTATCGAAGATCACGGCATGCAAGCCACGTAGATAACTGCCCCTTGCGTAGAGATGGTTGGCATAAAAGCCAAATAACTATCTCGTTGGCGTAAAAAGCCAAATAGCTGTTCTGATGGCGTAAAAGCCAAGTAGGCGTAGAAGCCGGATAGTTGTCAAGTTGGCGTAGAAGCCAAATAGCTGTTATGTCGACGTAGAAGCCAAATAGCTATTATGTCGGCGTAGAAGCCAAATAGCGATCATGTCGGCGTAGAAGCCGAATTATGTGTAAAGCTTGATGCTGCATGGATAGGTAACCAGCGTAAAGATAGCCAGTTATTCCTCCTTGACTGAGGTCTTGAGCGTAATCTGGGCCGAATAGCCTTATCACGCGCCTTTGCAAATATAGCCTGAGTTGGCATATTTCGAGGAGATAGCGTACGGCGTACTCCTATGGTTGAAAATAGCCCGGTTGGCGTAATGCGCGGGGATGGTGATGTGGACGTATTAGCCCTAATTATAGCTCACCCAGTCATTAAAAGTAGAACCAAATCTCGTGCATTAAATACAGAGATCTGCCCCCATCTCGCGCATTAACTGCAGAGACGTGCCTCGAGTTCTGTACGAAGAACAACTTTTGACGTGGCGGTTGGTTTCGTCTCTTCCTGAGCGTAAAAGCTTATCTTTGCCTGTGTAAAATAGGCAGCGTATTCCTTGAATGCGTAAACGACATCTTATATCAAGGGTTATGTCACTAAACGACAGTCTGGGGCTCTGTGCAGAATCATCATTACAGCCGTCCTCTCGATCACCGAGCAGTACTCTTTGTCAGGAGTCAGGTTCACTACTTCACTGGCAGGTTCATTCGAGGAATACGAAGAGTTCCTCGTACAACTTCCCGCTGTATTAAAAGCAGACATGTTTTACGCTAAAATAGCGATGTAGCAACCTTTTTACGCCAAAGCAGTCTGGAAATACTGTATTACGCGGGTTGTTCTGGAGCTATATTTTACGCTGAATAGCGTTGGATCTCTACTGTACGCCAATGGCTCTGAAGTCATGTTTTACGCCACCCAGTGCTGGAGCTCTGTTTTACGCGGACTTCTTGCATGTTGAGGGTTTTACGCGTATGATTCCCCAGCGTATTTTTCATGCTTCTACAAGACCCCCTTCAAAGTTTTCAAATTCCTCGTAATTTGAAATACTTTGAATGAAGCATGAAACTGTCAAATTTGACTCGTTCCGCGAGGCTGATTTCTCAGCGAATTTTTAGGAATTTGTTGGGATTTGGTGTGTTCTCCTCTGCCTATATAAAGGCATGCGAGTTAACCTATTTTTCCCATATTTCCTTTACCACAAAGAGAGATGGTTGCCGAGCTTCGTCGGGTTGACTTGAGGAAGAAGAAGATCATGTTCTTCCAGCATCTAAGGAGCCAAAAAAAGAGGCGTCTTCGAGCAAATGTCCTCGGCAACGATGGACCATGGAAGGATATCATAGCTTCCTTTTCTCGCGATGATCAGCAATTTCATATGGCGATTCGTCCAGGAGAGAGGAAGGGTCGTATTGGACCATACAGCTTACAAGCTGTATTTTCTCCCATTATGGCGTTGGGCGAAGGTAGGTAGTCTGGCCCTGTCTTCCAGTATTGAGTTGGATCTAAACCCCCAACACAAATCTAGGGCATGCCTGCCATGGCGCATGGAGGATGGACTTGCGAAATAGATACATGCCCAATTTTGTATCCTCCCGCCATTAATCATTTTCTTGTTAATCGGCCGCAGAAGCCGATTAACTGCTGTAGAAGACGAAAAAGATCTACACCAATACAAAAATCTGGCACAGCAGATTCTTAGTGTGATCTTAAATGCAAATGAGAAAACCCTTTGTAGGAAAAAGGATTTCCATCATATGTAATCATGAAGATGAAAAACCCTTTGTAGACTGAATTTCCATCATATGTAATCATGATTAATAAAATTGTCTTCTTTTACGCATATGATGATTTGCCATATTTGTTGTGAGGTAGTCTGAATAGTGCGCAGTTTCGGCACGTCTGAATAATTTTACGCCGACTCCGAAAAAAAAGAATATCTGGTCTCGTCTTTTACGCGTAACAGAAGACGTGTAGAAAGCTGCTTAGCATTTAAGTTGAAGATCCAAACTGTCATGCTGTTTTGGACGAGGAGTCGCATAGAATTCTGAACTGTCACTTCTCTAATACGACGAATTCTTGTTCAGACCATCATCTTCAAGAATGGTTTCCCGAAAGACCCTTAAGAAAGGCGAGAAATTTCTTTCGACTAAGCCATACTTGAACTTTTGTAAAATATTCTGACTGGACTTTGGATGAACTTCCAAATGGCCCAAGAAGAAGAGTCATCTTCAATGCTGAACTCTGTGTGTTTCAGGTACTTGGAATGTTTTATAGCCAAAAAGGAGCATCTTCTGCAAAAACCCTTGTAATTGGCCGTCTGTAGTTTTCGAGCGTAGAATCGTAGATTTGTAGCCTCTGAGCGTAAAAAACTTTCGAGTGTGAAATCATAGATTTATAGCCTCTGAGCGTAAAACTGTAGGTTTGTAGCCTCTCGAGCATAAAAGCATCTGAGCGTAAAACCGTAGATTTATAGCCTATGAGCGTAAAACCGTAGATTTGTAGCCTCTCGAGCGTAAAAAGCTTCCGAGCGTAAAATCATAGATCTGCTCTGCACGTAAATTCTGGATCCACTGACTGTCCGTCTTCTTTTTTTTTCCAAATGATAGGCTGACGTGGTCCCAAATTGTAACAGAATATTAAATATCGGATTTGGTTAGAGATTCGAAGAGTCATCCGAACTCTATAAATAGTCCAAGGTCTGGAGAGAGAAAACTTTTATCTGTCCTCACAAAACCATTGCTTTCCAAGAACCCTTCTTCTTTGTCTCTTTCTTGAGAACTCAGAATCGCCATGGCACCTAAACAGACTTCTACTGCTAAGGGAAATAAGGTCGCTTCCTCTTCTCGCTCTACTGCTCAAGCACGAGCAACTCCCATTAGGCTGAACGAGCCTCGATCGGAACGTAGCGCTCCGCCGTCGAGCTGTGCTCCGGACATTACAGGTAAAGACTTTGGGAGAAAAAAAATCCTTCGCACACGTTATACGTGCACGCGCAAGGTCATCTTTTGTGCTGAGAGCCTCTTCGAGGAAGACGATGCACAGAGATGTTTTATTATTACGCGCACATTCCTAATGTGTCGGCGTAAAAACTCTAAATTTTTGCAGTCTGGCGTAAAAACTCCGACTGTCGAAATTTGGCGTATACTTCCAACTTTGGGCTTTACGCGCTGGATGAAAATTTCGGCATAAAAACTCAGATTTTGGCAGTCTGGCGTAAAAAGCTCAGACTGATAATCTTTGGCGTAAACTGCAAGAGTGTATCGTCTAGTGTAGAAATTGACTTGTTTTCTTGCATTTTGTAGTGGATTTGCAGATTTCTCCTTTGGCTGAAGTTATGGACTCTGCTGCCGGGATGTTGAGCTCAAATTATCTAGAGGATTTGTCCCATGTGACATTCCCTATTTCTGGAGCCAATTATCCTGAAGAAAGGGGAACCCTGATCGCGTCTCAGGGAGAACGCATGTTGCTGAGTATGATCAGTGGGGAGCCCCTGATATACATAGACGTGACGGAGTATAAGAAACCTGGTTTCTTATTTGGGGATGTTATCGACAAACAGTCCCAGACCAAGCCCAAGAAGAAGGATTGGGTGTTTACTGTTGAGGGCACGGTGATGTATCTGCCCAGGATGCCCATGGATTACCCTATCTCTGCGTTCTTCCACGCCACATATCCTAGGAAGATGTCATGGACCCTGACTCCCGACCTTCATGGCCGACCGGGGAAAATCTTATACAGCAAGGAATACGGCGGGGGGGCCTATATGAGCCGTCCCTCGGGCCCTGTTATGCCCTTTAGGGGATTACTGCCGGGTAGTGTCCCGAGTGAGGATACTTCGCTGATCCAGCCGGTTCAGATGTCGACCTTCTACAATGACTTTATGGGGCAGGAAGGAATGTACCCCAGGGTCAACCCTCGGACCAGTGGATGGCTTAGCTCGGGGAATCTTCGATGGGCCAATTTGACTGCCTGGGCCCTGAAGCACTTCTAGACGGAGATGGAGTATTGGCTTATTCGCGGCTGTGAACGCCATAAGTGTTGGGCTGCCTGTTAACCTTAACTTGTTTTTAGCCTTGATGGAGCGATATAATTCGCTTACTGGGACTTTTGCCACTCCGTTGGGTGAGTTGGGCTTAGCCCTTCATGAAATGGCAGAGATTTCAAGGCTGCCAATGGGGGAAGCTCCTTATGAAGAGTACGTCCCTACAAACAGGGAATTGAGGGATACAAACCCTCAGGCAGTGGCAGTATACCAGGAGTTGATGTGCCACTATCTTGCCTGCACCACTTTCTACAAGGAGCCCTCTGATTTGGCTCATATCAACAAGTGGGCAACCTATCTCTTCTTCCACCAGGCCAGAAATGTTAAGCCGGACAAGGTGGTAGATAGCCGGGATAGGCCCTTGAACCTCCTGAGCATGCTCAATGCTGATACGGTCGATGACCTTATTAAAGACGCAGGGGCTTCAGATCATATTTTTGACGAGGAGATAG
This sequence comes from Iris macrosiphon, assembly GCA_036927795.1. Lineage (NCBI taxonomy): Eukaryota > Viridiplantae > Streptophyta > Magnoliopsida > Asparagales > Iridaceae > Iris > Iris macrosiphon. Next base: position 175,096,417 of record JAYESA010000010.1, read on the forward strand.
GGGGTTACCCTGCAGGCACAAAAGCCTTCAGTTATATGAGGCATTATCGCAAGCCTCTATCAAGGGAAGCTCAACTGGCTGGCTTCCTTTCTGTCTGGCTTCGCCGCTGGGTAGTGCCTGGTATCGCGTTTGCAGATCGCATCCATCGCAATACCTTATTGCCTGTAGTGCGTTTAGTGTTCGGGGCAAGACTGGGCCTGCTTCCTACTATGGTATGTAGAATACAAGCAGGCCTGAGGGCCCTTACTGATGGGCTGCTCGCAGATGAGACGCAGCGTGAAGGATTTCCCAGAGTAGAATTACCCTTCCTATACCTGATGGGATGGTTAATCCTTCGCAAAACCAGGGTGATGTCTCCCGGTTCTGCCAGCGGTACCGGAAATAACTTCTTGTTGAATTACAAGAATTCCTCTTGGAACGTGGCGACCGTCATTGATTGTCGGCGGGCGTTAAATGTTGCCCACTGCTGGAAGCTTTTCTGTATCGTCCCCCATGTATATATCAATCAACAGGGGACGAAACTTAAGGATGGGGGCCATGGAAGGATCATTCTTTCTCATGAAGCCTTCTACTGGTTGGTCTGTATTAGACCTTCCCATTTGTTGTACAGATGCGACGACTACTGCTACCTGGAGCCTTATTTGCCCAGTCAGTTCGCCAGGCAGTTTGGGTACGACCAGTTGCATGTGGGGAATGCCATTACCAACTTCAAGTCCAAAGGTGGACTTATTGATGGAGCCAGAGGATGGCGGTACTTCATCACGGGCTGTACTGGTGCCCGCGACTTCTCTCTCTATGGAGTTGCGCATCCTTCACTCATATGTACAGTTCTATGGGTCCATAAATACCTTCCATCGTGATTTTGATGTGCATGGAAGTTTTAGGATACCCTCCCATAGGTCTACTGGAAGGGAGAAGATTCCGTCTGTTTTCTCGGATGAGAATGAAGACATCGCCGGGGCAGACGAGTTCTTGATGATAATACCGAGAGGCGTAGTAGCTCCGCCACCAGAGCCTCTCATTATCCCCCAGAAACAGAAGGCTTCGACTCTGAAAGAGCCTTCCCCTCGCAAGAAGAGGATTGCCAGAGGTCCGAAAAGGGCTTCCACCAGGGAGGCTTCTAGGAGCGAGCCTGTCGTTTCCCCTGTTGGGGATAATTCTTTGATTAAAGGTCCTTCGCCTTTTAGAGAGGGAACCTCCATAGTTCCGGCTGGCAGTGCCGGAGATTCTTTGCTCGAGATCGCTGCTACTACTGCTTCTGGTAGTGCTACGAGATCGCCTCCGAGACAGAGCATAATAAGATTCTATATACCTTTATCCAGACCAATAATGGGAGTAACCCCTACTTTGTCTGTAAGTATTTCCAGCGAGATTCTACCCGATGAGCCTCGAGTGGATCTTGGTGAAGACTGGGAAGACTACCCGCCAGTGTCAATTGGTGCACCCTCTTCTCCAGGTATGACAGCTTGTCTAGCATCATTAAGAGATGATTTAGCTATTCAGGCTGCGGACGCGACATATATACCATCGGCCATGGGTAAATGTTGTCTTTACGCCTCTTTTAGGAAAATTAACATCCGGTTGATATTAACTTTCTCTTGTCTTCTTTTCAGGTGAAGACATCTCAGGGGAGGGCGGAGTTGACGCAACCTTTGACTTTGTTGCGGATCCTGCCGATGAAACGACGGTGCTCGACTTTGAAGAGGCATGCTTTGAAGCTGCCGCTCCGTTATCCGCAACATTTTCGGGTGTCGTCTCGCCAACTGCAGTTCAGATATCTTCAGAGGAGGATGAGCCCATCATCGCGACTGTGCCTCCTTCGTTGAGTACGCCAGCAACTTCAACCGTTGCTGGTGTTAGTTCTTTTGTAGCGTCATCTGTAGAGGTAACGACCGTGGAAACATCCTCCACGATCATTCCTGAAAGGAGATTTTCCGGCATCGCAGCCACTCCTAGCGTACATCCGGTCTTCGATATGCTGATTAAACAATATACCAGCCTATTCTATCTCAGTTTGAAGGAGTTGATTTCCATAGTGCTGGAGAAGAACCTGAGCTTTGATAATCTGCTGACGTCCTCCCAGCTTGTAATAGCACCAATCAGAAATTTCAATGAGCTGGAAGAGCTGATGCGCTAGAGCAAATAGTTAATGGTTTAGAACAACCCATTAACGAATATTTGCAACTGTCTCGAGGCAACGTCGATGAGATAATTCAGACCGAGTATGACTTCTTGACTGCGAAGCTTGCTGAACAGATGGAATGCTTAAATAAATCCATCCAGACACAGCAGCAGGAGATGGATGAAGAGCAGGCCATTTTGGAGGAGGTTATTCCTCTTCTGACGAAGTACAAGGCCGAACATGAGGGAAATGAAGCGAGGGTCCGCAAATTGGAAGCTAAACTCGCTCAGACAAAGGAGTGGGCTCTCCAGTCATCGGTAGCTCTAGATGTGGTGAAGGGTCGAATGGATACAACTCAGCAAAACTTGGCACGTGCGGGAGACATCCGCGCCGATTTTGTTCATGCTCAATCCGACCTATCCCTCTTGAGTGATGACGAGGCACGACTGGAGCGGGCTCGTGCTAATATCTTGGACTCCAGGAATGAGAAGATGACTGCTTTGGCGCAACATATTCGTGATTTGACTGCTCCTCCCCAATGATGTACTTTTTTGCTTCTCTATGTAATTTGCTTTTCCCGGAGATAATGAAAAGACTTTATCTGACTTTGTGGACCCATTATTTTTGAATATAAATGATAGGCTAGGGTGAAAGTGATATCAGAGGTAATATGGACGTGATATACTTTCGGTAAGCTTCAGCTGGATATATATATCTATTCAGAGGTTATATGGACATGATAGAATATGATCCAACTAAATTTGTATACAAAACACTATCAGAGGTAATATGGACGTGATAGGCTTTGAAGTTTTAAATTAGTCAAACTTATCTATTCAGAGGTCATAATAACATGATAGAATATGATCTAACCAATCTTTGTACGTAGTATCGTCAGAATGAGATCTTCACCATACTCCGTTTAAGCAAGGGAGATTAAGCGTAGTACTTCTTCAGGAATTTGCCGTTGATAGGAGCCATTATCAGATCTCCGTTAGGCTTGGCTAATCTGTAAGAACCATTTGAAAACGTAGTTTTAATCACATAAGGGCCCTCCCATTTGGGCTGGAATTTACCCTTACTTTTGTGTGTAATGATCATTGGCCTCTTTACAGCTAGAACTAGCTCGCCAACTTTGAACACTCTCTCCTTCATTTTTCGATTAAAAGCTCTGGAAATGCGTGCCCGGTAGAACGCAATGCGCTGCTGAGCTTGAAGGCATTTCTCGTCTAATCCTTCTAGCTCTTGAAGCCGTAGTCGATCATTATTTTCCTGAGTTAACTCATTAGCCACTGCTATTCTGAGTGATGGTATTTGGATTTTGATGGAGAAAACTGCTTCACACCCGTAGACTAATGAGAATGGGGTACAACCAGTCGGTGTTCGTACCGTTGTGCGATATGCCCAGAGACATTCCACAGCTTCTCATTCCAATCTCTTTTGTTCGAAGAAATGAACTTTTTTAAGAGTTTGATGATGGTTTTGTTGAAAGCTTCCGCCAAACCATTAGCAGCCGGATTGTATGCCTTAGAGGCCATATTTTGTATCCGATTCTTATCGCAAAATCGGTGAAACGCTTGACTGATGAATTGAGGCCCATTGTCATGAATTATCCTTCAGGGTATCCCAAAGCGATAAATGACATGATGCTTGATAAAGCTGATCACGTTGGATGTCTTTACCTCAGCAAGAGGGATCGCCTCTGCCCATTTGGAGAAATAATCCGTAATGGCCAATATGAACTGATGTCCTCTAGAAGAAGACGGGTGAATAAGACCAATAATATCCATACCCCATGCTTCAAAAGGCCATGATGCAATCATAGGATGTAAATACTCAGGAGACTGATGTATAAAATTTGCATGAATTTGACAGGCTTTGCATTGTCTTGTATATTTTACGGCATCTGCAATCATGGTAGGCCATTAGTAGCCCATCCTCCTGATACGATCCTGTAACTTAGGACCAGGTTGATGTGATCCACATATACCGTCTTGAGCTTCACGGATAACCCACTTTGCATCATCATCGGAGAGATATCGTAGTAGCAGTCCATCGTATGTTCGACGATATAGACATTGTGAAGACGCATCAAAATAGAAGCGTAGTGATCGTCTTTTGATGGATACTGCTTCTTTAGGATCCTCTAGTAAGATTTCGTATGACACGAAGTTTATAAAAGGACTTCTCCAGTCTCTCTTAGGAGGAACTGTGTTTACAGCGGAGCTGCGTTCTATGTGAAAGTTATTTTTCACACAGAATAAATCTCTGTTAAGAAGGATCACCGAATTCTGCCTTCTTATAGGAATAGCTAGATCTGCAGCTAGGCTAGCCAGGGCATCAACTTCCAAATTTTGAGATCGAGGCACGTGCTCTAGAAAGAATCCTTTGAAAGACATGGCTATCTCGATCGTTGCTTGATGATAAGGAATGAGGTCTGGATTGCGGACTTTATATATTCCTCTAACCTGATTGACGATCAGCTGGGAATCACCAAAAGCTTCCAAGTATTTAACATCCAATTCTTTAGCGACTTGGAGTCCGATTAGTAGAGCGTTATACTCTGCCACATTATTAGAGCAGGGTTCGCTAAGAGAATATGCTCGATAGATGACGAGTTTATCAGGAGTCACCAGGAAAATTCCTACTCCTGAAACTACATTTCCCCTGGGACCAGTCCTGGAGGCACCATCGAAGAATAGCTGCCATGTAACGCCTTTCATTACAGAATTATATTCTGCAACTTCGTCGAAAATGTCCTCGTATAGTTTAGAGGTTTCCGGAATTGGATGAGCAGTTAAGAAATCAGCCAAGGCTTGACCTTTGATGGACTTCTGAGGGACATACACCATATCATATGGTGTTAATAACATCGCCCAAGTCGCGAGTCGAGAATTAAGAACACTTGGCTTGTTCATCAATACTCGAAGAGAATTGATCCTGAAGATGATATGAATAGTTTGGCCCGTGATGTAATATTGCGTCTTCTGAATGGCGAATATTAGGGCCAAGCATTCTTTTTCCACTGGATTGTACCGGTGTTCAGCTCCGACCATCATCCTGCTCAAATAGTAGATAGCATGTTCATGACCCTCATTGTTCTTCTGTGCGAGGAGAGCTCCTAAAGAATGATCCATTGCTCGAACATACATCAAAAATGGTCTTCCTATGACGGGAGGCACCAGAACTGGAGGATTAGTGAGGTAGCATTTGATATCATCAAACGCTTGCTGACAGGCTTCGTCCTATACGAATGACACACCTTTCTTCATCAGGCGAGAAAAAGGTTGACATCTCCCAGAGAGGTTGGATATGAATCTCCTGATATAAGCCAGACGACCTTGAAATCCCCTGAGTTCCCTCAGATTACGGGGTGGTCGCATTTCTAAGATAGCTTTCACTTTATCAGGATCCACTTGAATGCCTTTAGCGGTAATGACAAATCCCAGGAATTTGCCACTGGATACACCAAGAAAGGACTTTGTAGGATTCATTTTGAGTTGATGTTGGCGCATCAACTCGAATACTGTCTTCAAGTCTTGGATGTGATTATCCTTGAGGCAGCTTTTGACAGCAATATCATCCACGTAGCATTCTACTGTTTTGCGTAAGTGCTCATGGAATATGTTACTCATAGCTCGTTGATACGTAGCCCCGGCATTCTTCAGTCCGAAAGGCATAACCGTATAGCAATATACCCCCAATGGTGTCCGAAAGGCAGTGTGCTTCTCATCTTCAGGATTCATCTTAATCTGATTATATCCTGAGAATTCGTCCATGAAAGACATGCATTCAAAACCGTACGTGTTATCGATCATGATGTCTGTAATGGGAAGAGGGAACTCGTCTTTAGGACAGGCCGTATTCAGATCTCGGTAATCGATACAAACACATACTTTCCTGCTTTTCTTCATGACCGGGACAACATTGGTGACCCAGTCAGGATGTTGTTCTCCCCGGATGAACCCACAGGCTATTAGCTTCTTGATTTCAGCTTCAATGGCATCCATCATATCCGGGCGGAACCGGCGTTGGTGTTGCTTTACAGGCTTTGACTTGGGCCGTATGTTGAGTTTATGGGTAGCTACTTTAGGATCAAGACCTGGCATATCCTCATAATTCTACGCAAAGACATCGATATATTCTTTTATCAGCTAGATTATTTCTTCCCTTTCTTCTTCGGAAAGATTGTTACTGATAAATATCGGCTTTGGTGAAAGTTCATCCCCAACATTGATTTGGATAACTTTATCTTCAGTGGGTGGTTCTCTCTGCTCGAACCTAAGTTCCCATTGTGTATCCATTTGCTGAGCCCAGGAGTCATTTTCAAATGGTTCAGATTCTTGTTCGTCTGCTTTGAGAGAATCTGTCAATACCGTATTTACTGATAATGCTCGTTCGAGATTAGCATATGAGCCGGAGGACGATGAGCCATCTCGAGAAGAGGAAAAGGTATCCTCACTTGACTCAGAAGTTGCAAAAGAAGTGGTATAACCTAACCCAAAATGAGTTCGTTGACAGTAGGGATCACCATGCAACGGCATTCGTCTGCCTTTTCCATGGTTGAGGCCTGGCTCTGACTTCAGATCATAACCCATGCTTTGCATAATCTTCAAAGCTTATGGGCTATATCTGTGAACTTGCATTTTCCCAGCATCGAACTCGTGAGAATCTTCTTGTACAATCGGCCTGTTGTGCATGCGACCGATTGGATGCTGATTGCTGCGAGTAGGCAGGATAATAAAGATAAAATCTTTATGTGGCCCATATGTCGTGATGACATTAGATGTTGATGCCATTTCCCACACATACGGATGATAGGAGTCTATAGCTTCCAAGAACTTTTGTGCTATAGGTTCTATAGCGTTATGGGGGGGGGGGATTCCTGATTTGGAAATTGAGCATCAGTATACTGGAAAAGAGAATCTTTATTATCGTCAGAAACCACGTTCCCGGTTGTATTTACATCAGTCGGCTGCTTGTTGCGCCTGAGGTTGATGACCAAAGGTGGAGGCTTCTGGTTCAAAGTGATCATTAGGGGATGACTTTCTCCTCCTGATTTGGTTTTGTTCAAGTGGATAGCCATGGGTTCCATGACTTTCGGACGGGTAGTCCTCCCTTTCACCTGGATCGACAAGGGTTGCTCAGCAGATGGTTCTCCTGACTCCCGGTGGGATTCCTCTTCCGTCTTACCTGACACCTCCTTCATGTAGTCTTGGATGTACAACATGGCATCGGAATAGTAGGACTCTACTCCTTTGAACGGGTTAAGGTCAGCAAATTCTGTTCTTACTGTTCCTTAGACATCTACATATTTGAAGCACTGATGTAGAGTCAAAGGAACAATATTATGATCGTGGATCCATGGTTTGCCCAGCAGAATATTGTAGGACACCTTCGAATCGATGACGTAGCATGTAGCCACTGATCTAAGGTCCCCAATCTGGATCCTCAGACGAATCTTCCCCAACGGCTTACTTTTTCTAGCGTTGAAGCCCACGATTGTAGTGGTGGTGTAAGCGAGTTCGCTTGTAGGAATCCTCAACGGTCTGAGCAGACTATGAGGGATGATGCTGATCGATGATCCTGGATCTATGTGAATTCGGTCTACCTCCATGGAACCGACGTATCCGGTATAATAGAGGGGCCTGTCATGCTTGTTATGTTTCAACAGCATGTCCTCTTGAGTGAAAGTGATGTTAGGGACCACTTCCATCACACTATGGCATTGAGAACATGCCACAGGTTCTTTATCGGGGGACTTGAGCTGAGTCAAGCATACATCCGCCTGCATTAATGCTTCACTCAAGGCTTGACGAGTGTCTTTGGATAGCCTTAGGAGCTCGAAAATAGACAGTCTGGACGGAGTATTAGCCAACTGGGCTAGGATGTCAAAGTTATATGGTTTTTCTAAACCTTTGTTTTGAATATTCTTCAAAGGTTTATCAAAATGTACTTCTTTTTGCTTGCCCTTGTCCGCCGCAGTTGGTCTAGAAGGACCTGCCTCTGGTATGACAGGTTCAGGCTCTGGAAGTTTGGCAGCTGAAGTGTCTGTCGTTGCATCTTCCTGATTTTCTCCATAGTCCTTAAGGTAGACTTTGCCTGACCGGGTCCCGGTTGCCAAATCTTCTTCTTCTGATGTCGAGGATATTGCAACCATATGGCATGTTTTATGCCTTGAGCTCTTTTTAGACTTAGCCTTAGCAGCTTGAGTCTCTTCCTCAATCTTTGACACAAGATCAGGATGAACCCACATAATCTCACCACGCTGGGTAGTTAGGGGTACCAGGTCATGATTTTGACCCCTGTCCGGAGGAAGATTAACAATGTTCATCATCGTCCGGAGAATAGGTACAACACCATCCGGAACTTCTTGAGGAGGCAGATTGCCAAACTGGAGCGAGATCATGTTGGCAGTGGCCGTCTTCTCGCTATTACGCAGAGTGATGGCCTTAGCGTCGATCAACTCCTGGATTTTCCTCTTTAGCACATAATACGCCTTTGTGGGATGATGTATGTACCTATGGAAAATACAGTACTTAGGATTATTAGTACTGCCAACTTTATTAGGCCGCTTTACTTCGGGGAGGGTTATCTTGCCACTTTTGACTAGACAATCGAATATGCTCGGAATATCGTCATCGTCAAAAGAATATTCTTCAATGGGCCTGGAAGTCCCATGTTTCGTTTGTGTGGTTGCCGGAGTATTTTGCCTGGACGTATTGATCGCCAGAGCTTCTTTTCCTTTGGAACCACGAGGATGGTCGCTATTGGAGGATGACCTCTTCCCTCTATCAGAGGTAGAGATCATGATTCCATTGTCATGCACCTTCCGACTGTTGTCTTCAGCGGCTACCGCTGAGATGATAAACGAGGGCCAATCATGGAACTGATATGGTCCTGTGAATACCGAGATCAGTGGAAGAAGGTTCTTCCTGCAAATGTCCACCAAGGCAGAATCTAGAACTCCGGGAGGCATCTGCAAATTAGCTTGACAGAAACGTTCGATAAAAGTATGAACATTCTCTTTCTCTTTCTGCTTTACTTTGATGAGCGAGGACATAGACATGTCCATCCCTCCTTCGTAGAATCGAGCGAAGAATAGAGTCTTAAAATCTTCAAAGGAAGTAATGCAATTGTCCGCAAGACTTCGGTACCACTGATAGGCCACTCCAGACAGACAGCCTTTAAACACTCGAGTGAGAAGGGCGTCGTTCCCTTGCAACAACACTGTCATCATGCTAAAGTAGTTCATGTACTGGCTCGGTGACGTCTTTCCCTCAAACAAAACCATAGCCTGTGATTTGTATTTAGGTGGGAAAGGGATCTCGTCCCAGATAGCTGGGTATGGCTGGTTGATTCCTAATTTCTTGAGCTGATCCTTATGCTTCAAGGTATCAAATTGGATTTTCAATTCCCGCACTGCCTGCATCGGATCTTCCGCTGGTAAAAGGACCGCAGAGTGGTGAGAGATCGGTTATATTGTAACTCCAACAGGAGGCAATACATTCTCTGAGTTAAGAAGTTGAGGAGCCGCTGACTCTTGATTTAAAATAGGTTCCTGGTTTGCGTTGGATGGAGGTAAGTCCACCCCCTCATGTAGTTGAGTCGGAGGAACCGATGCTTGAGCTATTGTAGCTGCATGTTGAGTCACCATCATCTGACGCATACTCTCCATCATGGAATACATCTCTTTGAGTGATGTTTCCAATATTGCGATGCGTTGGTCAGTATTTCCTGATGGGGAAGCCTCTTCGTATTTATCTCCAATGGCATAGACTCCTATTTCTCTGGATATTATTGAAGGGTTAGTATAGATCTCTGTAGAGATTGAGTCTACACTTTCAACATCCGATTCGGGAAACTGGCGACCCCCAGTGTCGGAATCAGAAGAATATGAAGTCGGTTGTCGTGACCTCGAACGGGTGTTTCGAAACACACCAGCTTTAATATTTTCAAGGAGTCTGTCGAATCTCCTTTGGCTTGGAGTTCTAGAGGGATGGCTTGGAGTTCTAGAGGGATGACGTCTTGAATTTGACCTTCCTCTAGGAATGTGTGAAGCCATATTCACTGATGCGAATATAGGCTATTCTTCCTGTAAAGACAAAGAGTAGTTCAACCGGTCAAAAACTGACCATTTTGCCTTAGAGCAGCAGTACTTAACTACAACTTTATGACTATTACAACAGTACTCCCTAGGGGTGTAATAGACATGTTAGAAGATCCCCTATCTTTACGCTTCTGGATCAGGAAATTACGCAAGTCAGGAGGATTAACAGGAGAAGAAGGAGAAGGCTTATTTTGCCTTTTTACATCAGTTGGGGTATGGAGATTGGGAATGATAACTCTCTCTCTGCCATAAGAATACAGCAATTTAGCCATGTGAGTAGCGTATGATCCGTCATCTGTCTGAGGAACGTATGCTCCTCTGAAACAAGTCTTCTTTATGCCGAGAGGCTTATTCTGGCGTAATCGGGAACTTTGCACATGTTGGCGTAAGACTGAGGTAATCTTCAATCGGCCGTCAGCATTCCGCGTAATCTGAAGAGCGGGCAGATTCTTCTCTTGATGGCGTAAAAGCCGAGAGGTCGGGAAATCCGCCATTTGTTTTCCCTTGCGGTGATTGTAAGGACCATTTGCCTCCTTGTAGAGGGGAGATGTATTTTTACGCGCGGGGCACGGAGTAGACTTCTGGATTGGCACTAAGGCTTTGCCAGAAGCTTTGTCTGCCACATCACAGACGGAAGACAGAGTTTTATGCGCAAGGCGCGGAGTAGACTTCTGGATTGGCACTAAGGCATTTCCAGAAGCTTTGTCTGCCACGTCACAGACGGAAGACGGAGTTTTACGTGCAGGGCGTGGAGTAGACTTCTGGATTGGCACTAAGGCATTGCCAGAAGCTTGGTCTGCCACGTCACAGATGGGAGACCAAGTTTTACGTGCGGGGCGTACAGGTTGCGATGCTACAACCTTGTTGGCCGGAGAGAGAGGCCACGGGAAGGGTAGAGGATGTCCGGGGCATCCATACTTTACGCAATTTCCTGTTGTCTTGGACAGAGAGGGAATGAGAGCTACCCCCTGCTCGAATCATATCTTCGTAAGCCGATTGGTCGAATTGGACGACCAAGGTCTTCTTCGTTGATCCTACAGATACAGCATCGTGTTGAGCAATGGCTTTCTCGTCAGATGAGAAAGTAGTCCCCAGCAGAGTCGCCATCTTGTGTTTGATAATAAACGAAAGAAATTGAAACTAGGTTTATACGAAACCCTATCTTTGTTTACAAACAAGAAAAAGAAGTACAATTAATCCTATACGAGGATGTTAAGTACAAAAATTGATTCTGGGGAACTATAGGAGTCTGATCTGCGGTCGATCACTTTGTCCCTTGGACCACACGATGACGAAGAAGTGCTGTAGAAGACGAAAAAGATGCTTCAAAGACTACAGAAGGGATTGGACTCTCGTTGCCAAAGTTGTCAATCAACACTCTCTGGATATACTCTCTTTTCTTAAAAAATCTTCGACCTTTGACCTCCGTGGCCGGAGATCTCTATTTATAGAGTTCAGCTACAGTCAGCGTAGAAACCGAACAGCAGAGAGAGCTGCACCTTTTACGCGGCGGTTATAATAACTGCTACTGTCACTACCACATTCCGAAGACAGGGGTATTTTCGAATTTTTACAATATTTAATATTATGGTAGTTACAATTAAATAATTATACGATAATATTTTATTTAAATAATTATGTGTGATGTGTAATTAAATATAGTATTAGATGCAGTGTTCATTTATTTTTAGCTAGCAGAATTGACCTAGAAGCCCAGTAGACGAACACCTGTCGGAATTATGGAATTTTTGTATTTAATTATTTATTTAGAATTTAATTCTTGGAGTTTGTAATTGATTACCGTATTTTATTTAATATTTTTGCGCATTGCCTTTGCTTCGATATTTGGAGCGCTACCCTGACTTTTGTCTTCCAACAAATTTTACAATCTTGCCCTAGACATGCCCGCCTTCCATTCTGCTATTTTTGCAACTCACAATTTTGCTCCCTGTGCATTAATTCTGGCCGCACAAAAATCATCGCGGACGTTATTTAATAAATCCCTATTTTTGTATCGTTGTGCGTTCCAATTTAAATTGGAGACAATCTTGACCTATTTTTCGTGCAACCCAAATTAGGGTAATCTTCTATTCTGAGTCTTCTTCATTATTGGTATTGATGACCTGACCTGATTTAGGCCCCATGTACTCCTAATTAATTGTTGAACACAACTTGCATTTATTTCTATTTAAATTGAGGATACTATTTTATCTGATTCTGAAATTCCGATTTAATTCCAGTGCCCTGCTATTTTAGCCCACACCAAACTTACAGCGTCCCCTGACCCTACAAAACATCGGACCCAGAATCGCCCGCCAAATTTTCGTCATTTCATGCGTCTGTGCAAATACCCAAATTTAAGGGGCTAATTTGCATTTTTGGGTCAACACCTCATTTGTTTAAAACAATGAGGGAGCCTAATAATTATTTAATTAGCTCCTCACCTCATTCCTCCATGAATTATTTTCTACATGACCCATCTAGACTACTCATTCAAGGGGGTCAATCACAACCCTTCATCCCAAAACCTCTCTCCCTATATAATGACATGTTACATCATAAGCCCTAATCCCTAGAAAACCTAGGTAACCACACCCTCCTCACAAGCCTCCACCTCCCCTCTCTCCAACGTAGGGAACCAAGCTCTTTCCCTTCTTCTTCTATTTTTCCTTCTTTTTCTTCTTCTCATTTCTTCTCTTCTTCTTCCTTTTTCTTCTTCTTTAATTTTGGATTTGATTTCAAATTCAAACTCATTTAAGGGGGGGGGGGACTTACTGTGCACTTCTCCCTTACTGTGCTCCCCTCTCCAACCCTGTTCCGACGGCTCCCTCCGGCGTTCAGCCCGGCGGCCAACCGCTGCGACAGCCCCCTGCTGCTCAGCCCGGCCCGGCGGCGCTGTGGCTGCTCCTCCCTACAGCCGGCCATCAGTCCGGCGGCAACCCGAACTCCTGCATCTCCTCCTTCCATCTCCACCACCACCATCATCACCACCACGGGAATCCCTCCGGCGACCGAGTCCCCCATCCTCCCTGCTGTCCTTCTCCCCATCTTCGCCATTCATCACCACCACCACCATCAACTCCATTCACCACCACCTCCATCACCATTCATCAACCACCACCGGCGGCCGAGCTCTTCCCGCTGGACTGCCCCCTCCGACCCGCTGTGAACTCCGGTGTCCGGCGGCCCGCTGTCCATCTCCCCCGCTGCTCCTCCTCCTATCACCTCCATCCTTTTCCATCACCACCATTAATCCCATCAACTCCCCCGGCTCCCGCTGCACCGGCCAAGCCCACCTCCGGCGGGCTTCAATCTCCACCCTCCTCTGCTGTTCTGCACCCGGCGATCGGACCCCGCTCCGACTGAACCTCGAGCACCCCGACCCCCGCTGTGCATCACTCCGGCGGCCATCCCGAGCCCCTGCAGTCCGGCGACTCTCCTCCTCGGCTCCGCGCTCACCGCTCCCCTCCGGTCCGGCGGCCGGCCGACCCCTTCAGTAAGCTCCCATTCTACCTCTCTCCCTCTTCTTTCCCTGGTTATATATATATATGTATGTATATATTTATATATATACGTATATACGAATATGTATATAAACAGTATATTTAATTAATGCTTAATATTAATGTATATGTATTTGTATGTAATTAATGTGTAGACACCTACGTATATACGTATATGTATATAGTATTATTTAATTAATGTTTTAAATACGTGAACATGTATAGTATGCAAATAATTGGTAATGTATATTTTAATAAATGTACATGTATTTGTATATATTAGGTATGTGTATGATAATATATGTATATGTATAATTAATTCATATGCATATGTATAAAGCTAATTAATGTGTATAAATATTATTTTGGTATAATGTGTATACGTATATGTATATATTTAAATCAATTATATATATTTTGGTATATACTTAGTGTATATTTGTTATATATATATATTGGTATATATGTATACAACCGTTTTAGTATAAATATTTCTTGGTATATATATGTTAATGTATATATAATTTAATATATATGTATATGTATATATTTAATTAATGCATGTAAGTTTATGTATTAAATTTAACTGGTATAAATGTATATATATTTTTATGTGTATAATTATTTTGATATATATATATATATGTATGTATATTTTTGTATAAACCTACATATATTTATTTGGTATAGTTTCATGTAGTATATGTGTAATAAAATACATATTTTGGTATAAATGTATAAATATATATATTCTTATAATGGGACTTATGTACATTTTTTTCATAAACAAATAATATATACTTTCACTATGTTATACCTATTTTGTATACTTTGGAATAACTATATATATATGTATTAATTTATTTATTGATAATATGATTAATTGGTAAATATACTAGATGACCCTAGTTGACTAGTGCCCTGCCTGGCATGGCCCTGAGGCCAGTGTTTTGACTGTGTGTTAGCATAGTATCTGATGCAAAAAAGTTATATTGTGTTGTGTTTATAGGACTGTTGGTTTACCCAGGGGATACTCTGGAACAGGACATCAATAATTACCAGCTAAGGACCCAAGGCAAGTACATTCTCTGATAATTTCCAATTTTTTGATAATTTCTATAAATTCAATAATCTTGAAATGTTACAACTGAATCCTTGACACTGTGTTACACGGACTAGTATAGCTTGGATCTGCAGTCATGAGATGTTATCTTGATTATCGTATTGACATTGTACACGACATGTATATTAGACATCGTACATGATAAACTGGACTTGCTCGTGTATCGTGACGTGTCATGGTTGGATCCACAGTACTAGTTGGGGGCGGGGAAGTAGTTAGTAAGAAATGTGATCATAACCTCTTATTGTAGTATAGAAAATTATAAGTGTTAATCATGCTCTTCACCCATGATTAGCCAGGCCCTGTAGCTATCGTACATGTTCCCAAGCCGATCACATTTTGAACTACTATTTCAAACACTTAGAATAGATTACAGTTCCCTATTTTAAATCATATACTACATCACCCGTATATGATGCTGTTCCTGGTTCTTTTATTTTCATACATGTACTGACTGTATCATATTGCCTATTGCCTGTCTCTTTACATTGCCTGTCTCTCTTAATTGCCATTGCATTTATTTCACTGTCTTCTCAGTAGCTAGCATGACATGTTATTACTTTATAGTCCTTATCAATTAAATGGAACTGTTATTTGAGATTGTGCTTTGCTCCTTCCTGACTGGAAATATTTTTCTAGACTATGCATTAGAGGACCGCTGTCCGACACTTTATGGACCATATGGTGAGTAGCTGCAGACTTGGTAGATTAGTTGTGATTCCGGGAGGTCTAGCCGAAAATTTCTATTTTTAGTTGTTCTTTAAGTAGACCATTTGGTACCGGATTTGTCTCCGGCATTTTGATGAGACTTGGTTATTTGTTGAGTTAGATTATTACTTTGACTTGTGTTGTATTTAATTAAATTTCTGTTCGTTATCTTATCGTGCTGTAATCCTGTGATTGAGTATGTGCTCGTTTATTTGGGTCATCCGTGCCTCCTTATGGAGATTGGATGTTGTGTGATATTAGCTAGATAGTATCAAGACCTTGACAGCGTTCTACCGCCGATGCTGCGGCGTAGGCTGGACGTACCCACGCACTCGTGCCCTTAAACCGGGTGCGGGTCGTGACACGTTTTTAGTAGTGGCCTATGCAGGTCAGACTTCGCGAGTTGTACGATGTCGTAGTAGTGTGGCATCCTTGTTATACTACTGCGTGCCTGCGATAGGATCTAGGACATAGGATACTAGGACGAGAGCGAATACTCAATCATAATTCTTTGAGAGATTCCTGGGATGACCCTTGAGAATCTCATTATAAATTCTAATTTTAAATCCTTCGCCTTGTTTCCGCCTGTCCTCACTCATTGATATTGAATTTGATTATTGTTGATCAATTATTAAAATTAAAATCTTGGTACCATTGTTGAGTTTGATTCTTGTTGACCAGTTGTTAAATTTAACTCTTGGTGTCGTTGTTGAGTTTGATTTTATCGAGATAAAGTTTTACGGGCTAAAATTTACGGTATCATCTGATGACATATGTTGATGAGGACAGTGAGAAAGGTAAAACGTCTACTTTGGTTATGGAACCTAGAGTTTATCGCAGTCATATTAGCTGTCATGACGAGAACGTAGGAACCTGACTTGGATGTACATACTTTAGTTATAAAATTTAGAATTTCTCGCAGCCATACCGGTTGGCGTGGCGAAGATTCTAGATGACATGATTATAGGGTGGCATACCTTAGTTACGGAACCTGTCGTTTATCGCATCTATGCTTACTGGCGTGGCGAGGATTCTAAGTGTCATGATTTCTGATAGACGTGTATGATTATCAGGTTGTATCTTAAATTGGTTCTTAAAAGTATCATCTCAAGACTTATCTATTTCTGTTATTCCAGGACTTTGTTCCACCGCTTCTTTTCTTTACTAGCAGTAAAGATACCTTCAGTCCTTGATCCAGTTCTTTTTTGAGCTTATTTTCTTTGAGGATTCCTTGTTAGTATGATAATTAGTGACTTGCAATTTTGGTTGTGTCTTGTATTAGTTTGACTAAGTGTGACTTGTGAGTTTGTAAGTGTTCTTAGTTGGACATGTGAGCAGTAGGCACTAATCTAGAGATACCCATTGCATAGTACCTTGTAGCAATAGTTCTACGATAGGTGTTATTATAATTAGTATTGGTATTATATAAAGAGGAGTAAGATGTCAGTGAGGGTTCTAAGAGTAAGTATCAGAATCAATATGCCAGCCCTGGATAGTCATTAAATTATGAAATTGGATGATCTATATAACTGATTAAGTATCAAGGAATTGTGTTCAATTTGATGATTGATACTGGGTGTATTTGAGTGCACCTTTAGTATTAGAGACTGTGAGTATTATATGTATACTTGTGGAATTAAATTTATAATTTGAAGAGTAGAAATGAATTTCAATTTTTAAAGTTTTGAGGATTAAAAATTCAATTCAATAAACATAGTCAAGGCTATGAAGATTTTTGGAGGTGATTAAAATTTTATTTCAATGTTGAATTTTTGAATTTTGAGAAGTTGAGATATTGTCATTAAAACTTTTTGAGGATTTAGATTCGATTCAATGAACCTAGACAAGCTGTAAGGATTTTTAAGTGATTAAGTTTTATTTCAGTATTTAAATAATTAACTTTGAGGAAGGTATGTGCATTATACTTTAAATTTTTCGAGTTAGTTTCAAGGACCTTGTTTGGAGGATAAAATCTTATAGTGAGAGAGATATATTAGTAAATAGTAGATGATGATGTAATCATGGATGTCTTGTGGACTAATGATTAGTTGATATGGATACTAGTGTACAAGAATAGGAATAAATTAGTAAATGTGCCAGAGTTAAGGGTATGTTAGAAATAGAAGATACTGCAAGTAATATGTTAGTAGGTTCTTTTTCTAATATTTTCCGTCTCTTGATTGATTGATTTCCCTAGTGTTGTAGTTCGTATTCATGATTTTTCTTGCTAGGAGATAGTTAGTAGTACACCCTGACAGAGAATGCAATACCATGATAAGACACCATGACCATGCATATTCCCCTTAGATTGTATGTTGGATGATTATAGGAAAGATTTTTCTTAGACCATGATTATTGGGGTTGACCATGACAAAGATTCATGAAGGAGTTTTGACTTGACAAGAGAGGCAAGATGATTAAATTCGAGGATAACCATTGATTTAAATAGAGGGTTAAGAAATTAACATTGCATAATTGGTGGTTTATTTATTTCAGGAAGATTATGACATGTTTAAATTGGTTATTAAATTCAAAATTTTTGGGAGATTTAATAATATATTTATTTAATTGCAAGTTATGAATTTTAGAATTTTATATTTGGATGTTGCAATTAGAGAATCCTTAAGTATCGCATTTTTGAGTATTTTGAGGAGAGGAAATCGAGAAATAAAATTATTGATGGACTAATGTTTAAATTCAAACTTGTGGAACGAGATTACATTCTTATATCTGTTCATTGATAAAAAAAAAAAAATCAAATTTAAGGAGTGGATATTAAATTTCGAGTATTGAATTATTAACTAAAATTTCGGGAAATTTTGATAAAAATGGACTTTGATTCTATTTTGAGGATTTTTTTCCAGGTTATGCAATAATCCCAGAATTTTGGAAAATTTTGAAAAGACATTGTGAATTATTACCGGATCTCATGGATGACGAATTTAAAATTTGAGGGAAATAATAATGTGTATGATTAAATGCTACTATGAGAATTTTAAATTTCGAGGACGAAATTCTTTTAAGGTGGGTAGACTTGTCACTACCACATTCCGAAGATAGGGGTATTTTCGAATTTTTACAATATTTAATATTATGGTAGTTACAATTAAATAATTGTACGATAATATTTTATTTAAATAATTATGTGTGATGTGTAATTAAATATAGTATTAGATGCAGTGTTCATTTATTTTTAGCTAGCAGAATTGACCTAGAAGCCCAGTAGACGAACACCTGTCGGAATTATGGAATTTTTGTATTTAATTATTTATTTAGAATTTAATTCTTGGAGTTTGTAATTGATTACCGTATTTTATTTAATATTTTTGCGCATTGCCTTTGCTTCGATATTTGGAGCGCTACCCTGACTTTTGTCTTCCAACAAATTTCACAATCTTGCCCTAGACATGCCCACCTTCCATTCTGCTATTTTTGCAACTCATAATTTTGCTCCCTGTGCATTAATTCTGGCCGCACAAAAATTGTCGCGGACGTTATTTAATAAATCCCTATTTTTGTATCGTTGTGCGTTCTAATTTAAATTGGAGACAATCTTGACCTATTTTTCGTGCGACCCAAATTAGGGTAATCTTCTATTCTGAGTCTTCTTCATTATTGGTATTGATGACCTGACCTGATTTTGGCCCCATGTACTCCTAATTAATTGTTGAACACAACTTGCATTTATTTCTATTTAAATTGAGGATACTATTTTATCTGATTCTGAAATTCCGATTTAATTCCAATGCCCTGCTATTTTAGCCCACACCAAACTTACAGCGCCCCCTGACCCTACAAAACACCGGACCCCGAATCGTCCGCCAAATTTTCGTCATTTCATGCGTCTGTGCAAATACCCAAATTTAAGGGGCTAATTTACAAATTTGCATTTTTGGGTCAACACCTCATTTGTTTAAAACAATGAGGGAGCCTAATAATTATTTAATTAGCTCCTCACCTCATTCCTCCATGAATTATTTTCTACATGACCCATCTAGACCACTCATTCAAGGGGGTCAATCACAACCCTTCATCCCAAAACCTCTCTCCCTATATAATGACATGTTACATCATAAGCCCTAATCCCTAGAAAACCTAGGTAACCACACCCTCCTCACAAGCCTCCACCTCCCCTCTCTCCAACGTAGGGAACCAAGCTCTTTCCCTTCTTCTTCTATTTTTCCTTCTTTTTCTTCTTCTCATTTCTTCTCTTCTTCTTCCTTTTTCTTCTTCTTTAATTTTGGATTTGATTTCAAATTCAAACTCATTTAAGGGGGGGGGGGGACTTACTGTACACTTCTCCCTTACTGTGCTCCCCTCCCCGACCCTGTTCCGGCGGCTCCCTCCGGCGTTCAGCCCGGCGGCCAACCGCTGCGACAGCCCCCTGCTGCTCAGCCCGGCCCGGCGGCGCTGTGGCTGCTCCTCCCTACAGCCGGCCATCAGTCCGGCGGCAACCCGAACTCCTGCATCTCCTCCTTCCATCTCCACCACCACCATCATCACCACCACGGGAATCCCTCCGGCGACCGAGTCCCCCATCCTCCCTGCTGTCCTTCTCCCCATCTTCGCCATTCATCACCACCACCACCATCAACTCCATTCACCACCACCTCCATCACCATTCATCAACCACCACCGGCGGCCGAGCTCTTCCCGCTGGACTGCCCCCTCCGACCCGCTGTGAACTCCGGTGTCCGGCGGCCCGCTGCCCATCTCCCCCGCTGCTCCTCCTCCTATCACCTCCATCCTTTCCCATCACCACCATTAATCCCATCAACTCCCCCGGCTCCCGCTGCACCGGCCAAGCCCACCTCCGGCGGGCTTCAATCTCCACCCTCCTCTGCTGTTCTGCACCCGGCGATCGGACCCCGCTCCGACTGAACCTCGAGCACCCCGACCCCCGCTGTGCATCACTCCGGCGGCCATCCCGAGCCCCTGCAGTCCGGCGACTCTCCTCCTCGGCTCCGCGCTCACCGCTCCCCTCCGGTCCGGTGGCCGGCCGACCCCTTCAGTAAGCTCCCATTCTACCTCTCTCCCTCTTCTTTCCCTGGTTATATATATATATATGTATGTATATATTTATATACATACGTATATATGAATATGTATATAAACAGTATATTTAATTAATGCTTAATATTAATGTATATGTATTTGTATGTAATTAATGTGTAGACACCTACGTATATACGTATATGTATATAGTATTATTTAATTAATGTTTTAAATACGTGAACATGTATAGTATGCAAATAATTGGTAATGTATATTTTAATAAATGTACATGTATTTGTATATATTAGGTATGTGTATGATAATATATGTATATGTATAATTAATTCATATGCATATGTATAAAGCTAATTAATGTGTATAAATATTATTTTGGTATAATGTGTATACGTATATGTATATATTTAAATCAATATATATATATATTTTGGTATATACTTAGTGTATATTTGTTATAGATATATATTGGTATATATGTATACAACCGTTTTAGTATAAATATTTCTTGGTATATATATGTTAATGTATATATAATTTAATATATATGTATATGTATATATTTAATTAATGCATGTAAGTTTATGTATTAAATTTAACTGGTATAAATGTATATATATTTTTATGTGTATAATTATTTTGATATATATATATATATATATGTATGTATATTTTTGTATAAACCTACATATATTTATTTGGTATAGTTTCATGTAGTATATGTGTAATAAAATACATATTTTGGTATAAATATATATATTCTTATAATGGGACTTATGTACATTTTTTTCATAAACAAATAATATATACTTCCACTATGTTATACCTATTTTGTATACTTTGGAATAACTATATATATATGTATTAATTTATTTATTGATAATATGATTAATTGGTAAATATACTAGATGACCCTAGTTGACTAGTGCCCTGCCTGGCATGGCCCTGAGGCCAGTGTTTTGACTGTGTGTTAGCGTAGTATCTGATGCAAAAAAGTTATATTGTGTTGTGTTTATAGGACTGTTGGTTTACCCAGGGGATACTCTGGAACAGGACATCAATAATTACCAGTTAAGGACCCAAGGCAAGTACATTCTCTGATAATTTCCAATTTCTTGATAATTTCTATAAATTCAATAATCTTGAAATGTTACAACTGAATCCTTGACACTGTGTTACACGGACTAGTATAGCTTGGATCTGCAGTCATGAGATGTTATCTTGATTATCGTATTGACATTGTACACGACATGTATATTAGACATCGTATATGATAAACTGGACTTGCTCGTATATCGTGACGTGTCATGGTTGGATCCACAGTACTAGTTGGGGGCGGGGAAGTAGTTAGTAAGAAATGTGATCATAACCTCTTATTGTAGTATAGAAAATTGTAAGTGTTAATCATGCTCTTCACCCATAATTAGCCAGGCCCTGTAGCTATCGTACATGTTCCCAAGCCGATCACATTTTGAACTACTATTTCAAACACTTAGAATAGATTACAGTTCCCTATTTTAAATCATATACTACATCACCCGTATATGATGTTGTTCCTGGTTCTTTCATTTTCATACATGCACTGACTGTATCATATTGCCTATTGCCTGTCTCTTTACATGGCCTGTCTCTCTTAATTGCCATTGTATTTATTTTACTGTCTTCTCAGTAGCTAGCATGACATGTTATTACTTTATAGTCCTTATCAATTAAATGGAACTGTTATTTGAGATTGTGCTTTGCTCCTTCCTGACTGGAAACATTTTTCCAGACTATGCATTAGAGGACCGCTGTCCGACACTTTATGGACCATATGGTGAGTAGCTGCAGACTTGGTAGATTAGTTGTGATTCCGGGAGGTCTAGCCAAAAATTTCTATTTTTAGTTGTTCTTTAAGTAGACCATTTGGTACCGGATTTGTCTCCGGCATTTTGATGAGACTTGGTTATTTGTTGAGTTAGATTATTACTTTGACTTGTGTTATATTTAATTAAATTTCTGTTCGTTATCTTATCGTGCTGTAATCCTGTGATTGAGTATGTGCTCGTTTATTTGTGTCATCCGTGCCTCCTTATGGAGATTGGATATTATGTGACATTAGCTAGATAGTATCAAGACCTTGACAGCGTTCTACCGCCGATGCTGCGGCGTAGGCTGGACGTACCCACGCACTCGTGCCCTTAAACCGGGTGCGGGTCGTGACAGCTACCCACGTATGAATGATCTCCTGAATTGGCGTGTGACGCGTGTCCCATTATGAGGTAATATGTATAATCTCTTATCGAAGATCACGGCATGCAAGCCACGTAGATAACTGCCCCTTGCGTAGAGATGGTTGGCATAAAAGCCAAATAACTATCTCGTTGGCGTAAAAAGCCAAATAGCTGTTCTGATGGCATAAAAGCCAAGTAGGCGTAGAAGCCGGATAGTTGTCAAGTTGGCGTATAAGCCAAGTAGCTGTCATATTGGCGTAAAAGCCAAATAGCTGTTATATCGACGTAGAAGCCAAATAGCTGTTATGTCGGCGTAGAAGCCAAATAACGGTCATGTCGGCGTAGAAGCCGAATTATGCATAAAGCTTGATGCTGCATGGATAGGTAACCAGCATAAAGATAGCCAGTTATTCCTCCTTGACTGAGGTCTTGAGCATAATCTGGGCCGAGTAGCCTTATCACGCGCCTTTGCAAATATAGCCTGAGTTGGCATATTTCGAGGAGATAGCGTACGGCGTACTCCTATGGTTGAAAATAGCCCGGTTGGCTTAATGCGCGGGGATGGTGATATGGACGTATTAGCCCTAATTATAGCTCATCCAGTCATTAAAAGTAGAACCAAATCTCGTGCATTAAATGCAGAGATCTGCCCCCATCTCGCGCATTAACTGCAGAGACGTGCCTCGAGTTCTGTACGAAGAACAACTTTTGACGTGGCGGTTGGTTTCGTCTCTTCCTGAGCGTAAAAGCTCATCTTTGCCTGTGTAAAATAGGCAGCGTATACCTTGAATGCGTAAACGACGTCTTATATCAAGGGTTATGTCACTAGACGATAGTCTGGGGCTCTGTGCAGAATCATCATTATAGTCGTCCTCTCGATCGTTGAGCAGTACTCTTTGTCAGGAGTCAGGTTCACTGCTTCACTGGCAGGTTCATTCGAGAAATACGAAGAGTTCCTCATACAACTTCCCGCTGCATTAAAAGCAGACAGGTTTTATGCCGAAATGGCGATGTAGCAACCTTTTTACGCCGAAGCAGTCTGGAAATACTGTATTACACCGAAGCAGTCTGGAAAGTAGTCTGGAAAGTACAAAAATTTTACGCCGAAGTAGTCTGAAAAGTAGTCCCCAGCAGAGTCGCCATCTTGTGTTTGATAATAAACGAAAGAAATTGAAACTAGGTTTATACGAAACCCTTTCTTTGTTTACAAACAAGAAAAAGAAGTACAATTAATCCTATACGAGGATGTTAAGTACAAAAATTGATTCTAGGGAAATATTGCTATAGGAGTCTGATCTGCGGTCGATCACTTTATCCCTTGGACCACACGATGACGAAGAAATGTTGTAGAAGACAAAAAAGATGCTTTAAAGACTGCATGAGGGATTAAACTCTTGTTGCCAAAGTGGTCAATCAACACTCTCTGGATATACTCTCTTTTCTTGAAAAATCTTCGACCTTTGACCTCCGTGGCCGGAGGTCTCTATTTATAGAGTTCAGCTACAGTCGGCGTAGAAACCGAACAGCGGAGAGAGCTGCACCTTTTACGCGGCGGTTATAATAACTGCTAGCCACGTATGAATGATCTCCTGAATTGGCGTGTGACGCGTGTCCCATTATGAGGTAATGCGTATAATCGCTTATAGAAGATCACGGCATGCAAGTCACGTAGATAACTGCCCCTTGCGTAGAGATGGTTGGCATAAAAGCCAAATAACTATCTCATTGGCGTAAAAAGCCAAATAGCTGTTCTGATGGCGTAAAAGCCAAGTAGACGTAGAAGCCGGATAGTTGTCAAGTTGGCGTAGAAGCCAAGTAGCTGTCATGTTGGCGTAAAAGCCAAATAGCTGTTATGTCGGTGTAGAAGCCAAATAGCTGTTATGTCGGCGTAGAAGCCAAATAGCGGTCATGTCGGTGTAGAAGCCGAATTATGCGTAAAGCTTGATGCTGCATGGATAGGTAACCAGCGTAAAGATAACCAGTTATTCCTCCCTGATTGAGGTCTTGAGCGTAATCTGGGCCGAATAGCCTTATCATGCGCCTTTGCAAATATAGCCTGAGTTGGCATATTTCGAGGAGATAGCGTACGGCGTACTCCTATGGTTGAAAATAGCCCGGTTGGCGTAATGCGTGGGGATGGTGATGTGGACGTATTAGCCCTAATTATAGCTCATCCAGTCATTAAAAGTAGAACCAAATCTCGTGCATTAAATGCAGAAATCTGCCCCCATCTCGCGCATTAACTGCAGAGACGTTCCTCGAGTTCTGTACGAAGAACAGCTTTTGACGTGGCGATTGGTTTCGTCTCTTCCTGAGCGTAAAAGCTTATCTTTGCCTGTGTAAAATAGGCAGCGTATTCCTTCAATGCGTAAACGACGTCTTATATCAAGAGTTATGTCACCAGACGACAGTCTGGGGCTCTGTACATAATCATCATTACAGCTGTCCTCTCGATCGCCGAGCAGTACTCTTTGTCAGAAGTCAGGTCCACTGCTTCACTGGTAGGTTCATTCGAGGAATACGAAGAGTTCCTCGTACAACTTCCCGCTGTATTAAAAACAGACAGGTTTTACGCCAAAATGGCGATGTAGCAACCTTTTTACGTCGAAGCAGTCTGGAAAGTAGTCCCCAGCAGAGTCGTCATCTTGTGTTTGATAATAAATGAAAGAAATTGAAACTAGATTTATACGAAACCTTTTCTTTGTTTACAAACAAGAAAAAGAAGTACAATTAATCCTATACGAGGATGTTAAGTACAAAAATTAATTCTGGGGAAATATTGCTATAGGAGTCTGATCTGCGGTCGATCACTTTGTCCCTTGGACCACACGATGACGAAGAAGTGTTGTAGAAGACGAAAAGATGCTTCAAAGACTGCAGGAGGGATTAAAATCTCGTTGCCAAAGTGGTCAATCAACACTCTCTGGATATACTCTCTTTTCTTGAAAAATCTTCGACCTTTGACCTCCGTGGCCAGAGGTCTCTATTTATAGAGTTCAGCTACAGTCGACGTAGAAACCGAACAGCGAAAAGAGCTGCACCTTTTACGCGGTGGTTATAATAACTGCTAGCCACGTATGAATGATCTCCTGAATTGGCTTATGGCGCGTGTCCCATTACGAGGTAATGCGTATAATCGCTTATCGAAGATCACGGCATGCAAGCCACGTAGATAACTGCCCCTTGCGTAGAGATGGTTGGCATAAAAGCCAAATAACTATCTCGTTGGCGTAAAAAGCCAAATAGCTGTTCTGATGGCATAAAAGCCAAGTAGGCGTAGAAGCCGGATAGTTGTCAAGTTGGCGTAGAAGCCAAGTAGCTGTCATATTGGCGTAAAAGCCAAATAGCTATTATATCAGCGTAGAAGCCAAATAGCTGTTATGTCGGCGTAGAAGCCAAATAGCGGTCATGTCGGCATAGAAGCTGAATTATGCGTAAAGCTTGATGCTGCATGGATAGGTAACCAGCGTAAAGATAGCCAATTATTCCTCCTTGACTGAGGTCTTGAGCGTAATCTGGGCCGAATAGCCTTATCACGCGCCTTTGCAAATATAGCCTGAGTTGGCATATTTCGAGGAGATAGCGTACGGCGTACTTCTATGGTTGAAAATAGCCCGGTTGGCGTAATGCGCGGGGATGGTGATGTGGACGTATTAGCCCTAATTATAGCTCACCCAGTCATTAAAAGTAGAACCAAATCTCGTGCATAAAATACAGAGATCTTCCCCCATCTCGCACATTAACTGCAGAGACGTGCCTCGAGTTCTGTACGAAGAACAGCTTTTGACGTGGCGGTTGGTTTCGTCTCTTCCTGAGCGTAAAAGCTCATCTTTGCCTGTGTAAAATAGGCAGCGTATTCCTTGAATGCGTAAACGACGTCTTATATCAAGGGTTATGTCACTAGACGACAGTCTGGGGCTCTGTGCAGAATCATCATTACAGTCGTCCCCTCGATCGCCGAGCAGTACTCTTTGTCAGGAGTCAGGTTCACTGCTTCACTGGCAGGTTCATTCAAGGAATACGAAGAGTTCCTCGTACAACTTCCCGCTCCATTAAAAGCAGATAGGTTTTACGCCGAAATGGTGATGTAGCAATATTTTTACGCCGAAGCAGTCTGAAAATACTGCATTACACCGAAGCAGTCTGGAAAGTAGTCTGGAAAGTACAAAAATTTTAAGCCGAAGCAGTCTGAAAAGTAGTCCCCAGCAGAGTCGCCATCTTGTGTTTGATAATAAACGAAAGAAATTGAAACTAGGTTTATACGAAACCCTTTCTTTTGTTTACAAACAAGAAGAATAAGTACAATTAATCCTATACGAGGATGTTAAGTACAAAAATTGATTCTGGAAAAATATTGCTATAGGAGTCTGATCTGCGGTCGATCACTTTGTCCCTTGGACCACACGATGACGAAGAAGTGTTGTAGAAGACGAAAAAGATGCTTCAAAGACTGCAGGAGGGATTGAACTCTCGTTGTCAAAGTGGTCAATCAACACTCTCTGGATATAGCTCTTTTCTTGAAAAAACTTCGACCTTTGACCTCCGTGGCCGGAGGTCTTTATTTATAGAATTCAGCTACAGTCGGCGTAGAAACCGAACAGCGGAGAGAGCTGCACCTTTTATGCGGCGGTTATAATAACTGCTAGCCACGTATGAATGATCTCCTGAATTGGCGTGTGACGCGTGTCCCATTATGAGGTAATGTGTATAATCGCTTATCGAAGATCACGGCATGCAAGCCACGTAGATAATTGCCCCTTGCGTAGAGATGGTTGGCATAAAAGCCAAATAACTATCTCGTTGGTGTAAAAAGCCAAATAGCTGTTCTGATGGCGTAAAAGCCAAGTATGCGTAGAAGCCGGATAGTTGTCAAGTTGGCGTAGAAGCCAAGTAGCTGTCATGTTGGCTTAAAAGCCAAATAGCTGTTATATCGGCGTAGAAGCCAAATAGCTGTTATGTTGGCGTAGAAGCCAATTAGCGGTCATGTCGGCGTAGAAGCCAAATTATGCGTAAAGCTTGATGCTGCATGGATAGGTAACCAGCGTAAAGATAGCCAGTTATACCTCCTTGACTGAGGTCTTGAGCGTAATCTGGGCCGAATAGCCTTATCATGCACCTTTGCAAATATAGCCTGAGTTGGCATATTTTGAGGAGACAGCGTACGGCATACTCCTATGGTTGAAAATAGCCCGGTTAGCATAATGCGCGGGGATGGTGTCACGCCCCAGTCCCAAAATATCGAGGGACTAGACACATGGCAATGGCCAGCAGCACACACCGATGGACAAACCCAATTTAATGGATCCATCGGGGCGTACTTAAGCTGTAATACAACAATAATGGTCTAAATATACTAATCTCATCTACAGAAATGAATACAACAATATCAGAATCATAAAGCAAGATCAATCTCAATAGACTATAAACTCAGAAAAATAACCCAATAATGAATCTGATACATCTGTCAAGATACAAGAATAAAGATAACCACAGCAAATACTGAGTATGGGTAAAGCCTATACCCAGAAGATACCCTCGGTGATCACTCGTCTACTGGATCTGGTACTGCTCCAGTGCCTGCTCCTGCTAATGCTCCTGTCCTGTATACCTCGGGGTCGATCTCGTCTGCTAATCCTGGGGACATAATCCGGATCCAGGTCCTCAGGGGACATAGCAAGGTACAGATAATACAAGCCAAAATACAGTATAATAGTAAATAAAATAAAATATAGTAAACTATATAACCATCTATGTGAAATGCAATTTGAGAGCATCACTAAACTCAGGCTGAGACCACTACAAGCTCTGTGTCTGGGAGCCGGTAGCGGAGTTTATTATGTGTTTTACTATGTGTTTACTATGGATTATATATATATATATGAAATCAACCTGTAGCCTGTGTGTCTCTCCCCACCCAATGTAATCACACGTCACATGTCCACGATGCCTCATGTCCATGTCACGCACGATCATATCTAATGCAACCAGTCATAGTAAAATCTAAGCATATATAATGTATATGTCATAAACCTGTATCCTATACAGAATCACCATGAATATCTCAGGAAGATTTTGTCTCATGAATGGTGTCAAGTGTCCTGGGTATAATGTACTTGATAAGACAAGTACGAGAATGTAAAGGGTCACGAATGTCCATGCCTAGATGACGTTACACAACTCCGCGTATGGTGTTGGCACCCGACTATTAATCGGATGCTAAGTAAGTCACACGGTCCTAGGTCAAGCATGCACAACAATATATATATATAAGTCAAGGAAATAAGTAACAAGAACTGCAAGATTTGGCAAGGTACACTTGCCTGGGGTTTGAATACCAACAGTTGTCCCTGTATCAGTGGATCCTGCAGGTACTCCTCCAAAAGCTATAATAAACATCACCAACAGTCTCAGAAAATATAAAATAGCTAGAAACGCCTGTCCTTAAGTCCAATTTGGACACAGGGGCAAAAATGACATTTTCGGGTCAAACGGGGTCCACATGTGGGCCACTTTGCACCGAAAAGTGCGTCAGGGTCAAAGGTCTCCAAATTCGACAAACTTAGTGTCAATAAGTCAGGAACGATGATACGAACCCAACGGAACTTCCAGAATTGGATTTTGATGAGCCGATCACAAAATCGCCCGTCAAGTGGAGCCTATGGGGCCCACGATACGTAATTTTGTCAACGTTCTCAAAATCGAACCAAACTTGGGTCACAGGACCAACGTATTACTACGAGTCTGATGGCGCAAGTTTCGTCTCGATCTGACGTGTGTACACGAAGTTACAACATGTTCCAGAATAGGCGGATACGGGGCATTGTCGGCGGATACGCGTTGATTCCGGTGTGCACGCACATTCGAATCAACTTCTGCAAAATCCCGCACGTCCGTATCAACGGCGCGCATATTTCGGTAAAGACTGCGTGCGACCAAGTCGTCCCGTTTGGCGGGGCGCACTCAGTTCTGGGGTAAAATGGGGCATGGGTTTTTCTGTTTTTGGATCGCGGTTTGCGATCACCATAGGATGCGACACACCGAGCGGGTTGAATGGACATCGAGAGGGTTACATAGTCTATACGACGCAACTGACGGAACAGAAATTGGATCAACAAGGAGAGAGAAAATGCTACCTGAACAGGGCTCCGTGAAATCTGAATTTCACGTGTCCGCGAGGAGATGCGACACGGGGAAACTGTGTCCTGTGTCTGCTGTGTCTGTCTAAGTTAGGGTTAGGGTTTCTGCTCGATGTCGGGGTCGTCGGTCAGCGGGACGGCCGGAGACGTTGGTGAGGGCGGAGACAGCGAGGTTCGAGGCGGCCGGGGAAGATAACGGCTGGGGCTCGGGTGTTCGATGGTGGTGCGGCGGGGTGGAGAGGTGAGCAGGAGGAGGAGATGGGGTACTGGAGCCGGAGGTGGCTGCGGGACGAGGGCAGCGACGAGGGGAAGGCCAGGACGGCTCTGGGCGCTGCTGTAGTCGGGCGGCGTCGACGCTGGAGGGCGGAGGGGTTCTACGGGTAAGGGGAGAGGGGAGTCTTTCAGTCGAGGGCGCGGCAGAGGAGATCAGGGAGAGAGGAGAGATGGTAATGGGTGTAGGTGGTGGTTCAGTGGATGGCTGCAGGAGGGACGTCGAGGTGGAGGGGGGTAGGGCTCAGGTGAATACGGCGGAGAAGGAAGGGCGGTGTCAGCGGAGGTCGACGGAGAGGGGGCTCGACGGAGGCTGAGAGGGAGATGGAGGCGGGGAATGAGGTTCTGGGAAGAGGAGAGAGGCGGAGAGGGCTGACGATGGGGACGGTGGAGCTCTGAGGGAGATGGCCGGGGACGGCGAGGTCGAGGGTGGAGGAGATGGCGAAGCTAGGGTTCCGGCATGGGGTTAAATAAGCCGGAATAGTATAATAAATTTTAGGATTAGGGTTCCGGTTAGGATTGGGTAATGGGTCCGGGTTCGGGTTCGCGGGTCAGCAGGTTAGCGGGGATCCGACCCGTTAGGGTCTAGGGGTGGTCCGGTTCGGTTGGACCGGGTTCAGCCCGGTTCAAACCGGTTTGAGCCCAGTTCAACCCGGTTTGTTTGGGTTTAATTAAAACTAGGGTTTTTAGGGTTTTAAAAATGCTTCCGGAGTCCAATAAATTCCCAAAAAATTACCTATGTCTAATTTTCCATTTTACAGCATAAGATATTATTTCTATAATATTTTAATATTAATTAACATTATCTAAAAATCCTTTAATCATAAAATACCTTAGTTTTAATTCCCAAAAATTACAGAAAATTGGGAAAAATGTATTTATAAATTTTAAAAAAAATCAGGGGGCTTACAGATGGTGATGTGGATGTATTAGCCCTAATTATAGCTTACCCAGTCATTAAAAGTAGAACCAAATCTCGTGCATTAAATGCAGAGATCTGTCCCCATCTCGCGCATTAACTGCAGAGACGTGCCTCGAGTTCTGTACGAAGAACAGCTTTTGACGTAGCGGTTGGTTTTGTCTCTTCCTGAGCGTAAAAGCTCATCTTTGCCTGTGTAAAATAGGCAGCGTATTCCTTGAATGCGTAAACAACGTCTTATATCAAGGGTTATGTCACTAGACGATAGTCTGGGGCTCTGTGCAGAATCATCATTACAACCGTCCTCTCGATCGCCGAGCAGTACTCTTTGTTAGGAGTCAGGTTCACTGCTTCACTGGCAGGTTCATTCGAGGAATATGAAGAGTTCCTCGTACAACTTCCCGCTGCATTAAAAGCAGACAGGTTTTACGCTGAAATGGCGATGTAGCAACCTTTTTACGCCGAAGCAGTCTGGAATTACTGCATTACGCGGGTTGTTCTGGAGCTATGTTTTACGCTGAATAGTGTTGGAGCTCTGCTGTACGCCAATAGCTTTGAAGTCATGTTTTATGCCACCCAATGCTGGAGCTCTGTTTTACGCGGACTTCCTGCATGTTGAGGGTTTTACGCGTATGATTCCCCAGCGTATTTTTTATGCTTCTACAACCGCCAACCGCCATCACCACCGCCGCCCTTACCTCCACAACCACTGCTGCCATCCCCTCGCTGCCCTCACCTACGCCTCCACCGCGGACCACCCCTCCGGCCAACCCGCTGCCAACTCTCCTCCACGAACCACCCGCAGCAGCCCGTAGCCACCAACACCTTCGCCACCATCAACTCCGACCACCACCTTAACCCTGTGCCCTCGCCATGCTGCCCGCTGCCCGCCGTCATCCTGGCCCCCACGGCCGAGCCACTGTCGCAGCAGCTGTTGCTGCGTCTACTGCTGTTGTAGTTGCAGACGTTATTGTTCCCGCCGGAGCAGGCCGCCGGAGCACCCCCTCCGATAAGCCCCGACCGCTGGCGAGCACCCCCATCGTCTGGCACTGCCCTGAGCCACCGTGAGTCACCAGAACAGCCACCCTCAGTCGACAGACTGTCCCCGAACGCGCAGTGACAGAATCCACAGTTCATGGGCTCAACTTTGAGTCACGATTTCTCCACCATTGTTCCATCTTTCCGCGAACCGCCTATGCAGGTGCATACACAACATAAATACCTTTGCTTTCTATCAAAATACAATAACATAATCAGGTTTTAATATCTATATATTTGGGTGTTAAATCAAAGAAAAACTGTTTTATAAAATAATGAAAATTCTACGATACGGAGTTGGTCCCGTCAAAGCGGGCAACCACGTCGTGTACCGATTGCACTGAAAGGTGCGTACGGTATTTATCAACGTGTAAGATTTTGTGGAACTCAATTCGGACGTATGTGTGCGCCGGAATTAACCCGTATCCGTCGAAAGTCCCCCGTATCGATGTTTTGCAAATTACCCAATTACCTTGTGCACGCTTGTCGTGTCACGCCCCAGTCCCAAAATATCGAGGGACTAGTCACATGACAACGGCCAGCAGTACACACCGATGGACATCCCAATCTAATGGATCCATCGGCCATACTTAAGCTGTAATATAGGTCTACAACAATAGGTCATAATACTAATCTCATCCACACACAGAATAATAAGAACAACAGCAAATAAAGGAAAGTACATCAATGTCCAGTCACAGCAGAGTATGTCGGGGAACAACCCGATAAAAGTCTAAACACTGGTTCATCAGACCAGAACAAAGGAGTCCAAAATAAAGTATCTGATGAGTACAATATCATAAGCTCAAGTAAAGTCTTCAGCCATCACCTCTGCTTCTATGTTAGGTTCTCCTTCAGCAATAGCTCCTGGTACAACCTCAGCTCCTGTCCCGTAAACCTCGGGATAATGCTCTTCTGCTAAACCTGGGGACATCATCCATTCCAGGTCCTCAGGGGACATAACAAGGTACAAAAATCTCAAGCCAAAAGTAATGCAGTAAAATAGAGAATGAAATAAACAGGGTAACTACATAACCAACTATGTGAAAATGCATCTGAGAGCAACACTAGTACTCAGGCTGAGACTGCTACAAGCTCTGTGTCGGGGAGCCGATAGCAGCAATATCTAGTAGTGGTCTAGCTCTGCTCGAGAGTCTACAACCTCACAATAATAGTATATATATATAGAACAGCCTGTAGCCTGTGTGTCTCTCCCCACCCAATGTAACCACACGTCGCATGTCCATGTCACGTGAGATCAGTGCTAATGCAACAGTCATAATCTAAGAGTATATAACTATGTCCATCCTGTATCCTATACAGAATCACCTTGAATATGTCAGGAAGATTCTGTCAATGTATGGTGTCAAGTGTCCTAGGTTATAGTGTACTTGATAACAAGCACGAGAATATAAAGGGTCTCGAATGTCCAACACTAATGACGTACACAACTCCGCTTACGGGGTTGGCACCCGACTGTGATCGGACGCTAAGTAGGTCATACGGTCCTAGGTTATATCATGTACACTAGTCACAAAAAATAGAGCAATAGAACAAAATAAACAATTAGACTGAAATTTATGGCAAGGTACACTTGCCTGGGATTGGAATACCAGCAGCGGTCCTACTAACAGTGGGTTCAGCAATAACTCCTCCAAAAGCTGAAATGAACATTACCAACAGTCTCAGAACATAGGAAATAGTTAGAAACGGCTGTCCTTAAGTCCAGTTTGGACACAAGGGCAAAAATGTCACTTCTGAGCCAAAGCGGGTCCATATGTGGGCCGCTTTGCACCGAAAACCGAGTCAGGATCAAAGGTCTCCAAATTAGTCCAACTTAGTGTCAACAAGTCAGGAACGTTGATACAAACCCAACGGAACTTCCAGAGTTGGATTCCGATGAGCCGTTCTCAAAATCGCCCGTCAGGTGGAGCCTGTGGGGCCCACGACACGCGATTTTCCAACGTTCTCAGAATCGAACCAAACTTGACCCACAGGACCAGCGTATTGCTACGAGTCCGATGGCACAAATTTCGTCTCGATCTGACTTGTGTACACTAAGTTACAGCGAGAATCAGAATAGTCGGATACGGGGCGGTGTCCGCGGATACGCACTGATTTCGGTGTGCACGCACATCCGAATCAGTTTCTGCGAAAGCTCGCACGTCCGTATCGACGACGCGCACGTGTCTGTGAAGACCGCACGCTACCAAGTCGTCCCGTTTGGCAGGGCGTACTCGATTCTGGGGTAAAACATGGCTAAGTTTTTCCTGTTTTTAGATCGCGGTGTGCGATCACCACAGGACGCGATGCCCCGAGCAGTTTGTCCGGGCATCGAGAGGGTCATACAGGCTACGCGATACAATTTACGGAATTAAAATCAGGGCTACGAGTCAAAAGTTACGGGTACCTGAACTTGTCCGAAAAATCCGAGTTTCCTCGTGTCAAACTCGTGTCCGACACGCCTAGGGTTAGGGTTCCTGGCTGTGTCCGGTCTCCTCTGCTGTGTCCGGGTCTGCCGGAGTCGGCCTAGGGTTCAGGAGGTTGCGGCGCCGGTCCCAGGTGATCGTCGATGTCCTGGGCGGCCGGATTCAGATGCTGCGGCGGTCGGACTCGCCTGGGCGGAGGAGAATCGAACTCGGGTTCGATTGAAAACGGAGTTCTGGGTCCGGCGCTGGTGGCTGGTGGTAAGGCGGACAGGTCCGGTGGTCTGGGCGGAGTCGCCGGAGTCTGGAGGTACTGTGAAGAGGTGGCCGGAGTCGTGAAGCTTCGTTGGAGAAGAAAATATAAAGGAAATCCGGCGATGGCTGGGTTTAAATAGGGGAACTTGGGGAGGAGGACGGCCAGGAGTTGGTCGGAATAGGAAGAGGAGGCGTCGGGGCGTTGAGGGAAGGTGAAGACGGGGGTCTCCGGCGGCCACGGCGGCGGAAACGGCCGCCGGAGAAGAATCGTCGCGGCTGTACAGATTTTGGGGGTTAGGGATTTAGGTAATCGGGTCGGGTCGGATCCTGGCGGGTCGGGTCTGACCCGGATCCGACCCGCTAGGCAGCGGTTCGGTTCAATGAACCCGGCCGGTCCGGTTCAGGGTTTGGTTTAATTATTAATATTTGATTTAATTTATCAGTTAAATTTTAACAATAGTTTTTAATGTTTTAAAAATTCATCCGGGGTCCAATAAATTCCCGGAAAAATACCCCATGCTCGGTTTTTAATTTTACACTTGAAAATATAATTTTCATCATATTTTAATATTATTTAATTTCATTTTAAAAATTCATTTTAAATTAGACTACTTTAATTTATAGATTAAAATTCACAGAAAAATGCTAATTAATTCCCAAAATTTAATTATTAAAATTCCAAAAATTTCAGGTGATTACAATCTACCCCCCTTAAGAAATTTGCGTCCTCGCAATTTAAAGATTAAACTACTAACAGAACAGAACTACAGGAATTAAAATTTACTTAAGGTATACCTGCATCCTCGAATAAGTGGGGGTATTTCTGTCGCATGATATCTTCCCTTTCCCAGGTAGATTCACCAGGTGAGTGTTGCTTCCATGCCACACGAACCAGTTTAATTGTATGCCCTCGCAATGTCTTCTCGCAGGTTCCGAGTATACCCACCGGTTGTTCTTCATATCTCAAGCTTGGGCCTACGGCGATCTCAGAATGATCCACTATGTGACTTGGGTCAGTCACATACCTTCTCAATTGTAAGACATGGAATACATCATGCACTCCCTCTAAAGATGGAGGTAATGCAAGACGATATGCCACCTCACCAATGCGCTCCAGAATATCAAAGGGCCCAATGTACCTTGGACTCAACTTGCCTCTGCTCCCAAAGCGAATGGTTCCTCGAGTAGGTGAAATCCTCAGGAATACATGTTCTCCTTCCTTGAACTCCAGGGGACGTCGGTGTGTATCAGCCCAATGCTTCTGTTTGTCCTGAGCTGCCCAAAGATGATTCTGGATTTGTTTAACCTTCTCCACGGTTTGCATCACCAGCTCTGGCCCCAATATCTGACGCTCTCCGACGTCACTCCAGCATATTGGCGATCTGCACTTCCTACCGTATAACGTCTCGAAAGGTGCCATCTTGATGCTTGCCTGGTAACTGTTATTATATGAGAACTCTACCAAATGCAAATGATCTTCCCAAGACCCTCCAAAGTCTAACATACAGGATCTCAGCATATCCTCCAAGATCTGAATTGTACGCTCTAATTGACCATCTATCTGGGGATGATAGGCAGTGCTAAATTTTAGTCTGGTGCCAAGACTCTCTTGCATGCTTCGCCAGAAATGAGAGGTGAACCTCGAATCTCGGTCTGATACGATACTAACCGGCACTCCATGCAATCTTACTATTTATCTCATATACATGTCGGCTAGTATCTCCGTGGACTGTCCAACTCTAAACGGCAAGAAGTGTGCCGACTTAGTGAGTCGATCCACAATAACCCATACCGCATCTTTTCCGCTGGGGCTCCTTGGAAATCCTGTGACGAAGTCTATGGTGATATGTTCCCACTTCCATTCTGGTATGGGAAGCGGCTGCAACATTCCTGCAGTCCTCTGATGCTCGGCTTTCACTTGTTGGCAGACTAAGCATTTTGCTACAAATCTGGCAATCTCTCTCTTTATTCCATGCCACCAATAATACTGCCTTAGATCTCGATACATCTTTGTTCCTCCTGGATGAACAGAGTATATGGAGCTATGCGCTTCAGTCATTAGCTCCTGTCTCAGTTCTCCATTTGGAACATATAGACGATCGCCACACCTTAATGTACCATCCTCATGTATGCGAAGTCCCGTCTGCAAGCCTGCTTCTGTCTTCTCTTTGAGTCTTCGAAATCTTGCATCAGTGGGCAAAGCTTCCTTAATCCTTTCCACGAGCGATGACTTCACTTCCAGATTAGCCAGCAAGCCACTCTGCCTTGGTAGAATAACCTCTATCTGAAGCTCCTGTAGATCTTTCAATAGCTCAGGTTGCATTGTCAAGAAATAAGCTGTAGGCTTCCTGCTAAGTGCATCTGCTACTACATTCGCCTTCTCTGGGTGGTACTGCAGATCTATATCAAAGTCCACCATTAACTCAAGCCAGCGTATTTGCCTCATGTTAAGATCCTTCTGAGTATATACATACTTCAGACTTTTATGATCAGTGAAGATCTCCACCTTCTCACCATAAAGATAATGCCTCCAAATTTTCAGTGCAAATATTACAGCAGCTAGCTCCAGGTCATGCGTTGGGTAGTTCTTCTCATGGACCTTCAACTGTCTCGATGCATAAGCAATAACTTTGCCGTGTTGCATTAAAACACATCCTAGGCCACTACCTGACGCATCGCTATAAACAACAAAACCGCCTGACCCTGAAGGAAGAGTCAAGACTGGTGCTGTTGTTAGACGCCTCTTTAATTCTTCAAAGGCCATCTGACATTCTTTTGTCCATGCAAAGTCCTGATCCTTCCGTGTCAACTTCGTTATTGGCTCCGCAATCCTTGAGAAATTTTCTACGAACCTTCTGTAATATCCAGCAAGTCCTAGAAAACTCCTCACCTCAGCAACTGATGTTGGTGTAGGCCAAGTCTCAATGGCAGCAATCTTCTCTGGATCAACTGACAGCCCTTCTCCTGAGATAATATGCCCTAAAAATGGCACCTTATCCATGCAAAACTTACATTTACTGAGCTTAGCATAAAGCTTCTCTTGCCTCAACGTCTCTAGCACGATTCTGAGATGCTCCTCGTGCTCTTCATGGCTTTTGGAATATACCAGAATGTCATCGATAAATACCACCACGAATTTATCCAAGTATTGATGGAAGACTCGGTTCATCAAGCTCATGAACACAGCAGGCGCGTTGGTTAAACCAAACGGCATAACTAAGAACTCATAGTGTCCATACTTGGTCCTGAAGGCTGTCTTCGGGATATCTTCCTTCCTCACCCTAATCTGGTGATAACCGGATCTCAGGTCAATCTTTGAAAATACCCTAGCTTCACTCAATTGATCAAATAAGTCATCAATGCGGGGCAAGGGATACCGGTTCTTAATGGTCACAGTGTTTAACGCCCTGTAATCAATGCACAGGCGAACTGTTCCATCCTTCTTTGGTACAAAAAGTATAGTTGCTCCCCAAGGTGAAACACTGGGCCGGATGAAACCTTTCTCCAAAAGTTTATCAACTTGCTTCTTCAACTCTACTAACTCCTTAGGGGCTAGTCTATAAACCGATGAAGTGATCGGTTCTGCTCCTGGAGTTAAGTCTATGGTGAATTCTATTTCCCGAGCAGGTGGTAGACCTGGAAGATCATCGGAAAATACATCCTCAAACTCTGATATAACTTTTGGGTAACTTGACTCCCCTTCTACAGTTAATACCCTAAGAGTTGGCTGAACACCTTGTTCTACAGCTCCTCGAAGAAATTCAAACTCTGAGTGTCCAGGTGGTCTGAATATAACTTTTCCAAGCCGACAATCAAGAGTAGCATGATACTGACTTAACCAGTCCATACCAAGTACAACATCATAGTCAGGCATAGAAAAGATCAGAAATTGGGCTCGCATCTCTCTTCCGCAGACTACTACTGAACATGATCTACAGATATCACTAACAGGTATGATTCCACCTCTCGTAAGAATTCTCTTAGTCTTCGGAAGGGGTGCAGTAGCTACTCTATGGGTGGCTACGAAGCTAGCAGCTATAAATGAGTGCGATGCCCCAGAATCAAATAAAGCTACAGCAGGTAATGAAGCTACTAAGATGGTACCTGCTATAACTTCTCCAGCAATAGCTTCTTCCTGAACAGCCAATGCAAAAGCCTGACCTCGTCCCTGTGCTGGTCCCCTCTGCTGACGAGCCTGTTGGAATAGTGCTGCTTGAGGTGGAAATGGAGGTCTTGGCTGATATCCTCCTGGAGCTGGTGGTCTGACTCCTCCAACTCCCGTCTGCTGTGCTCCCACTGCTGGATAATCTGGCCGTGGTGCAGGTAGAGCTAGTCGTGGTGCTTCCTCTCGGCGTGCTGTGCAGTCCCTGGATAGATGCTGGTTGGAGCCGCAAACCAGGCACAGTCCCAATTTGCGTCTGCAATCCTTTTCAATGTGACCCAACTTGCCGCAGAAATGACAAGTAGGCAGGGTTCTTGGTGCTGCTCTCTGCGGTAGATTCCTTTGGAGTCGCTTTGCAGAATCTCCTTGTGCTGCCTTGGATGGTGCTGAGGTAAATGGTCGCTTCAGGCTTGACTCCCTCCTGGTGACGCGCTCCATGCGTCGTGCCGCAGCAAGGACGTCGTTGTACGATGTAGGGGCAACATATCCAATCAACCTCT
The DNA here is from genome assembly GCA_036927795.1 of Iris macrosiphon. Taxonomy (NCBI): domain Eukaryota; kingdom Viridiplantae; phylum Streptophyta; class Magnoliopsida; order Asparagales; family Iridaceae; genus Iris; species Iris macrosiphon. Next base: position 175,135,912 of record JAYESA010000010.1, read on the forward strand.
GAAGCTCGAACCTGAGTCCATCAAAGAATTTCTCCGTCTTCTCTTCTTCGATAGGAATTAGAGAAGGGGCGAAACGACTCAGGCGAATGAATTCAGCATTATACTCCTCCACCGTCATGTTGCCCTGGATGAGACGGTTGAACTTATCTCGGAGTTCTGATCTAGCAACGGCTGGGATATACATCTCTTGGAAGAGTCTGGAGAACTCCTCCCAAGTGACTCGGTCATGTCCGAGCCTCCTCTCTTCAGCTAGCCACCAGTGACGCGCGTTGTCCGTCAGTTGCATTCGGACAGCAGTCATCCATCTCTCCCGTGGAAGTTCAGCTGCTTCCAACTGATGTTGTATATTGGTGAGCCACTCATGCACTTCAGTTGGTCCTTCCTTGCCCGAAAAGGTATGGGGCTTGAGTTGACGAAAATCAGTGATAGATCCCGTCGCTGGTCGCCTAGCTTGCGGGTTTGCCTACTCCAAGGCATTTACTAGGCTGTTTCTCAGGTTCTCTGCCTCCTGCCGCTGTGCCTCCTGTTGAACTTGTTGTTGAGCTTGCATCATGGCATAAAACATCTGGAACATTTGCTGCCCATCCATTGCTTGTCCTGGTGGGAAGGCAGGCATCTGTGGAGTGAACTGTGGCGGTGGTAGGATATCATCGCGCCTGAACCTTGAGTTATGCTGCTCATCTTGTCCACTTTGAGAGAATTGACCTCTGTTCTCTGGTGTAACTCCATCTCCATAGGTAACCACAGCGTCTTGTGGTGTAAAAGGAACTTCTTCTCCATTTCTCGGATCCATCTTTCTGCATCCAAAGTAAACTTTATGAGAACGTTTAGTAGAATCAAGCAGGATGCATAATTTAAGTATTTAATTCGAATGCGATATAGAGTTTCAAAAATGTTTCAACAAATGGATGAGATCCTAAGCCTATCCTATCTTTTACAGGTTTGTTTGGCCCCTAAGTTGAGACAAAACAATTTGTAGGACCTGCATGGGCCACCACAAAAACCATGTCACGCCCCAGTCCCAAAATATCGAGGGACTAGTCACATGACAACGGCCAGCAGTACACACCGATGGACATCCCAATCTAATGGATCCATCGGCCATACTTAAGCTGTAATATAGGTCTACAACAATAGGTCATAATACTAATCTCATCCACACACAGAATAATAAGAACAACAGCAAATAAAGGAAAGTACATCAATGTCCAGTCACAGCAGAGTATGTCGGGGAATAACCCGATAAAAGTCTAAACACTGGTTCATCAGGCCAGAACAAAGGAGTCCAAAATAAAGTATCTGATGAGTACAATATCATAAGCTCAAGTAAAGTCTTCAGCCATCACCTCTGCTTCTATGTTAGGTTCTCCTTCAGCAATAGCTCCTGGTACAACCTCAGCTCCTGTCCCGTAAACCTCGGGATAATGCTCTTCTGCTAAACCTGGGGACATCATCCATTCCAGGTCCTCAGGGGACATAACAAGGTACAAAAATCTCAAGCCAAAAGTAATGCAGTAAAATAGAGAATGAAATAAACAGGGTAACTACATAACCAACTATGTGAAAATGCATCTGAGAGCAACACTAGTACTCAGGCTGAGACTGCTACAAGCTCTGTATCGGGGAGCCGGTAGCAGCAATATCTAGTAGTGGTCTAGCTCTGCTCGAGAGTCTACAACCTCACAATAATAGTATATATATATAGAACAGCCTGTAGCCTTTGTGTCTCTCCCCACCCAATGTAACCACACGTCGCATGTCCATGTCACGTGAGATCAGTGCTAATGCAACAGTCATAATCTAAGAGTATATAACTATGTCCATCCTGTATCCTATACAGAATCACCTTGAATATGTCAGGAAGATTCTGTCAATGTATGGTGTCAAGTGTCCTAGGTTGTAGTGTACTTGATAACAAGCACGAGAATATAAAGGGTCTCGAATGTCCAACACTAATGACGTACACAACTCCGCTTACGGGGTTGGCACCCGACTGTGATCGGACGCTAAGTAGGTCATACGGTCCTAGGTTATATCATGTACACTAGTCACAGAAAATAGAGCAATAGAACAAAATAAACAATTAGACTGAAATTTATGGCAAGGTACACTTGCCTGGGATTGGAATACCAGCAGCGGTCCTACTAACAGTGGGTTCAGCAATAACTCCTCCAAAAGCTGAAATGAATATTACCAACAGTCTCAGAACATAGGAAATAGTTAGAAACGGCTGTCCTTAAGTCCAGTTTGGACACAAGGGCAAAAATGTCACTTCTGGGCCAAAGCGGGTCCATATGTGGGCAGCTTTGCACCGAAAACCGAGTCAGGATCAAAGGTCTCCAAATCAGTCCAACTTAGTGTCAACAAGTCAGGAACATTGATACGAACCCAACGGAACTTCCAGAGTTGGATTCCGATGAGCCGTTCTCAAAATCGCCCGTCAGGTGGAGCCTGTGGGGCCCACGACACGCAATTTTCCAATGTTCTCAGAATCGAACCAAACTTGACCCACAGGACCAGCGTATTGCTACGAGTCCAATGGCGTAAATTTCGTCTCGATCTGACTTGTGTACACTAAGTTACAGCGAGAATCAGAATAGTCGGATGCGGGGCGGTGTTCGCAGATACGCACTGATTCCGGTGTGCACGCACATCCGAATCAGTTTCTGCGAAAGCCCGCACGTCCGTATCGACGACGCGCACGTGTCTGTGAAGACCGCACGCTACCAAGTCGTCCCGTTTGGCGGGGCGTACTCGATTCCGGGGTGAAACATGGCTAAGTTTTTCCTGTTTTTGGATCGCGGTGTACGATCACCACAGGACGCGATGCCCCGAGCAGTTTGTCCGGACATCGAGAGGGTCATACAGGCTACGCGATACAATTTACGGAATTAAAATTAGGGCTACGAGTCAAAAGTTACGGGTACCTGAACTTGTCCAAAAAATCTGAGTTTCCTCGTGTCAAACTCATGTCCGACACGCCTAGGGTTAGGGTTAGGGTTCCTGGCTGTGTCCGGTCTCCTCTGCTGTATCCGGCTCTGCCGGAGTCGGCCTAGGGTTCAGGAGGTTGCGGCGCCGGTCCCAGGTGATCGTCGATGTCCTGGGCGGCCGGATTCAGATGCTGCGGCGGTCGGACTCGCCTGGGCGGAGGAGAATCGAACTCGGGTTCGATTGAAAACGGAGTTCTGGGTCTGGCGCTGGTGACTGGTGGTAAGGCGGACAGGTCCGGTGGTCTGGGCGGAGTCGCCGGAGTCTGGAGGTACTGTGAAGAGGTGGCCGGAGTCGTGAAGCTTCGCCGGAGAAGAAAACAAAAAGGAAATTCGGCGATGGCTGGGTTTAAATAGGGGAACTTGGGGAGGAAGACGGCCAGGAGTTGGTCGGAATAGGAAGAGGAGGCGTCGGGGCGTTGAGGGAAGGTGAAGACGGGGGGTCTCCGGCGGCCACGGCGGCGGAAACGGCCGCCGGAGAAGAATCGTCGCGGCTGTACAGATTTTGGGGGTTAGGGATTTAGGTAATCGGGTCAGGTCGGATCCTGGCGGGTCGGGTCTGACCCGGATCCGACCCGCTAGGCAGCGGTTTGGTTCAATAAACCCGGCCGGTCCGGTTCAGGGTTTGGTTTAATTATTAATATTTGATTTAATTTATCAGTTAAATTTTAACAATAGTTTTTAATGTTTTAAAAATTTATCCGGGGTCCAATAAATTTCCGAAAAAATACCCTATGCTCGGTTTTTAATTTTACACTTGAAAATATAATTTTCATCACATTTTAATATTATTTAATTTCATTTTAAAAATTCATTTTAAATTAGACTACTTTAATTTATAGATTAAAATTCACAGAAAAATGCTAATTAATTCCCAAAAATTAATTATTAAAATTCCAAAAATTTCAGGTGATTACATGTCGTATCGTGACGAAACTGGCACCATTTGACTCGCAGCGTTCGACTTGTCCTGTGACCCAAGTTTTGCCTGATTTTGAGACAGTGACCGAATCGCTGTTTTGCGGGCCTCACGATCCGTTCTAACGGGCATTTTTGTGATCGGCTCACCGGAGTCCAAATATGGATATACCGTTGAGTTCGTATCATCGTTTAAAATTTGCTTGACCTATAATATGCTATTTTTAGAGACCTTTGCTCCTGGCACATTTTTTGGTGCAAGGCGGGGCCCACTTGTGGACCCCGTGCTGACCAGAAACTGTATTTTTGTCCCTGTGTCCAAATTGGATGTCTGAATATACTTTTCTAAGTATCTCACTCATTCTGGGACTGTTGGTGGTATTTGTGACAGCATCTGGGGATATTTGCTCCAGTTTCCATCTTGCGCTACTACTTTCCTGGCGAGTTCGTGTTCGAATCTTCGTCTGGCTTCCAGACAAGTATACCTTGCCTTGTTGTACTGTTTAAATTTAGTTAATATTATATATTTTTCTCTATATTATATAACTGTGCGTGTTCGAGAATGACTCGGGTGCAGTCGACGAAGGCGTCGACGTTAGGACTTGTGTTTGACCTAGCGTCTAGTGGACGTACCCTAAGTAAAGGAGTTATGATTTTAACTTTGAGGCCTTGACAGTATCATTCTACATTACAGAGTGAGTTCGTTATAGGACACGGGCTTACGCACTTGACTGGCCATCAGTACGAGTAGTACGTGTGATGGTATTTAGCGTAATTGTATGGTTTTTAGTGACTTGCATATAGTTACGCGATGTCCATGTCGCACTTGAGACTTGTACATTGGCATTGGGCGAGAAGGATGACTAGTAGGTGTATGGGACACCCACCTCCTTTATACAGATACCGCATTCTTCGGAGCGATACGGACGTATATATTTATGCAGGTACCGCGTTCTTTGGAGCGTTGGACGTTACATGTGCAGATACTACGCTCTTCGGGGCATTAGAAGTCGTGTAGATACCACGCTTTTCAGAACGTTGGACGTATTTACTTATGCAGATACCACGCTCTTCGTAGAGTTGGGCGTTATTATATATGCAGATTGCCCCAAGATGGGGGACATACGTGGCATATACTATCCAGTCACGACGATTGGTGAATTACGACAGCATATGTCTAGCCTACACTTCCCATACGCACTAAGTTGTCCTCAAATTGCATTTACTTAGGAGGATAGTTCACCATGATTTACTTTACTCAGTAGTTATATTATGGCATATACTTTTTGTATCTTGTTACGTCCCTCTGAGGACCTGGTTCCCTTCCAGGTTATTTGAGCAGTTTGGATGAGGCTTGATCTGGTGGTGTGTTGGACATCCTTGCAGGTATCATTATATCTTTCCTCTATTACAGTTATGCACTATTTTCCATTGTGACTCTGCTATTGTAGCCTAGTGTCTATAGGCCTATATTATTCTCTTGGTCTATTCGAACGGTTGTATTATTGGGCTGCAGACTAATAATGCATACCGTTTCCTCTTATAATTTATTTACCATGGATTGAGATTTAGTTTAGTTGTTGGATATTAGAAATAGATATTAGCTTGATTACTTAACCTTGGACAGCGTAAGTGCACTTCGTCGGGTCCATTAAATTGGAAAGTCCTCCGGAGTCGTACCAGCTGGCCATTGCCACGTGTTTGGTCCCATATGTTTTGGGACTGGGGCGTGACATGGTTTTAGTGGTGGCCCATGCAGGTCAGAGCATATCGTTTAGGTTATGTTACTGTACCGAACGAGCCTGCAACTTAGGATTAATGTTGAATAAGATCTCAATCCATAACTGATTTTAAAACTCCTTTTGTATTCGATTGTTGCCCTTGGACTTCATTATTGTATTTGTTTATTTACCGTCGACATCGTTATTATTGTTTCTCATCTTTCTTATTTCAGAGAGATGGATGCTCGCGCACGGTGATTTCCTCCAGGAGCAAATCCTAGTCAAGACGGAAGAAGGTATGATTGATGTAATATTTTATGAGAAGATGGTTACCCTTAGTAGGGTAGGTTAATATGTTCTTTCTAGATATTAGAGCTAGTATAGATTGGCAGCATGAGAATTAAACCTAGTAGTAGACATCTAGAACTGATAAAACCCTACCTTTCCTTAAGGTAATAGTGATTTATAAGTATTAGAAGCTAGAAAGATTGTTTGATTCTAAGGCTCTAGAATAATTTGGGGAATACATAGCTAGATGCTAAAGATTAGTTGTAGTCCCATGATAATGATACAAGAAATTAGTTGTAGCCTCATGATAGTGATACAAGGAACGACATTATGAACTTGAGAAGACAGAATTTTAGACTCACATCTAGAAGAAGATTATCGGATACTAATAAAAATAGGGTATGAAATAGCACTTTATGTAGCAAACCATAGTGGTTAATCTCTAGTTGCCTTGTGACTTCCAGTACCAGACCTAAATTTTTTTTACCCTTTAGATAAAAATGATTATATGACTAGACTAAAATAGATACGTGGATTACTAGATTGGTTGTTGATTGACTTGACAACTTAGGTACTAGAGTATAGCTTCTGGAATCAGATTAGATATACTTGATTTGTTTGGGTTGCCAGTGTCTATTGGGCTCGTAGTTTTCACCTTTGATAACTCGATTAGTTGAGCTAGTATATAAAATAGAGCAATTAGATTGAAGGATGAGAGTATCGACAGATGTTATAGCCTTGAGTTGGATATCGTGAACTACCTATAATGGATGGCCAGTTATAAACAAGATGATACCCATGTAGTTTGGATGAAGGTATGCATGGAGTAAACTAGGAGAAACCGCAGGTTCGAGGTAAAAAGGTAGAATGGCAACAAGATGAGATTCGTGACAAGTACCTGACCTTGAGCTTTTTAAAATTAAGAGAAAGATCTAGGAAAGACTAAAAAATTTATCACTCGATAGTTACCTCGAAGATCGATACTACAAAGCGGAAGGTACTGGACCATGATTGACGGAGTTTAGAGTTAAACACAAGATCAACGTACTAGAAATATATGAAGGTGTGTAGAAAATAAATGATAAGAAAAATATATTAGAGTCACGTAACCCAAGGACGAGAAATTTTGATATAGACTTGAGGTATAATAATTATAGTATTTATGAATTGTAATGCTTTTAGAATTTTAAGGATTTAGCGCAGGTAAAAATTAGTGATCAGCCTCGAAGTGCTACAAATTTCAAGGAACAAAATACAAGTTTAGATCACACGCTGACTCATTGGTCAATCGGTAGAGGATTACCACTAGACTCTTAGATTATATATTAACACATGAGTAGGGGGTGTAAATGGAAGATAGAAGTCTGATAGGAATGATAACTAAATATTGAAGTTTACACATAAACTGCTTAGGGATAGAGATTTAGATTTTTGACTTAGAGGACATGAGCTTTCGGAACCTAATCCTTAGTAGTAGGTGGTGTTATGGGAACCTATTTCCAATTTACCCTAGCCGATAAATTTTAGGAATCGTATTCTTATTATTGTATTTGTTATATTTTATTCTTGGGTATTTAGAATGATTGAATATATATTTGTTACATAATTTCTATATATTCTTATTACTATGTATTAAGTAGAGACTTATGTTGTATTTTATTACATATATTTCTCCTAAAAATTGTTCGAGTTGAGCTTCTAGACTAGGTATGACTGACTGACTGACTAGATTAGACTTGTTGCTGCTAAGACTGATTATAAGAAGTTAGGTTGCATGATTCCATTGTGGATATTATAGGATAATGACGTTATACCTAGGAAAGAATGTTGAGATATTAACCTTCTTAGTTATAGAAAAAGAAATTTAGATACTATATAAGTGGCTTGAGAATTTTGTGCTTATAAAATTTTAGTGCCTAACCCCTACAGTCCTTTGAGAGTAAAAGAATGACGTTATTTTCTTTATAGATATTAGTAGTTTCAAACTTAGATTGTGTCGCAACATCCTTGAGTAACCTAGGCTTATATGTGGTTATTTTTTGGATGATGATTAGCATGATAACAATAATGAGACAGTTCATGATGGTGAGAAGATGTTTAGAGGACCAAATGTCTTAGATGATTAGACTGTACGTATGTGGAAGTTTAAGGTAAAGTGAGTATAGTAGGACTAAGTACCAAGTTTTGTTTATATATTTAGAGATACGTGGAGTTTGTTGTTGGGGAGATGGATTTTGAATTTTGAGGAGAAATTTTTTTAAGGTGGATAGATTATAAACCCTCTGACCAAAATATAGGATTATGGATTAAATTAGTATTATTCGGGATTAATTATTGGGGGTTATAATTCACTACTATAATTTTTATTCAATTGTTGTACTTTACCGTTGTTTAAATATCTAGAGTACTACATTAGTTTCTGCCGTCCAACAAATATCACACCCTTGACCTAGACGTACCAATCTTCAATCCTGATCTTTGTGTCACTCGTATATGCACTCTCTTGTGCTTTATTTTAATTTTACAATATTCGTGCACATTTTCTTATTTTAAATCCAACTTTGCATCCTTGTCCGTTCCAATCGAAATTGGAGACACAACCTCGACCCTTTTCTCACAACCAAATTTATGACAATAATCTATTCTGAGTCTACTACATCCATGACACTTGTGTCCCACCCAATTTAAATCCTATGCACTTCCAATTAATTAAAGAACACCATTGACACTAATTTTAACTAAATTGGTGCAATGACTCAACCTAACCCAAAACTAGACCCAACACCAACCCAAACCCCCATTCACACCTTCATGGTTCATACAAAATACCACACACCAATTTCCCCCACTATGTAACACCCCGTTCCGCTCAAGCGGACTGCCGATTCAAACGGCAAAAGTGCAATGTCCCAACCCGCCTTGCTTCGGCGAGAATACTCTTTTGAGGCAAAGGATATCTAGACTTGGCTCTTCAGGAGTTCGGCTTAGGCTTTCAGAGGCTCGCTCAGAGTGTCGCTCAACCGAGATGAATCATCGCTAAGGTGGGTGGCTACGGTGAACTTGTCTTTGCTTAGCCAGCACACTTAAAATATGGAACGATATATGCTAGTCGCTAGGTGAATCACCCCTTGCATGCTAATAAGAATACAACGCACCTAGCTAAGGGAGTAATCCCAACTTATATTGCTTGTATTAGAACATGAAAATAAAATATTGCTTATATTCAGACCCTCGCATGCTACCTTTGCCGTGTGCAACTGGACCCTGCTATGCCTTGATAGAACAATACGTATATGCTCTTCTTAGTACAATGTTCACCTGTTTACACTGTATGACTCTAGCTCATGTCGCTCAGAGAATTCCCTTACGGTTTCACTACTCGGCTTACCTTCGGGCCCGAGCTAATGTGAATGCTTATGTTATGCAAATACATGCGTCACGCCCGGATGAGGACGATTATCCAGCGGGAGCGTTGGCGTGATGACCTCACATCCGACGAGGGTGATCGAACTTGCGGGAGACCAAGGCGTGACAAAATAATGTAACACCCTGTTCCGCTCAAGCGGACTGCCGATTTAAATGGCAAAAGTACAATGTCCCAACCCATCTTGCTTTGGCGAGAATACTCGTTTGAGGCAAAGGATATCCAGACTTGGCTCTTCAGGAGTTCGGCTTAGGCTTTCAGAGTCTCGCTCGGAGTGTCGCTCAACCGAGGCGAATCATCGCTAAGGTGGGTGGCTTCGGTGATTATTCCAAATAAACTCGATGAAAGGAATGTTTCAAAATGGAATAGACTTGGGTTTGAATAATTGAAACTAGTTGCTTGAGGAATGTTATAGGTAGAATACTCCGTGCAAATGAACAATGGTTTGATCCTAGGAATTGGGACGATCATCGTGCGACAAATTTGCACGATATATCGTGTGCTTGAACCTGTACCTATGACCTTGTGAGCTGACCTAGCAATTAGGCAGACAATCCTGTGCCGAGTGAATGAACCTGTGTTACCGACTTTACCATATTGCTTGAACAAAGCTATAGAACTGGGGCAGCAAGACTTAGGGTTAAACTTGAAACGGTAACCTGTGCTGTGTTTGACCCGAATGAATGAACGCTAGTCGGTAAACCGAATAGATCATGCTTAACGGTTGTACAAAATGCTTGAAACTTGAGTTGGAAAAGAAATAATATAGAATTGGATTGACCCTGTCAAAGGTATCCTCGTGATTCAGTAAGACGAGAACCCTTAAGATTTTCGCAAGTAGCTTGTCCGATTTCACGATCTCTAAGTTTGGTTGAATGCATATGTTTGAGGGATGCATTGAACGTGTGCACAATCCAAGACTAAAAGGGATGTGAAATTCGAGTGCTAAGACTTCGCTATCGTTGAGTTGGTTGACATGCATATGCTTGAAGCGCTTCGAATATGTGCACGATCCAGACTCGCGATATGCTGATCTCGATGTTAGTGCAAGTGAGTATCCACCTGAACAAGTATAACGACTTGTATAATTTTGCCTCAGCCCTAGATCATTAATCAAGATCGATTGAAACGTACTCCACGTTAAGCAACATGTCCCGCGCTAAGGCGCAAATGAGCCTGACTCAGCATATACATGACACAACGTAAGGATCGAGTAGGAGATTGTATTCTAACGAATCTAGAGGTACTGATTGCTACGCTTGGGATAGATTCCATAATGCGATAGTACGGCTTGCCCTCAGTAAGTCTCGAGGACCAGACTTTTTCTGAGTGGTGTATGATGTAACACCCCGTTCCGCTCAAGCGGACTTCCGATTCAAACGGCAAAAGTGCAATGTCCCAACCCGCCTTGCTTCGACGAGAATACTTATTTGAGGCAAAGGATATCCAGACTTGGCTCTTCAGGAGTTCGACTTAGGCTTTCAGAGGCTCGCTCAGAGTGTTGCTCAACCGAGGCGAATCATCGCTAAGGTGGGTGGCTACGGTGAACTTGTCTTTGCTTAGCCAGCATACTTAAAATATGGAACGATACATGCTAGTCGCTAGGTGAATCACCCCCTACATGCTAATAAGAATACAACGCACCTAGCTAAGGGAGTAATCCCAACTTGTATTGCTTGTATTAGAACATGGAAATAAAATATTGCTTATATTCAGACCCTCGCATGCTACCTTTGCCTTGTGCAACTGGACCCTGCTATGCCTTGATAGAACGATACGTATATGCTCTTCTTAGTGCATTGTTTACCTGTTTATACTGTACGACTCTAGCTCATGTCGCTCGAAGAATTCCCTTACAGTTTCACTACTCGGCTTACCTTCGGGCCCGAGCTAATGTGAATGCTTATGTTATGCAAATACATGTGTCACGCCCGGATGAGGACGATTATCTAGCGGGAGCGTTGGCGTGATGATCTCACATCCAACGAGGGTGATCGAACTTGCGGGAGACCGAGGCATGACAAACTAATGGATCGTCTTTGCTTTTGGTTCGACACGATAAGACGAATTTGAATGCAAGTGAATCGAAAATGTTTTAAGGATAAGTTAGTCTAGAATTAGAAATAAATCACGCTTGTCACGCCTCGGTCTCCCGTAAGTTCGATCACCCTCATCGGATGTGAGATCATTATGCGAACGCTCCCTCTAGATAATCGTCATCATCTGGGCGTGACGCATGTATTTGCATAACATAAGCATTCACATTAGCTCGGGCCTGAAGGTAAGCCGAGTAGTAAAACCGTAAGGGAATTCTTCGAGCGACATGAGCTAGAGTCATGCAGTGTAAACAGGTGAACTGTGCACTAAGAAGAGCATATACTTATCGTTCTATCGAGGCATAGCAGGGTCCAGTTGCACAAGGCATAGGTAGCATACGAGGGTCTGAATATAAGCAATGTTTCATTTCCATGTTCTAATACAAGCAATACAAGTTGGGATTACTCCCTTAGCTAGGTGCGTTGTATTCTTATTAGCATGCAGGGGGTGATTCACCTAGCGACTAGCATGTATCGTTCCATATTTTAAGTATGCTGGCTAAGCAAAGACAAGTTCATCTTAGCCACCCACCTTAGTGATGATTCGCCTCGATTGAGCGACACTCTGAGCGAGCCTCTGAAAGCCTAAGCCGAACTCCTGAAGAGCCAAGTCTGGATATCCTTTGCCTCAAACGAGTATTCTCGCCGAAGCAAGGCGGGTTGGAACATTGCACTTTTGTCGTTTGAATCGGCAGTCCGCTTGAGCGGAACGGGATGTTACACACTACAACACACCAAACATGGCATTTTTACATCCAATCAACTTTTTCCTATTTGTGCAAAACCTCAAACTACTAGGGACCTATATGTAAAAGAATTTCTAGGTGTCCACCTCCTAATGGATGGAATAAATAAAGAAACCCATTTTTGGGGAGACATGACCGGTCCTAATACTCTCCCTCTCTCCTTGCATGGTACTATGCAATATCATATACCTACATTCAATCCTAGCTCTCCATTCAAACCCATAACTATCTTAACCACTCATTTCCTCCATGACCACTTACAAATCCCTAGAAATACTAAGGGAGCCGGCCCTAATCCCTAGGCACACATACTCTCTCTCTCCTTATTTAAACCAACACCCTCGTCCTCTCTCCCTCAACATGCAACCACCATTAACCACCATCACCACCAATAACCACCATCACCATCTTCACCACCCCCAACTCCGACTACCACCCTCGCCATCACCACCGCCAACCACCATCACCACCGCCGCCCTCACCTCCACGACCACCTCTTCCATCCCCTCCACAACCACCACCGCTGCCCTTACCCACGCCTCCACCACGGACCACCCTTTCGGCCAAGCCGCTGCCAACTCTCCTCCACGAACCACCCGTAACAGCCCGTAGCCACCACCACCTTCGCCACCATCAACTCCGACCACCACATTTACCCCATGCCCTTGCCCCGTTGGCCGCTGGCCGCCACCGTCCTGGCCCCCACGGTCGAGCCACTGCTGCAACAGTTGTTGCTGTTGCTGCGCCTACTGCTATTGTAGCTGCTACTGTTGCTATTCTGGCCGGAGCAGGCCACCGGAGCACCCCCTCCGATAAGCCCCGACCATTGGCGAGCACCCCCGCCGTCTGGCACTGCCCTGAGCTGCCGTGAGTTGCCAGAACGGCCGCCCTCAGTCGACGGACTATCCCCGAGCACGCGCAGTGACAGAATCCACAGTTTGTGGGCTCAAATTTGAGTCACGATTTCTCTGCCATCGCTCGATCTTTCCATGAACCGCCTATTCAGGTGAGTACACAACATAAACACCTTTATTTCCCATCAAGATATAATAACATAATCAGGTTTTAATATCTAGATATTTGGGTATTAAATCAAAGAAAAATTGTTTTATAAAACATAAACATTCTACGATACGAAGTTGGTCTCGTCAAACCGGGCAACCACGTCGCGTATCGATTGCACCGAAAGACGCGTACGATATTTTTCGATGTGTAGGATTTCGTGGAACTCGATTCGGACGTGTGTGCGCGCGCCAGAATCAACCCGTATCCGTCGAAAGTCCTCCGTATCCATATTTTACAAATTACTCAATTACCTTGTGCACGCTTGTCGTATAGTGACGAAACTGGCTCCATTGGACTCGCGGCGTTCGACTTGTCCTGTGATCCAAGTTTCGCCTAATTTTGAGACAGTGACCGCATCGCTGTTTTGCGGGCCCCATGATCCGTTCCAAGGGACATTTTTGTGGTCGGCTCGCCGAAATCTAAATCTGGACATACCGTTGAGTTCGTATCGTCGTTTAGAATTTATTTGACCTATAATATGCTATTTTTAGGGACCTTTGCTCCTGGCACATTTTTCGGTATAAGGCGGGCCCACTTGTGGACCCTATGTTGACCAGAAACTGTATTTTTGCCCCTGTATCCAAATTGGACGTCTGAATATACTTTTCTGAGTATTTCACTCATTTTGGGACTGTTGGTGATATTTGTGACAGCATCTGGGGATATCTGCTCCAGTTTTCATCTTGCGTTGCTACTTCCCTGGCGAGTTCGTGTTCAAATCTTCACCTGGCTTCCAGGCAAGTATACCTTGCCTTGTTGTACTATTTAAATTCAGTTAATACTATATATTGTGCTCTCTATATTATATAACTATGCGCGTCCGAGAATGACTCGGGTGCAGTCGACGAAGGCATCGACGTTAGGACTTGTGTTTGACCTAGCGTCTAGTGGACGTACCCTAAGTGACAGAGTTATGATTTTAACTCTGAGGCCTTGACACATATCATTCCATGTCACAGAGTGAGTTCATGATAGGACATAAGCTTACGCACTTGACTGGCCATCGATGCGAGTAGTACGTGTGATAATATTTAGCATAGTTGTGGTTCTTAGTGACTTGCATATAGTTACGAGTATCCACGTCGCACTTGAGACTTGTACATTGGCATTGGGCGGGGAGGACGACTAGTAGGCGTATGGAACACCCACCTACTTTACAGATATCGCATTCTTCGGAGCGATACGGACGTATATATTTATGCAGATACCGCATTCTTTGGAGCGTTGGATGTTACATGTGCAAATACCACGCTCTTCGGGGGCATTGGACGTCGTGCAGATACCACGCTTTTTAGAATGTTGGACATATTTACTTATGCAGATACCACGCTCTTCGAAGCGTTGGACGTTATTATATATGCAGATTGTCCCAAGATGGGGGCATATGTGGCATATACTAGCCAGTCACGACGATTGGTGAATTACGTCAGCATATGTCTAGCCTACACTTCCCATACGCACTAAGTTGTTCTCAAATTGCATTCACTTAGGAGGATAGTTCACCCTGATTTACTTTACTCAGTATTTACATTATGGCATATACTTTTTGTATCTTGTTACGTCCCTCTGAGGACTTATTTCACTTCCAGGTTATTTGAGCAGTTTGGATAAGGCTTGATCTGGTGGTGTATTGGACATCCTTGTAGGTATCATTATATCTTTCCTCTATTACAGTTATGTACTATTTCCCATTGTGACTCTGTTATTGTAGCCTAGTGTTTATAGGCCTATATTATTCTCTTCGTCTATTCGAACGGCTGTATTATTGGGCTGTAGACTAATGATGCATAACGTTCCCTCTTGTAATTTATTTATCATAGATTGAGATTTAGTTTAGTTGTTGGATATTAGAAATAGATATTAGCTTGATCACTTAACCTTGGACAGCGTAAGTGCACTTCGTTGGATCCATTAAATTAAAAATCCATACGGAGTCATACCAGCTGGCCACGTGTCTGGTCCCATACGTTTTAGGACTGGGGCATGATAGAGGAAGCAAGGATGTACAAGGAGGATCAAAGATCTACAAGTTGAAGACTCTTGACACTCATTTGAAGAATTTTATTGGGAATCCATCTCCCAATAGGTATAATTTAGTTTTTCCTCCCTAATTAGACTCTAAATCTGTAATTTAATCATTAGGAACCCTCCTATGTACTAAACCTATCCATAAGAATTGGAATTAGGATCATAGGAGGCCTATGGAGAAAGTTATGTCAATTTTGGTATAATTTCGAGATTGACACATCTTGTGTTTGTCAATAGGTCAATTAGACAAAATTTACATATGTTTGATTGTGTATGACTAGTGTCATGTTCACAATATGATACGTGTAGGCCGTATCCCGACAATTGTGAGATACAGGTAGATTTGGGGGTTTTCTTCAAACACGGGGGGGGGGGGGGGGTTTGAGCATGTCACATTTTGACACTGGCACGTAGTTGAGTAGCTAGCTCTTCGTGTTGTTCATAATTGTAATTTTAGACTTTCTCATGTCCTTCGGGATATGTTTGGTGGTGTGGTGGAGCCGTATTGCAAGCGTATCATAGATTGAGTGTGATACGGGTGCGGTGCACTCCATGTGTTTGTTTTCTTGCATTTCAATTCAATTTGTCATGGTTATAGCTATTAGAGTATTATAATTATAATTGTTATATGATATATATGTATATATATAATTATGTGTATGTTCTATATTTCATCTTGATGTGTTGGTGGTCATGAGAGAATAGGAGAGTGCATGTGCATCATTAGTGTGGGTATGTGGTAACATATATATATATATATATATATATATATATATATATATATATATATATGTGTGTGTGTGTGTGTGTGTGTGTGTGTGTGTGTGTGTATGTTAAATGTGTGCATGTGAGCTAGAGGGGGGGAATTATAAGCATAAGCAGGCCGAATAAGCATGCCAATAAGCAGCAGTAAGTTTGCAACAGAAACAGCAAGAAGCAGCAGTAAGCTGCAGCAGAAACAGCAAGAAGCAGCAGCAGAAGCAGGCAGTAAGCTGCAGCAGAAGCAGCAGTAAGCTACAGCAGAAGCAGCGAAAAGCAACAACAGTAGCAAGCAGTAAGCTGCAGCAGCATAAGCAGTAGAATTAAGCAGCGAGAAGTAGCAGCAGAAACATCAATAAGAAGCAGTAGCTTGAGTGCTTAGAAATTAAGTTGTAGATAAGTTAAGTTAAGCTAGTTAATAAGCTAAATTAGTTTATATTGATAAGTTAGTTATTTATATATATAGTTAGTAAGTTTATATATATATATATATATATATATATATATATATATATATATATATAAGCACTAGTTAGCATTGGTTAGTATTATTTTTAGTTTACCTTGAGTTACACCAAGGTAATGAGAGTTGAGGTATCTTGGGTATGGGTATTGAATATCCATTGGGTATGTTAGTTATGATTGTTGGTATAGTATTGTTATAAGTTTAAGTGCATGTTAGTGTATAGTGAGGTATCTTGGTTAGTTAGCTAATGTTAGATATTGGATTACCTTGTGATACCAAGGTAATGTCAAGGTATTGGTTTTTACTCAAGGTATTGAGTTGTATATCGAGATGGGTGTGTAGGTGGTTTGATACCGCATTTGGTTCAAAGCCAAGGTATCCACTTAGCATTAGTTTGGCTAGGAATACTATATATTTTTGTCTTGTATATATATATATATATATATATATATATATATATATATATATATATATATATATATATATATATATATATATATATATTATAGTATTTTCTTATCTAATAACTTGCGTATCTTAGGATACGGTATTTTATTGGTATCCTAGTATCCTAATATAGTTAGTATAGCCTAGTTATATAGTGTATGGACCCAATATCCTAGAGATGGACTCATACAACCTAGAAATAGCTAGTTTGACCAAGTTTGACTAGTTTGACCTAGAGTTGACCTAGTTTGACTATTTTGACTTAAAAATGGCTTTATGACCTAGAATTGAACTAGTTTAACTTATTTTTATTCTAAAATTTTGTATTGATGCAATATACCAAATATAGGTCTGTGTGATACCAGCTCAGGCGAGTACATTTCTCTGTTAGTTTGCATTTTATAATAGTGTATATATCTCATGTTCTAGAACTGTATACTTGATTCCGACAAAGTAGTTTCACGGACTGGTACTACATGGATCCTATCATGGGATGTTATCCCTTACCGTGTTTAGCGGGTACTCCTTCACATATATTTTATCGTGTGTATCGGGTATTGATTTAGTGTACTTCGTGTTCACATATTGCTCATGTTCAGTGTGCTTATATTCGTGTACACACACTACTCGTATTCAGTGTGCCCATATTCGTGTTCGTAATGTGTCGTGATTGGATCTATTAGTATTGGTTGGGGATGGGGGAGTAGGAGTTGATTATGTGATCAAGCCCAAGTGTATTCGTGTACATGTCGATTATATACCACACTTGTAATCGAGTTACCATATTGTATTCGTGTTCAACCTAAACTGATCACATAATGAACTTGTATTCCATGGCACATTAGTTAGATTTCAGTTATTCCCATTATATTGTAGATATTCTATTGCATATTCTTTATTCCAGTACATTGCTTGTTCACTCTAGTTTATTTCATTCTGTTGTTTAGTTATCTTGTATTCTTTTCTATTATCTGTTTTATATGCTCAATTATGTATTTGAAACTGCTTTCAGAGGTATGTACTTCACTCCAACCTGACTGGATAATTTTTTTTAGATAATTGGCTCGTAGACCAGTATCCCATATACTACGGACCGCAGGACGGTGTTCCATTAGAGGATACTCCTGTAGACCAGGAGGACTTAGTACCAGAGTCTGAGGAGGTTTAGATTATTTTGGTGGACTTGTATTAGTCTTTTATTGAGACTTATGGCATGTATATTATTTCAGTCTTGTGGATGTATTGTGATTCTCTTTCTTTCATTATTTCATTCGTGCTCTATCTTCCTTAGTTTGTATTGTGATTGAGTATAGTTATATTTGTGAGATACCATATTGTTCCTCCGTTTGGAGTTGAGAGGATTGACATGTACCATATACATATTGTTGAGATGTTTAGTTAGTAGAGTTAACCCAGACAACGTTCTACCGCCGATGCTGCGGCGTAGGCTAGACATACCAACATACTCGTGCCCGAATATCCGGGGGTGGATCATGACAGAAGTTGTCATTCCTAAGATAACGTTCTAACCAGAACTCGCAGAACCAAGAAATAAGCGAGTGAAGAGACATAAGAACTTCGTAGATAATTTTGTCACATATCATGTGAAAGTACATCCGCTTACCTATGATGAGGCGGTGAAGACCAGAGACGCTGACTTTTGGAGGGAGGATATAAATGATGAATATGACTCAATAACCTCCAACAACACTTGGGTGTTGGTCAATCTACCTGAAGGAGCTCACCCAATCAAATGTAAGTGGATTTTAAAAAGAAGATGAAGGCTGATGGAACTGTTGACAAGTTCAAGGCAAGGCTGGTAGACAAGGGATTTTCTCAGAAGCAGGGGATCGACTACTTCGACACATATGCTTCAGTAGCGCGGATGACAACCATCAGGATGTTGATTGCTATAAGTACAATTCATAAGCTAGTTATACATCAGATAGATGTAAAAATAATATTCCTGAATAGTGAATTGACCAAAGAGATTTACATACAATAACCAAAAGGATTTATCGTCAAAGGGCTTGAAGACAAGGTCTACAAGTTGGTAAAATCATTATACGATCTAAAGCAAGCTCCCAAAATGTGGCATAAGAAGTTTAATAAAGTTATAAGATCAAACGGCTACAGAGTCAATGATACAGACAGGTGTGTTTACACAAAGTTCGCTGACGGGAGAGGAGTCATCGTTTGTCTATATGTGGACGACATGTTGATTCTGGGTACAGATCTAGTACGTGTCACTGAGGCAAAGAAGTTTCTCTTATCTAAGTTCAGTATGAAGGACTTAGGGGAAGTCGATGTTATCCTAGGGATAAAGATCATCCGGACGGACACTGGAGTAGTGATGTCATAGTCTTATTATATTGAGAAGATGCTCACATGCTATGGATATCAGGATCTTCTAGGGATCGATACTCCGTACAGGTGTGACAAGAAGCTGAAGCCAAATCCAAGGAAAAGTGCCAGGCAGCTGGAGTATTCAAGCGTCATCAAAATTTTGATGGATGCAACAACTGCCACAAGGCCTGACATAGCTTTCGCCATAGGGATGCTGAGTCAGTTCACGAGCAATCCAGGTGTTGAGTACTGAAAAGCTGTAAAGAGAGTGATAAGATATCTCAAGAGGACTCAGAAGTATGCACTGCACTACAGCGGGTATCCGACAGTAGTGGACGGCTTCAGTGATGCAAGCTGGTATTCAGAAGTATAGAGCTAAAGGTCCATAGTGTAGTGCTCCGCTCTGCGTTGGCACTTTGTACAAGAGATATCGCTTTGCTGGCTCGAGCGAAATCCTTCTCAAAGAGTTCTCCTATCGAAACACAAGATGATTGATCTAAGTGAGTGGGCAAAACTTCATTCTCTGATTCTTTCACGCCTAATAAGAATATAGTTTTATAACTTCTTGTGCTAAGAAGATAATGTTCATAAAAAGAATGATAGAACATGACCGTGCATGCTTAACTAGAGAACTTATATTGCTTGTCTAAAGAGATGGAACCATTACCATGCTAAGTATAGAAATGAATGATGTATGCTAAGTTACACGGTCACCGCTATTGAACGAACCATTGTCATGCTAATAAAAAGAGTAAAAAGAATGTTTTGAACATGTTTCTTTATCGTATACTAAAGATAGAACAGAATTATATGCTTTGTTAAAAGAGATAGATTATTGTTACCATGCTTGCTAATAGAAAACTGCTTGAACATGTTTCATTGATCGCACTGTAAAAAGATAGAACTATTTGATTGACTTGTATTGTGTGCTATTGAACCTATCGATCGATTGAAAAGAGAAGAAGATTGAACCTATCGAATTGATTGAATAGAAGAGATTGAAGAGCTATTGGCTCTATCGCTTGATTGAAAACTTTGCTTGTTTTTGGACATTTGCATCATATAGTCTTTATTTGATAGAATTGCATTCATAAATTAGTTTTTAGACAACTTGTGCACAAGAAAAATCCCACGAGTGGTTCCTGGGGCACTGGGGATCGTTCGCCCTATGGGGGATCATCGAAAATAACCTTGAGGCAAAGAAGTCCTCGAAATCAGGCGGGTGTTTATGTTTATTTGTTAGCTGGTTCACGTGTCAAAGCAGTCATTTTGAGCATATTTTGGTACAGTGCTGGGCCGTGATAACACCGCTACTAATCATGAGAAAGTAGACTCATGGGCCATCATATAGTTAGGTCACATGCTAGGACTTTAGCCTTCTTGCATACCTAATTGTTTGATGCAGAGACGAACATAAAATATAACCTTATATGTATATGCAAATTGTTGCTAACTTGTATGTCTGTTGCAGGGATAACCTTTCGACCATGGGTAAGAATCACTGTACAAGTGATAATTTATATTCCTTATCAAATTGTTATAGAAGTCTATCTGTTTTACTTGAATATACTGCTGTCCATTATATGAAATGAATAGTCCACTAGAGATAGCTTATGTTCCTAGAGAGTTAACGAATATGGCTCACAATACATGATGCATACTGCACGATAGAACACTGTCCTTATTATATGCTTGAATGAATTGAACATGAACTCTGATTTCAAAAAGAAGTAATCTGACTTGATCCTATACTGCATGAAATAAATCTAGGTAAAAGTAGCAAGATCACTAGTAATGTAATATTTTATAACATGATTACTTAGTATTAGTTTTAGAGTGTGTTGCTTCTGTTCATGGATTTTATACTCACCAGTACTTTTCTCAAAGTCCTGACCCCCCACTACTTTTTACGGACTATCAATCGAATCAAACGAATAAGTATGCTGAAATGAGAATGGAGAAATATACATTGTTGCTCTGAATGTTTCAATATCTTATACTGCTATTTATGCTTATCATATAGTCGAAGATGCATTGTATGGTCATGGACAACTTGTGCACAAGGTAGTAAATTTTCTCGAACGGAACCTGGGACACTGGGGACCGTTCTACGTCCGGAGGAAATAGTAGCACTTTGGTAGCGTCGGATATAAATGAGACATTCATTGAGGCTTGCTACCTCGCCCATCGAAGTCCTATATGGCATATTCATCGTCGTGCTACACCACAAATGACCCAGTGAGAATGAGTTGCATACTAATGATGTCTTATACAGGGGCGGTAAGAACAATCCTATAAATTATACGGGAATGGCCATTGGCCAGGGTAAGGATTCCATATGTGCAAAGCTTATATATATTTACTGCATGAATTATTGCCTATAAACTATTGCCTATTGAAATATTGCATTTATAATATTGCCTATTTAACTGCTGCCTTAATTAAGAAGTGTTAGTTTAGGTGAGTGGGCCAGTTCTGCTCACCAGTACAAGTTAAGTACTGACCCACGTCTCTGTGAGAAAACCAGGTGACCGAGATACCGGGGGCGCTCAAGAGAATTAATGCTTTCGTTGCAGTCTTTTCAAGCTTCTTCCTATTTCTAAAGTATTTCAAAGATTTCTAGTAGCTGCTTTCAAGTTTCCAAGAAGTAATAAAGGGACATAATGTATGGGATAAGAATATTATTTTATGTCAGCCTATTAGTCTTTCTTTTATGCAAAGCTATGTAAGCCGTTCAAGTATTTCCTTTTCGGTGCTGAGAAAATTGTACTTCGTTGCAATGAATCAATAAAAGAATTATTTTTTTCATGTGCAAATGTGTGTTTTATAATCTGCTGTTGTGTTGTGGAACTGTTTACAAAAGATATTTGACACATGTGCACGTTCTTGCCTTGTACAAGTACAACCCCAGACTTATACGACATTACGTCCAGCGAGGACTATCGGTTCTGCCGAACCGAATGTGAGGAATCGGTTCTGCGGAACCAGACATGACAAGTTGGTATCAAAGCATAGTTTAAAGTTCCTCGGATTTCAAAAATTAGTTTCAATTGAAAGTTTTCAAACAATAACGATTTTCTCAGATGATTTGCTTTTCGATAGTGCTGCATGAAATAATATTCCATACAATAAGCCCATAAATATTTTATGAGTGCTAATGGAAGTTATTTCTTTTGCAGATGACTAAGGGTGATAGCGCCAAGGCGACATCGTCGTCTGACCCAATGGAAGTAACGAAAATATTAGAGGCGCAGAGGAAGCAGAGCGATGCATATCATAAGATGATTGAGTCACAGCATCGTGAGCTTCAAGCACAGCTAACCAACTAGTTTCAAGCATCATTCGATGCGCAACAGTAGCAAGTTAATAACTTATCTCAATTGGTGGCTACATTACCTGAGAATAACAGGGAGACCGAAGTGGCTGCCGTAAAAGAGACTGTGGTAGTAAAAGAAGAGGAGAAGGAATAGCCTCTAAGAAGGCGACCGACATTCAAGTTTTCTGAATTCAAAAGATGTAATCCGCCTGAGTTCAATGGCAAGGCGGAACCAGAGGAAGTAATGGGCTTCTTAAAGACTTTATAGGGCATGTTCCGTATGTTGGATGTGCAAGACACCAAAAGAGTCGATTATGCGGTTGTGCAGCTACGTCTCAAAGTAGAAGATTGGTAGGAGTCGAAGAGACAAGCATTATGCGGTTCCAACCAAGAAGCCAAAGTCTCTTGGGAGATATTTAAAAAGGCATTTATCGCACAGTTTATTCCACCAGTTGTTCGTCACAGGAAAGAAAATGAGTTCGTAGCGCTCGAGCAGGGCAATATGTCCGTCTGCGACTACGAAGTAGAGTTCTTAAAGCGATCCAAGTTCGGCGGCTACATGATACCGAACGATGAGGCAAAACAACTGTGATCCATTGAAGGTCTGAATGAGGGCTTACAGCGTGATGTTCTCAACCGGAAGTGTGCGACGTACCGGAAAGCCTATGAAGCGGCTCTCAAGATGGAGAAATTTTATCATCGAGGGGCGACACAACACAACCATGGGAATAGCTATAAACGACCCATGGCAGCAAGCAGGTTTGATATTTTCAAGCCTCAAAACACAAATGACAACAAGGAACCCTATCAGCGACCGTACTGTAACAGGTGCAAGCGGATTGGACATCGTCAAGATGAGTATCGTGCTGGATGTTTTAAGTGTGGCAGTTTTGTTCACAAGGCTGCGTGGTGCAATAGTGGGGGAAGAAATCAGAATCACGATCAATATCGCAATCAGAATTGTGATCAACGGTACAATTAGAATCGTGGACAAGCGCCACGAGCTCCATAGGCGGTAGTTGTGAATGCTCAGAACCCACGACCAGGAGGACAGGGTAGAGTGTTTGCACTGACTCAAGAAGAAGTGGTTCCCTCAAACACTGTCATAACAGGTATATTGATTTACAGAGAAATACCTACTCATGTAATATTTGACTCTGGTGCTACACATAGCTTCATATCATCTGCATTTGCTAATGAACATAAATTTTGTAAGACGCCATTTAGATATGAATCTTAGTGTCAACACTCCGTCCAGAATAGATTTGCTTGCAATTTAATTTGCAGGGATAATTATCTTTGCATTGGAGGAAAGTGTGTGTCATTGGATTCAATAGTCCTGTACATCGCCGATTACGACATCATCTTAGGCATGGATTGGATCAGAGCGTGCAATGGAACAATTGACTGTGCGGAGAAGAGAGTTGTGTTTCGCATTCCTGGCGAGGCAGAGTTCTCTTATTCGTGTAGCCCGACGGCTAAAACAGTGATGGTGGTATCGGCAATGATGGCAAGACGTATGTTATCTGCGGGGTATGAAGGGTACCTTGCTTCTGTACGGGACACTCGGATGAAGGGCGCAGACTCGGGAGAGACCGAAGTCGTAGCAGAATTCCCTAACTTGTTTCCAGAGGAGATACCTGGAATGCCTCCAGACCGAGAAATTGAGTTCAGTATTGACACCTTTCTAGATACTCGGCCGATATCAAAAGCTCCATATCGGATGGCTCCTACCGAATTGAAGGAACTTAAGTCACAACTACAAGAGTTACTATATCGTGGATACATTCGTCCCAGTATTTTACCTTGGGGAGCTCCAGTATTGTTTGTGGAGAAGAAAGACGGCACAATGCGTCTTTGCATAAATTATCGGGAATTAAACAAAGCGACAGTCCAAAAAAAGTGTTCGTTGCCAAGAATTAATGATCAGTTTGATCAACTTCAGGGTGCAACAGTATTTTCAAAGATTGATCTTCGTTCAGGGTATCACCAGTTGAAGATCAAACCAGAGGATATTCCAAAGTCGACTTTTCGTACAAGATATGGATGCTACGAGTTTTTGGTTATGCCTTTTGGTTTGACCAATGCTCCAGCGGCTTTCATGGATATGATGAATCGAGTATTTTGACCCTTCTTAGATAAATTTATCGTCGTGTTCATCGATGATATCTTAATCTACTCGAGAGACAGAGAAACTCACGTTGAACATTTAAGGACCGTAGTGCAGACACTTCGTGAACATCAGTTATATGCAAAGTTAAACAAGTACGAGTTCTAGATGAGCAGTGTGACTTTTCTTGGGCATGTTATTTTAGCAGATGGTGTATCAATTGACCCGAAGAAGATAGAGGCAGTGGTGGACTAAAAACAACCTACATCGGCTAGTGAGATCAGAATCTTTCTCGGCTTGGCTGGCTACTATCGGAGATTCGTAAAGAACTTCGCGAAAATTATGTCGCCTCTGACTCGCCTCACCCATAAGGGAGTAGTATTCAAATGGACAGACGACTGTGAGAGCAGTTTTCAGGAACTAAAGCAGCGGCTCGTCTCGGCTCCAATTCTTACTCTTCCAGATGGACCTAAGGGATTTCAGATCTACAGCGATGTATCTCGACTCAGATTGGGATGTGTTCTTATGCAGCTTGGGAAAGTAATTTCGTATGCCTCAAGACAGCTGAAACAACATAAAAAGAATTACCCGACGCATGATTTAGAACTTGCGACAATTGTGTTCGCGTTGAAATTGTGGTGACACTATCTCTATGGAGTGTCCTGCAAGATCTTCACGGATCACAAAAGCCTTAAGTACATATTCACGCAAAAGGAATTAAACTTGAGGCAACGACGATGGCTGGAACTGATAAAGGATTATGACTTGATGATTGCTTATACGCCGGGAAAAGCAAATGTTGTGGCAAATGCATTGAGTCAAAAATTCGTCGGATCATTATCTGTGTCAAGCAGGTTACTTCGAGAGTTGGAAAAAATGGGCATCGAATACAAAGTTCATACACAGGGAGCATAGTTGGCTCAATTGCAGTTAGAACCAAACTTGCTTGAAAAGATCAAATTCGCGCAAAAGAATGACCTATTCCTGCAGAAGATACGTGCGAATAGAACATTGTGGCTTAAGGGAAGATTATATGTACCTAAGGATGATGAACTAAGGAAAAAAATACTGACTGAGGCTAATTATGCTAAGTACACCTTGCATCCAGGAAGCACGAAAATGTACAAGGATCTGCGCACAACATTTTGGTGGCATGACATGAATAAAGATGTGGCATTATTCGTGTCATGATATTTGGATTGTCAACGTGTAAAGACAGAACACCAGTGACCTAGCGGAGAGTTGTAGAACCTCGTCATTCTGGAATGGAAGTGGGAGAACATCTCAATGGATATCATAGTAGACTTACCAAGGACGTCAAAAGGAAATGATACGATTTGGGTCATCGTGGATAGATTGACCAAGTTGGCTCATTTTATAGTAATAAAAAAATACTTTGAGCGTTGACCGTTGGGTCAAATTTACTTAGATCAGATTGTCCGGTTACATGGAGTGCCAGTCTCAATTGTGTAGGATAGGTATGGACGATTCTTGTCTCGATTCTGGAAAAGCCTTCAGGCGGCAATGGGTACCAAGTTGTATTTTAGCTCGACGTACCATTCACAGACTGATGGACAGACTGAGAGAGTAAACTAAATCCTAGAAGATATGTTGCAACTGTGCGTGCTAAATTTGAAAGTAAGTTGGGATACCTATCTATCTCTGGCAGAGTTCGCTTATAACAATAGTTATCAAGCGAGTATTCAGATGGCCTCGTATGAAGCACTATATGGACGCAAGTGTCGATCACCAATATGTTGGGAGAAAGTCTGTGAACGACAAGTACTCGGACCGTAACTTATTGAACAAGCCATTGAGAAAGTTCGCATGGTGTGGGAAAATTATCGAGTTGCTCAAAGTCGTCAGAAAAGCTACGCGGATGTACATATGCGAGACCTTTGGAATTCATGAAGGGTGATCATGTTTTCCTAAAGTTGACACATATGCGAGGTGTGATGAGGTTCGGCGTCAAAGGGATACTGAGTCCACGGTTTGTCGGACCTTTCGAGATTCTAGATAGGGTGGCACCAGTGGCTTATCGACTTAAACTACCTCCTGCTTTCGCGGAAGTGCACAATGTCCTATATGTTTCCCAACTAAAGAGATACGTGTATGACCCGAGTCACATAGTGAACTTCGATCAGCTTGAGCTGAGTGCCGACATATCTTACCCGGAAGAACCTATTCAAATCCTAGACAGGAAAGAGAAGACCATACAAAATCAATCAGTAGCTTTGGTCCGTGTGTTGTGGCAGAATCATGCAGTTGAGGAATCAACATGGGAGCTTGAGGAAGGGATGCGGAAGCAGTACCCTTCCTTATTCGATAACCTAGAGGTAGAACCTTTATTTTAAGTTTTGAGGACAAAACTTTTTCTTAGTGGTATATTATGTAGTGTCCCGCTCCTAGCGGTGCACTATATAAGGCTTGTGGCTCGATTGACTCAGTCGAAATTGTGTATGGGAAAACTTTATGGCAGAATCAATCATGGACAATGCAATGAACATTTCCAATTGACGGATCAGCTTCTGTTGGAATGAGTCCAATAGCTTTCGTCGGATTTTTGGTTGGCTTTTTTGGATTTTTGCTACTTATTTTTATGAATGCGTTTTCTTGATTGGTTTTTGATGATTGATTGTTTAGCCCATTTTTATCTATTGCATGCATTCATTCTAGAGAACTCTGAGAGAAATGAAGACAGTAGTCTAACCAAATATTGGTGCCAATGCAGATAGACGCGTGACCGGAGCCTGAGCGAACAAGCGTCTTTTTCTCTCGATATTCTCTATTTGGTGAGCGGTTATGTCCCTTCTTCTCTACTTCTTCATGCCAATAATCAATAATATTATCTTATAACCTTGTTAAGTCCAATGATTGATAAAGACACTAATGCCACAAGTTTTGTACCACTATTATAAATCAATGGAATTGCATTGATAAAAGAAAAGTTTAATTATGTAACACAGGGAAGGATATAATCAATGTGTCGTGGTTTGGTGCCATGACTTAGCGGTAAATTAGAGTCTACGGACTACCAATCGAATTAAGTAAATAAGTATGCTGAAATGAGAATGGAGAAATATGCATTGTTGCTCTGAATGTTTCAATACCTTACACTGCTATTTATGCTTATCATATAGTCGTAGATGCATTGTATTGTCATGGACAACTTGTACACAAGATAGTAAATTTTCTCGAACAGAACCTGGGGAACTAGCTATTTTGCTTATTCTGGGGAACTAGCTATTTACGCCCGAGTCCCAAAATACGTAGGACTAGGACACGTAAGCATGCCAGCCGTATGGATATGGTAACTCCAATATATGGAAACCAAAATCCACACGTACGCTGTAATATGAATATCAAATCCACAAGTGGTATAAAATGTATCACAAGTCACAGGGTACCATCTAAGTCTCATCCACAGAAAATCAATATATAAATATATAACCAGTATCTATGAAACTAGATCTCAATGTAAGTATCTAAGGATGATAGTTGGATAGAAATAAATCCACTACCAACTCGAATGGAAAAGTACAACACAATAAACACAATATAGGAATACCAGCTAACAATTATGGGGCTCGGAGAGAAGACATCCTCGAAACATATGTAACCATCCGAATCTGTACTCCTGCAAATAATCAAGAATAGATACACCTGGAAGGGGACCAGGTCCTCAGAGGGACGTAACAAGATACAGAACAGCAAGCCAATTTGAATACAGTAAACATGCATAATGTTTAAAAATATATAAGTACGTTGTAAAAGACAATCTATATGAATGCAAATGAGGACAATTTTTCGATGTATGGGCAAGGGTAGGCTACTCGATCTACCTCACAACTCACACACTCGTCAGTGGACATCAGAAATCGATATACCGCGGGGGTAGCAACCAGCGAGACTCCAGAAATTGACATACCGCGGGGGTAGCGACCAACGCGACACACGCCCGTAGTGCGAGCTATATACTACGGTTTACCAGAGTGGTTAAAAGCCTATACGCCTAATGATTGTCCTCTCATGATACTAAGTGCCATGTCTGTGTCAACATATCTAATATATAGTAATGACTGAAAAAAACTACACATGCAATGAATAAACAGAAATGCAATAAATATACAGAAATATACTAAGCATACAAAATACTGTAAGCAATTTGGCAAAGTATCTTGCCTGATCTGAAAAGAATGAAGTCCCAACTCAAGGCGTCGTCCGATCTACCCGTCACATAAATTAAATAAGTTAGGTTACAAAAGTGGATAAATAGGTTCCTCCATTTTAATCTATTTTAATTCTAATAAAATAACCTAAAATAGTATTTTAATCTTATTATAATCTGATTTTATTGTTAAGCTCTAATTTTGGTCCAAAGAAAGTCAACTTTAAGGATTTGTGATTCGTGGCACGCAAATTGAGGCAATCCGTTGACCAAAAAGTCAACCGACTCAAATCCTAGATTTGTGTATGGAATCCTATATATTTCAATGCTACATAAACACTGGAATAGACAGTTTCATAAAATCATAAGTCAGTAAAGAGTTATGGCTACAAGGGCGCACAGATGACAGTTTTCGGTGGTTTCCTATTTACGTCTACGTTTGCACAAATTTTACAGTAGAATAAACTTATATTTTAAATTCTGAGAAAATAATTTTCTGGAACTTTATCATGTCAGCTTTCCGAAACTTCAAACGGTTCATAATTCCGAGTTCGAGATCTTCCAAAATCTCAAAAATACGAAAACGCGTCTGATTTCGGACAGCTGGCACTTTCGGAATATTCTGAAAAAATAGGTTCTGAAATTATTAAAATAATTTATATATTCAGAAAACAAACCTTGATATAATTCTAACAAAAAAACTGGAGCGCGTTTGGAGTCCGGAGCTAGGAGATATCGTCTTTTTAAGTCGTCATAACTACTAGAAAATGAGGCTGAATTTATGACGAATTTTGACTCTTTTTGGACGAAAAAGAGGTGAATTTGGGGAAGAAAAATATGAAGGATGAGGTATTTATAATGGTGGGGACTACTTAATTGAATACGACTAGGATTGGCTAATTTGAATATGAATAAGATCAGTTTAAATAAGGATATGATATGCATGAAGTTGCTTTCCTAGTAGGCTCAGGATTTGAATTAATTTAAAAATAGAGTTTAAGTTTATCTCAATAATTTATAATCTCAAATAGAATTAAATATAATATAAATAATTTATATATAATCTTATTAATATCTATTAACACTAAATTAGCATATATCTAATATTAAGACTATATATAACCAAATAAATCCTAATTAATTTCAAAAATCTAAATAAATTTCTTAAAAATTCTAAATAAATTATAGAAAAAATATAATTAAATATTTTAACCTAAAATAAATATTTGGTAGGAATAACATGCAAGTATGGTCTCAAAATAAATCATAGAAGTCCTAGAAATTTACGTTCCCTATATTTTAATTACCTAAAAATTCTAGAAAAATCTTCAAAAATCTAAAATAACCTAAAAATGATTCTAAATAAATATTTATATAAGTAAATATATCAAAAAAAAATTATTTGCTAATTAAATAAGAGAATACTCTAAATAAATTCAATATCTATAATAATATAAAATATACGCAAAATATCTATTTTGGGTGAGGGGGTTTACAATCTACCCAACTTACAAAAATTTCGTCCTCGAAATTAAAATAGGACATGGTTTCTCTTTATCTAATCTCACTTGATCACAATCTAAAGAATTCACCTCAAGTTTAACAATGTAATTTCTACCCAACTTAGAATTTACCCACCTATCAAATAAGGCTATAATTTTAAGAAAAGTATTTCTCAAATTATTTAATCATGTTATTCAATCCTCAGAAATTTTAACACCAAACATATCACCTATGGTATGCCCTTAATCAATTATAAAAGAGAGTCACTAAGTCATGTGATTAGCCTTATGAGGTATATCTAGTACTATCAGTGTGTCAACTTATACCAAGCACGAGATTTCGTCTTTCCAAAATAAGGGAAGACGGAGAGCAATAATAAAGAATTCAAGTGAAGGTGATAGAATACAAGTACGAGGTTCAAAGAGATTAAGGAATTCGAAAAGAGAGTTGTCAGGGCAGTTGTGGATTGAAATCCTATATTTGGTAATTTCCTATTTACATGCTCGTATCAGTATAGTTATGTAACCGATACGATATGTCAGACATGTCTAGGGGCAAGTATATTCGTCTACTACCATATATCTCAATCCACGTAAATTAGTCATGCGAAGAGCGAACCAAGCGCACTAAGGTTAGCTAGACCTTAATACACCGATTCTGATTAGACAATTGTATCATTGTATGCACCCAATAATACATATGTCATGAGCAAGCTCGATAAAAGAATAAGCTTGCAAAAACTAGGCTATAATAGCAGCATAAGTCAAGGTAGTACAAAAAATATAAGTACGATAGATTATGATGAGAGAAGTTACAAAATAATCCAAGTTCACAAAGAAGATAAGACTCTTACAATCTCTACAGTTGTCATATTAACTCCTTGTCTAAGTCGATAGTCGACCAAATAGGGGTATGGGCTTCTAGGTTCTACAGTCTGATTAAACACTGTCGTCTTATGCTAGCATACAGGTAATGTCATTCAATTACACTTCAATAATAGGTCAAAAGACTATGTGATACTAGGTTGTGAGGCACACTACCCAACTTAAAATAATAAACTAATACTGTACTGTCTTAAGGATGCCGTAGAAACTCCTATTAAGGTCTACGAGAAGGGGGTCTTGGTACTTATTAGGGTATCCTCTTTTATTACATAGGTCATGGTCGTCTTAAGTCTTAGTCATAGCGCTTATAGGGCAAGTGTCAATAGTAAGAATGGAAAGTTACTGGCCTTCAAGGGAAAAAGGGGATATAATCCGTATCGAGGTGTGGTACAAGTTACGCAATTGAAACTAAGGGATAATCATCAGGTCACAATCTACAAGGATAACTTAAACCATCAAGTTCTAACTACTAAGCACAGGGATTCAAAATTCAAGTTTACAACTATAATCCTAGCAAGCTATATATCCTAACATAGAATAAAATTACTTGGTCTATAATCAGAGAGGTTTAGGTGGCATGAATTGAAAGATGAAGGAAAGAAATTTAGTCGTCTCACTAATAGCGAGCGCTAAGGGTTCAGAGGAACAAGTCATAAAACTAAATAGAAAGACTTTAGATAATGTCATGGTTTCTCTAAGGAAAAGATGGTATGCTAATCTCCGTGTTCGAGGTATGATCAAGAAAATATTATATGCATTGCTCTTGGCTTTCTAAGGTACTGTCTGCTAATCTCAAGACAATAATCTAAATTTATAGTTCTAATATTACTATCTCATTACAAAAGTTAGGGTTGGTCCTAATATTCAACCTTGGATTTCTAGTGGTCCCTCAATACTAGGGTCAAACAATATGGTTAAATTTCTAACTGACTCTAATAGTTTTTATACTACTCTCAAGTCTTCATAATACATCAAGGGGTAATGGTAAAGCAATCTATAGATAATGAGTTATAGGGTTCACTAGATATTCTAAACTTAGTGGTGTATCAACACTCTAGTTGTACTCTTAATAGGAAGGTTACCCTACTTATCATCTAACGACAAGGACTTCTATATTCTAGGAGGGGGCTATACTCAAGGAACTATTAGGGAAGTAAGGAATCAAGCAGGATACAATTATTCATATAGAATGGATTGGAAGAAAAGCGAATCATAGTCAATTGTGGATGAGATCCTATACTCTATTCCTAGGTGCAGGCTTGCTCGGTACAGTAACGTAACCGAGTCAATATACTCTTGACCTGCATGGGCCACCACAAAAATATGTCACGCCCCAGTCCCAAAATACGTAGGACTGGGACACGTAAGCATGCCAGCCGTATGGATATGGCAACTCCAATATATGGAAACCAAAATCCACACGTACGCTGTAATATGAATATCAAATCCACAAGTGGTATAAAATGTATCACAAGTCACAGGGTACCATCTAAGTCTCATCCACAGAAAATTAATATATAAATATATAACCAGTATCTATGAAACTAAATCTCAATGTAAGTATCTAAGGATGATAGTTGGATGGAAATAAATCCACTACCAACTCGAATGGAAAAGTACAACACAATAAACACAATATAGGAATACCAGCTAACAATCATGGAGCTCGGAGAGAAGACATCCTCGAAACATATGTAACCATCCGAATCTGTGCTCCTGCAAATACTCAAGAACAGATACACCTGGAAGGGGATCAGGTCCTCAGAGGGACGTAACAAGATACAGAACAGCAAGTCAATTTGAATACAGTAAACATGCATAATGTTTGAAAATATATAAGTACGTTGTACAAGACAATCTATATGAATGCAAATGAGGACAATTTTTTGACGTATGGGCAAGGGTAGGCTACTCGATCTACCTCACAACTCACACACTCGTCAGTGGACATCAGAAATCGACATACCGCAGGGGTAACGACCAGCGAGACTCCAGAAATTGACATACCGTGGGGGTAGCGACCAGCGCGACACACGCCCGTAGTGCGAGCTATATACTACGGTTTACCAGAGTGGTTAAAAGCCCATATACCTAATGATTGTCCTCTCATGATACTAAGTGCCATGTGTGTGTCAACATATCTAATATATAGTAATGACTGAAAAAAACTACACATGCAATGAATAAACAGAAATGCAATAAATATAAAGAAATATACTAAGCATGCAAAATACTGTAAGCAATTTGGCAAGGTATCTTGCCTGATCTGAAAAGAATGAAGTCCCAACTCAAGGCGTCGTCCGATCTACCCGTCACATAAATTAAATAAGTTAGGTTACAAAAGTGGATGAATAGGTTCCTTCATTTTAATCTATTTTAATTCTGATAAAATAACTTAAAATAGTATTTTAATCTTATTATAATCTGATTTTATTGTTAAGCTCTAATTTTGGTCCAAAGAAAGTCAACTTTAAGGATTTATGATCTGTGGCACGCAAATCGAGGCAATCCTTTGACCAAAAAGTTAACCGACTCAAATCCTAGATTTGTGTATGAAATCCTATATATTTCAATGCTACATAAACACTGGAATAGACGGTTTCATAAAATCACAAGTCAGTAAAGAGTTATGGCCACAAGGGCGCACAGATGACAGTTTTCGGTGGTTTCCTATTTACGTCTACGTTTGCACAAATTTTACAGTAGAATAAACTTATATTTTAAATTCTGAAAAAATACTTTTCTAGAATTTCATCATGTCAGCTTTCCGAAACTTCAAACGGTTCATAATTCCGAGTTCGGGATCTTCCAAAATCTTGAAAATACGAAAACGCGTCTGATTTTGGACAGCTGGCACTTTCGAAATATTCTGGAAAATAGGTTCTGAAATTATTAAAATAATTTATATATTCAGAAAACTAACCTTGATATGATTCTAACAAAAAAAACTGGAGCGCGTTTGGAGTTCGGAGCTAGGAGATATCGTCTTTTTAAGTCGTCATAACTACTAGAAAATAAGGCTGAATTTATGACGAATTTTGACTCTTTTTGGACGAAAAAGAGGTGAATTTGGGGGAAAAAATATGAAGGATGAGGTATTTATAATGGTGGGGACTACTTAATTGAATACGACTAGGATTGGCTAATTTGAATATGAATAGAATCAGTTTAAATAAGGATAGGATATGCATAAAGTTGCTTTCCTAGTAGGCTCAGGATTTGAATTAATTTAAAAATAGAGTTTAAGTTTATCTCAATAATTTATAATCTTAAATAGAATTAAAGATAATACAAAGAATTTATATATAATCTTATTAATATCTATTAACACTAAATTAGCATCTATCTAATATTAAGACTATATATAACCAAATAAATCCTAATTAATTTTAAAAATCTAAATAAATTTCTTAAAAATTCTAAATAAATTATACAAAAAATATAATTAAATATTTTAACCTAAAATAAATATTTGGTAGGAATAACATGCAAGTATGGTCTCAAAATAAATCATAGAAGTCCTAGAAATTTACGTTCCCTATATTTTAATTACCTAAAAATTCTAGAAAAATCTTCAAAAATCTAAAATAACCTAAAAATAATTCTAAATAAATATTTATATAAGTAAATATATCAAGAAATTCATTTGCTAATTAAATAAGAGAATACTCTAAAGAAATTCAATATCTATAATAATATAAAATATACACAAAATATCTATTTTTGGTGAGGGGGTTTACAGTTTGGTGCCATGACTTAGCGGTAAATTAGAGTCTACGGACTACCAATCGAATTAAGTAAATAAGTATGCTGAAATGAGAATGGAGAAATATGCATTGTTGCTCTGAATGTTTCAATACCTTACACTGCTATTTATGCTTATCATATAGTCGTAGATGCATTGTATTGTCATGGACAACTTGTGCACAAGGTAGTAAATTTTCTCGAACGGAACTAGGGACCGTTTAGCCCGAGGGAAATAGTAGCACTTTGGTAGCACCGGATATAAGCGAGAGATTCATTGAGGCTTGCTACCTTCTTTGAATGACGCATCGCATGCCCATCAAAGTACTATATGGCATGTCCATCATGATGTTACACCACAAATGACCCAGTGAGAATTAGTTGCATACTAATTATGTCTTATACAGGGGCGGTAAGAACAATCCTGTAAATTATACGGGAACGACCATTGGCCGGGGTAAGGATTATATATGTGCAAAGCTTATATATATTTCACTGCATGAACTATTGCTTATAAATTATTGCCTATTGAAATATTGCATTTATAATGTTGCCTATTTAACTGTTGCCTTAATTAAGAAGTGTTGGTTTAGGTGAGTTGGTCAGTTCTGCTCACCAGTACAAGTTAAGTACTGACCCACGTCTCTGTGGGAAAAGCAGGTGACCAAGATATCGGGGGCGCTCAAGGAAATTAAAGCTTTTGTTGCAGCCTTTTCAAGCTTCTTCCTATTTCTAAAGTATTTTAAAGATTTCTAGTAGCTGCTTTCAAGTTTCCAAGAAGTAATAAAGGGGCATAATGTATGGGATAAGAATATTATTTCATGTCAGCCTATCAGTCTTTCTTTTATGCAAAGCTATGTAAGCCGTTCAGGCAATTTCTTTTCGGTGCTGAAAAAATTGTACCTCGTTGCAATGAATCAATAAAAAAATTATTTTTTTCTTATACAAATGTGTGTTTTATAATCTACTGCTGTGTTGTGGAGCTGTTTACAAAAGATATTTGACACATGTGCACGTTCTTTCCTTGTATAAGTGCAACCCCAAACTTGTACGACATCACGTCCAGCGAGGACGATCGGTTCTACGAAACTGGGGCATGACACTACGCGCCGCTTGTAACACTTCTTGAATATCAATAAAGAGCTTATTTTTTTATGTCATTGTGTTCTTTACTTTTCTGCAATGTTGTATCGCTGCTTCTTACTCTGAATAGCTTACTTTGTCCTTGTTCAAAGCCTTGGCCTTGTGCAAGCGTAACTTAGGCTTGCACGGCATCACGTCCATGTGAGGATGATCAGTTCTGCAAGGCGTTAAGCGAGGACGATCATCCCCTTGCGGAAATCGGGACATGACACACAGGAGGATACGTCTTCTCCATGGGTGGAGCTGCTATATCGTGGAAGTCAAAGAAGCAAACAATGCTCTTTCGTCCTCGATGGAAACTAACAGCTATAGCAGAGGAAGCATAATGGCTTTAGGATCTCATGCATGATCTTATATTGGTTGGTGCGCAGCGGTACCGGTATACTGCGACAACCAGACGACTGCAGCGGTGGTATCAAATGACCTCTTCAATGGTAAGAAGAGGATTGTGCGACTGAGGCACAGGGCAGTGAATGATCTTATCAAGATTGGAGTCATTATCGTGATTGATGTTCAGAGCCAGGAGAATCTGGCCGATCCGTTCACCAAAGGTCTCAAGCGCCAGCTGGTCGAGAACACATCAATTAAAATGGGCTTGAAGACATTATGATATTCTGTCATTATAATTCTACCATAAAGTTTTATGCTATTAGTTCAAAGAGAAATCTACTAGGCATCTAGTTTTTGGTTCAAAGAATGATCATTGACTGGGAGAATATCAGGAACAATGGGTAGTCCTTTGAGACATAGAGGGGTTAAGGACCTAGAACCAATGTTGTCTACTATCTGTTCTCTAAGTAGAACAAAGTCCTGTAGGTGGATGGCTTAGACGCCTTAATGAGCTATAGGGCATTTGGAATATTCGACGTGCTTTACAGGAAGCACGGTAGCACAACACTATAAAAGAGGTTGGGACCTCATGCTATAGTGGGGTGACACCATCATAAGGTTCCTCGATAGGGTAATGCCTCGGCTTCGCAAGCATGTCACAGCGACGTAGCACCGGATATAGGCAGGTGGCATAATACTGTAAAATAAAGAGTGGTAGGAAGCACTACAAAGAGGCCGGTGACCTCATGTTACAGTGGTATGATACCACTAAGAGGTACCCAGAGAGGGTAAAGCCTCGGCTACGTGAGTCATGTCACAGTGGCGTAACACCGCAAGGAAGTGTAAGGCTTCATGTTTGGTATTTTGGCACTACAAAGAGGCCGGGACCTCATGCTACAGTGGATGCCACCACAATGAGGTGGGACCTCATCTTTGGGCCATGTCATAGCGGAGTAGCACCGCAAGGAAGCGCAATGCTTCATGCCAAAGGACTCTTTTAAAGAACTCACCTAGAGTGTATGGAAAGAGATATAGTTCATCCCTTGAGGGTAAATTTGTAGACGTCCAAGATACATACACCAAAATCAGACGTGCACATGACCTTTAATGTGCAACCGGAAGCACAGTTGATGCCATTGTGTGAGTAAAAAAAATTACAGCTATGGTGCAGAATTCAAGGCCTAGTCCATTCTTGTATCATACTGTTATTTGACCCATGCGAAAAGATTCAAGTCAAAGTGACATCTATCCTAATGCATAATGAGCAGTTACTATGGGGGACACTCAACCCATATATTGAGATATATGGGGGATTGTTGGTGCTGTTTCCTTTAGACTAGTAAAGATAGTCCCACATTGGCTACACCACCAAGTGGGTATCTCAATATAATATTTTGTATGAGTTGAGGTGTGCACATAGGGTGTGGTGGGGCACATGGGTGCCATGTGGGGTATTTTATTAGGAAAAAAATGATTAACTCCTTAATGAAAGCATTTATGTTTTTTGTCATGCTCTTGAAATTTATTCCATAGGGGCTAAGCCCCAAAGGGGTTTAGCTAATCAGACTCGGACTCGGGATCAATGGTGCAAAGTGGCGCTTTGTTGGCGCACTTTGCACTTAGCACGTCAGCAAGGGCGCATGGCGCTTGTGCGCATTTGATGCGCTCATGCGCTCGGTTATGCGCGAGTTGCATGTGCTGTTGCTAACATGGTTGCATGCGCGGGTGCATTCGCGGGCGCATGAGCGGGTGCATGAGCAGGGCACATGAGCGGGTGCTGAGGCATGCGCGCATGCGCAACTATGCGCTGCTGCACTGCGGCGCGCATGGACGCATGGCCACATAAGAGGGTGAACGTGGCCGCTGCTATCGGATATATTTGAACGGTTATGAAAAGATATGGTCGTTTATTCAGATCTATTTTTTGTGTGATTTGAATTAATTCGTGCCTATCTTTGTGGAATTCGAATTAATTTGTTCATATCTTTTCGTTATTATCTTTCCGTAATTGATTGGCGGCCAGGCTCCTCTATATATACTCTGTTCGTGCCTCCTTTGAGTTTTTACTTCGAGAAAGAGGAGACGAAGAAAGTTGCTGCTGCCGCCGTTAACGTCCATGGAGTTCGAGCAAGTCCGGAAGAGGTGACATCGAACGTTCCAGAAGTTCTTCGTGAACTTGCTGGTTCCTGGAAGCATATCGTGTGGGACGAATCTTGTTTTGAGCATCGGTGATCTTCATCACCCCAACAAGCCGAGATCAATCTCCTTCTTCTCCTTCCTCTTCTCTTCTGATAGTTATAACGAGTTATGTCCGTCTGCAACTGCGATTGCACGGAAGAACTAAAGATTGTTTTCTGATTATTGTAATTTCTACAGCAAGTTGTAATCAGATTACTATTATAGTTGTTCGTTGGATCGAGGTATATCAGTGATGAAACTTTTTGTGTGAACTCCTGATTTCTATTTCAACTTCAGGTTCTTCCATTTTTATAATACTAAATTTGTTCTCGTTATAGATATTGATAGTTCAATTGGTTAAAATATGCAGGTTTGACGAGGAGAAGCAACATGACTCGCGGATTTCCCTGAACAATGCAGGAGAAGCTACTTCTTTAACTAGGAATTTTGAAGAGCTCCTCCTGTAGCTAATTTGAAGAGATCCTTGGCTAGCATATATTGAAATCCCCAAGCACTTGAGAATGAGTGATTGTTGTTGATTTTGTCATGAGATTTTCTGCACAGTCAACAGCTATGATTTCTGCATCCCAAACAGAATTAGCATTGAATCCCATCAAGAATTTACCATCTAGAGTGAAGCAACCAATGTTCCCAACAAATGATGAAATATTGATCAAAGTTTACTATATTTTTCTTTTCTTTTTTTTTTTTTTTTTTTTTTTTTGCTGAATTGCAACTTTGATACCCTCAACTATTCTCAACTATTCAAATTGGTCAACTTCATATTCTCAACTTTGACAAAATTATTCCTCCTCTCCCCCCACCCTCTATCCCCCAGACTAGCACCACCCCCGCAACACCCCCCCCCCCCCCCCCCCCCCCGCAGCTGCACCATCCCCGCACTCCCCTCCCTACGTCGCGACTGCACCACCTAGCGTCCCGTCATCCCCTCCCTACGCTGTGGCTGCACCATCCCAGCACCCTGTGACCCCCACCCCGCGCCGCTCCCCCAACCCCGCCCATCCTCTCCTCCCGCGGTGGCGGCCCGCACGTGGAGGAGAGAGAGGGAGGAGGGGGGGGGGGTTGTTGGGGGCGCAGGGAGAGGGACGGGGGGCGCGGGTGTGATGCAACCGCCGGAGGGTGCGGCGGGGGTGATGACAGCTAGATGGGGGAGGGGAGATGAGGGTAATTTTGTCGTTTTTAAAATTTAGGATATCAAGTTGAACAATTTGAATAATTGAGAGTATCAAATTGTAATTTAATCTTTTCTTTTTTTCAAGCAAAGATAAAAACAGTTCTTTATTTTGTTTTTCGGACAAAGAAAAAAAAAGTATATCTATGTGCACAGATAAGTATACTAGAAAGAGAAAAAAAAAAGAAGAAGAAGAAGAAGAACAACAAATATATCCTTTGCTTTGCATGCTGTTTTCCATCTTTTTTTTGGTTTTATACAGTGGAATTATTTAATTAAAGACACTCCTGATACCTACTGTAATCAGAAGCAAGGAAAAACAATAATAGTTTTGTTTGCTTTTAATTCTAGATGCATCTTTAGGTTGGAAAGAAAAAGAAGAAAGAAAAAGAAGAACAGAGAATTGTTAATTTTAATAATATTTATGGGTTTAAAAAAAAAATTATGGATTTGGTTATCTGAATCTTTTTTTCTTTTATTTTCCTCCATTTAGCTCCTTTAAGAGCTAAGTTGGATGAAGTGTTAACAATTTTTTTTACATCCTTAATCTTGATTTATATAAACTTACTTTGGTTCTTTTAACTAATTTGACTCTCCAATCACCAGAAAGTGGTCTAGTTTATACTTAAATAAAAATATGATTAATAATAATTAGGCTCTGTTTGGTATAAAAGATAAAAAAGTGGAAAGAAGAAAAAAGAATAGAGATATACTTTTCATCTATATGAAAAAAAAAGATCATTTAGTAAAAACAGAAAGATAAAAAATAAAAAGTTATCAAATAGATCCTCAACTAAAAATATTTATTTACCACTTAACTTTATTGAACAATTTTTAAACCATATAATGGTAAATTAGGATAATTAGACTCCACTTTTTTCTCCACTTTTTGAAGAATTGAATTTTTTAGGTTATAAGGGAAAAAGTATCCCTTAACTTCTCTTCTCCTCCACTTTTTTTATGCCAAATAATAGAAAATACATCATTTCTTCTACCTTTTCCTCCTCAATTTTCTTTTCTTCCATCTTTTTTTTCCTTACCAAAGCATCATTTCTATGCTAAACAAAGAAAAATGCATCACTTTTATTTTTCATCCATCCTACCAAATATAATGAATGGAAAATTTTTTTTCTTTCCATATTGATGAAAAGTATATCACTACTCTTTTCCTTCATTCCACTTTTCTATCTTTTCTACCAAACGTAGCCTTAGTTTGATACGAACTCTATTTTAGAGTTAATAGATACTCAGAAAGAATAAACAACCATCTTTTTTATATATAATTATTTAATTGTCCATGTTAAAATTAATGGACAGTAAATATAAATAAGAGTATATTTACAACTAAAACTTCTATGATAAAATCTATCTTTTCTTATTATATAATATATAATAGTATAGATTTAGAAATTAAATATTTCTACATTCAAAGAGTTGTAATACAACTCTATTTTTAATCAATTACCCAACCTAAATATATGTATAAAAAAGTAATGAAAAAGAATCCAACCTATTTACAGCTCACTCACCATAATTACCCATGTGTAATGAAAGGCCCAGAGGTCCATCGCGCGCGGCTGTGATTGAATCCAGCAGCTAGTGGACGGTCCAGATCCGAAGATGACTGTTGATCTCTCCCAAAATCATAATCTGTGTTTGGGTTGCATGCCATTAGTACGATGAACTTCAAAACTTTATAAAAAGAACACTACGACCAATACTTTACATAACATATACATACAAAAGCAATATATATGTACCATCTCTTTGAAGTGAGAGTAGAAGTTGAAGAGATGGAAAGAAAGGGACGAAAAGGAAGAGAGAGAGAGAGAGAGAGAGAGAGAGAGAGAGAGATGGTACATATATATTGCTTTTGTATGTATATGTTATGTAAAGTATGGAGGAGGGGTGAGCATTTTATTCGCATTCATAGTTAAAACC
>JAYESA010000010.1:175177811-175205311 GCA_036927795.1 Iris macrosiphon
CGGGCAAAGCAGGTTCGTGGTTTCTACGCTAAGGAGCTTTCTACGCTCGACAGCTACAGATCTCCGGTTTTACGCTCGCAAGCTATAAGTCTACGGTTTTACGCCCGGATGCCTTTGTGCTCGGTAGATTTTATGCTCGAGAGGCTACAAACCTACGACTTCACGCTCAGCAGATACCAAATCGATGATCTCACGCTCGGTGGCGCTTAGTTTACGCTCAGAAGTGACAGATCCACGACATCATGCTCGAAAAAATTTTCTTTTCAGAAGCTACAAATCTACATCGGACTGGCTCGACATTTATAAAGATAAAAGCTTGGCAAAATACGGATTAACGCACTACTCCTCGATGAGAGCCGTGTAATGCTAAGGAGCTTTCTACGCTCGACAGCTATGAATCTACGGCTTTGCGTTCGACGGCTACAAGTCGGGTTTTACGCCTAGATGCCTTTGTGCTCGGTAGCTTTAATTATGCTCGAGAGGCTACAAACCTACGACTTCACGCTCAGGAACTACAAGTCTATAATTTCATACTCGGTGGTGTTTAGTTTACACTCAGAGGCTGCAGACTAATGATTTCATGCTCCACGACTTCCCGCACATCTGAAGGATACGCCGGCCAGAGTACGCGTACGTCTGAACGGTTCTCAAGGCGGTCAATTGCAAAGACTTCACACAGAAGATACTCGTTCTTGACCTCAAGATATCCCAAGTACCCAAAGCATACAGAGTTCAACATTGAAAAATTACTCTTCTTCATGGGTCGATTCAAAGTTCATCCAGACTCCAGTCTGAATATTTCATCTACCAAGATGGCAACTCAGTTTGACAGCCATTTCTCGCCCTGTTCTGAGGGATTTTTGAGAAATCATTCTTGAAGATGATGTCTGAAACAAAGAATTCTGTTTATCAGAAGTAATAGTTCAGAATTCTACGCGGTTTCTCACTCCTAAACAGCAGGACATTTCGAACACTTGAATGCTAAAGCGGTTTTCTACGCATCTCTAGTTATGCGTAAAAGACAGGACAAGACCTAGCACTCTTTCTAAACAGAGTCGCGTAAAGAATCAGACATGTCGAAGCTACACATATTCAGACTTCACAGCAACAAAGTATGGAAAGATGATCATATGCACGGAAGAAAGATGATTTCATTAAAAGTAAAATCATGATTACATATGAGAGAAATCCCGTCTACGAAGGACTTCCCCATCGTCGTCAGAAGGCCACCCCCAGAATCTGTTCTGCCAGGTTCTTGCATGGGCGCCAATTCTTCATCTCTCCTCCAGCAGTTGGTAGGTTTATGCAACCGACTAAAATGATAAGAGAGTACAAACTGGGCCTGCCTAAATTATAGAGATCCCATGCTCCGTGCACCGTGACAGTTTGAGTTGAGGTATTTGACCCAACTCAATACTCGAGGTCAGAGCTAGTTGCTACTCTCGTCCCCGGAGGTAACGGGAGAAGATGCCACTTGCAAGAAGCGTGGTAAAATATGATTCTTCCTCTCTCCCGAAGAACCACCATACAAAGTTGTTGATTATCCCGAGCAAAGGAGGCTATGATATCCTTCCATGATCTATCATTGCAGAGGACATTTGCTCGAAGATGCCATCTTTTTTGGCTCCTTATATGCTGGAAGAACATGGTCTTCTTCTTCCTCAGATCGATCCGACGGACTCCGGCGATCATCTCTGTGTGGCGAAAGAAATGCGGGAAAAAAATATAAGCTCCTCAGCCTTTTTATAGGCAAGAGAGGTCACACCGATCCCCAATAAATCTGCCATAAAGTCAGCCTTGACCATTTCAAAGCTCCATTCAGAAATGTTTCGAGTTACGAGGAGCGGTTCATGCTTCATTCAAAGCGTTTCAAATTACGAGAAATTTAAAAGCTTTGAAGGGGGTCTTGTAGAAGCATAAAAAATACGCTGGGAAGCTTTACGCAGCATATTGATGCAGAGCAACATAAACAGAGGCCTCCAGAGCCATCAAGCGTGCAACAGAGCTTTTTTCGCTAAACATAGCGTGAAATATAAGCTCAAAAGACCATCCACGTAAGGCAGTACGTCCAAGCCGCTTCAGCGTAAACGGGGTGCTTCATCGCCTTTAGGGCATAAAACCCGTCCTCTTTTAATACAGCATTGAAGTGTACAAGAGACGCTTCGTATTCTCCAAAGTGAACCTGTCAGATCCTGCAATGAACCTGTCAGATCCTGCAATGAACCTGACGTCTGGACTTCTGACAAAGGGATACTGCTCGACTACCTAGGCGACGGCTATAATGATAGCGTGACACTGCAACCCAGGCTGTTATTTACTGCCATTTTCTTTACGTAAATCGCTTTTACGTGTACAAAGGAATGTGCTGCCTAGTTTTACACAGGTAGATAAGATCTCCTTACGCTCCGCGGAAGACAAACCGCCTGCCACATCAAAAGCTATACGTCCCTGTATTTTATGCACAGAGCGGTGAAAGGCTCTCAAGGCACGTCTCTGCAATTAATGTGCCAAAAACTGACAGATACCTAAGGCACGTCTCTGCGTTCGATGCACAGAAGGGTAACAGACCGTCAAAAATATGCCTCTGTATTTAATGCACAGGATGAGGGCAGATCTCTGCATTTAATGCAAGAGATTTGATTATATCTCCAAAAGTCGTAATTTCGGCTAAGACGTCCACATCATCTCGGCTTCTACGCCTGCTCGGCCTCTATGACCACTCTGGCACGTTACACACCGGCTTCTACGCCCATTCAGCTTCTGTACCTGCTCGGCCTCTATGATCACTCGGCTTCTACGCCTACACGGCCTCTATGCCCACTTAGCTTCTACGCCTATTCGGCTTCTATGTCGATTTGATAACTATTTAGCTTCTACGCCATGGTGACAGACATTTGGCTTCTACGCCAACCTCTTCTACATGAGGGATACCTACCTACGTGGCTTCTATGTCGTTATCTCCGTAGTGATTATACGTGTTTTGTCCCT
This sequence comes from Iris macrosiphon, assembly GCA_036927795.1. Classification (NCBI taxonomy): domain Eukaryota; kingdom Viridiplantae; phylum Streptophyta; class Magnoliopsida; order Asparagales; family Iridaceae; genus Iris; species Iris macrosiphon. The sequence continues at coordinate 175,180,800 of JAYESA010000010.1, forward strand.
TAGTTGGACCCGCGTCACACGCTCATTCAGAAGATCATCTATACACAGGCATTGGTTATTTTAACCGTTGTGTAAAAGGGTATTATACTTTCTACTACTCAGTTTTTATACCGACTGTGTGGTCACTATCACTAAAACTCTATAAATAGAGACCTCTATCAACAGAGGAAAAAGAGAGGAGGAATTGGTCGGAGAATTGGTCGAAGAAAAGGTCAAAAAATTGGTCAAGGAAACCAATATCAGATCCAAGGTCGAACTTCCAAAGATTGAACCAGGTCGAAGGTCGGAAGAGAGGTCGCAGAATCCTTGAGAGAGAAGAATCCAGAGCTCAGGCAAAGAGTGGGGATCAACGACTTTGGCATCGTACATCCATCCTCTTTTGCAACCGTCGAAGCTGTTCTCCGTCTTCCACGGCACTTCTTCGTCATCGTATGGTCCAAGGGCTAAAGTGATCGGCTACAGATCAGACACCCATAGCAATATTTACCCAGATTAAATAAATTATACTCCCACATCCTCGTGTAGGATTAATATTGTACAAGCTTGTTTGTAAACAAAAAGAAGGAAAGGGTTTTCTTTCGTAATAAAGAACCCGTCGTTCGTTACTTTTAACGACACCCCTTCCGTTTCAACTTTTACCCGAAACACTCATTTCTGGCGAAGCATGCAAGAGAGTCTTGGCACCAGACTCAAATTCAGCACAGCTTACCATCCACAGACAGATGGTCAATCGGAGCGCACGATTCAGATCTTAGAGGATATGTTGCGATCGTGTATGCTAGACTTCAGAGGATCTTGGGAAGATCATTTGCACTTGGTGGAGTTCTCCTACAACAACAGTTATCAGGCCAGCATTCAGATGGCACCATTCGAGGCATTGTATGGAAGGAAGTGCAGATTGCCAATATGTTGGAGTGACGTTGGTGAACGTCAAATATTGGGTCCAGAATTGGTAATACAGACAGTGGATAAGGTAAAACAAATCCAGAATCATCTTCGAGCAGCTCAGGACAGACAGAATCATTGGGCTGATACGCACAGATGTCCCCTAGAGTTCAAAGAAGGAGAGCACGTATTCTTGAGGATTTCGCCCACTCGAGGAACTATCAAATTTGGGAACAGAGGAAAGTTGAGCCCACGGTATATCAGGCCATTTGATATTCTAGAGCGCATTGGTGAGGTGGCTTATCGTCTTGCATTACCTCCATCCTTAGAGGTAGTGCATGACATATTCCATGTCTCACAGTTGAGAAGGTACATGACCGACCCAAGTCACGTAGTCGATCATTCAGAGATCGCAGTGGGCCCTAGCTTGAGATATGAAGAACAACCAGTTGGCATCCTCGACATCAGTGAGAAGACATTGCGAGGACAGACAATTAGACTGGTCCGTATAGCTTGGAAACATCATTCTCCTGGCGAATCGACCTGGGAACGGGAGGATAGTATGCGCCAGCGTTATCCTCACTTATTCGCGGATGCAGTTATCACCTAAGCATTCTTGTAATTTCTATGGTTCTTCCTTTAGTAGTTATTCTTTGATTGCGAGGACGCAATCCTATTAAGGGAGTAGATTGTAAACACCCTGATTTTTTAGAATATTTTAATATAATTTTTTCTAATTTTTTCGATAATTTTTCTGGAATTAAAACTAAGGTAATTATTATTAAAAGATTTTTAAATGCTGTTAATTAATGTTAACATATTATGAAAATAATATTTTATGGTGTAAAATAGAAAACCGGACATAGGGTAATTTTTTGCGAATTTATTGGACTCCGGAATTATTTTTAAAGCCCTGAAAACTATTGTAGAATTAAACCAAAATAAATCCTGCCTGAACCCGGTTCACTTGAACCAAATTAAACCAAACCAAACTGACTCAAACTGAACCGAACCAAGCCAACCCAGCGTAACTGGTCGGGTCGGGTCGGATCCGAGTCAAACCTGACACGGACCCGAACCCAAACTGAACCCTACCGGATTCACTGTAGCGGTCCCTTAAATACCCTCGACTTCCGTGCCCAGCCGCCGCCAGACCTCTCTCTCTCTCATCTCCACAGCCTCCAACTCCTTCCCTATGCTCGACCCACCCCCGGGTCAGCCCTCGCCGGAGCACGACCCCGATTGAACTACCGCATCATCGTCCCCATCATCATACTCGACCGAGCCCCGACCATCCCGCTCGCTCCTCCATGTCGAACCCGACTACACCCGCTGAACCGGAGCCCCGACCTCCCCGGTCATCCCCGCAGAGCCCCGTCAGTGCCTCCCTCTCGTCGACTTTCTCTTCCCCCGACCGTCCCGCTGAGCAGCAGCAGCCCTAAGCCGCTGCCCGACCTCGCCGCTGCCACCTGACCTCGCCGCTGCCGCCCGCGAGCGCCTCTCAGCTCGCCTCGCCAACCCTTCACGAAGCCCTAGGCTGGTCGCCCGCTGCCCTAGCACGAACACAGTGGACCGGACATAGCTCTCTAAACCAGGACACAACTCGTGTCAAGGATACCCACGGACACGTGAAAGTCAGATTCACAGAGCCCTGTTCAGGTAGCATTTCCTCTCTCCTCGTTATTTCATTTTTCATTCCGTCAGTTGTGTCGCGTAGACTGTATAACCCTCTCGATGCCAGTGTAACCCGCTCGGTGCGTCGCGTCCTGTGGTGATCGCAAACCGCGATCCAAAAATAGGAAAACCAACGCCTTATTTTACCCCGAAACTGAGTGTGCCCCGCCAAACGGGACGACTTGGTCCCACGCGATCTTCACCAAAATGTGCGCGTCGTTGATACGGACGTGCAGGATTTCACAGAAGTTGATTTGGATGTGCGTGCACACCGAAATCAACGCGTATCCGCCGACAACGCCCCGTATCTGCCTGTTTTGGAATACGCTGTAACTTTGTGTACACATGTCAGATCGAGACAAAACTTATGCCATCGGACTCGTAGTAATACGCTGGTCCTGTGACCCAAGTTTGGTTTGATTCTGAGAACGTTGACAAAATTGCGTATCGTGGGCCCTATAGGCTCCACTGGATAGGCGATTTTGTGATCGGCTTATCGGAATCCAATTCTGGAAGTTCCGTTGGGTTCGTATCATCATTCCTAACTTGTTGACACTGAGTTTGAGGAATTTGGAGACCTTTGACCCTAACACGCTTTTCGGTGCAAAGTGGCCCACATGTGGACCCCGCTTTGACCCGAAAATGTTATTTTTGCCCCTGTGTCCAAATTGGACTTAAGGACAGCCTTTTCTAGCTATTTGATATTTTCTGAGACTGTTGGTGATGTTTATTACAGCTTTTGGAAGAGTACCTACAGGATCCACTGATACCGGGACAACTGTTGGTATTCGAGCCCCAGACAAGTGTACCTTGCCAAACTCTGCAGTATTGTTACATATTTTCTTTGCTTCATTTATATTGCTGTGCATGCTTAACCTAGGACCGTGTAACTTGCTCAGTGTTCGATTATTAGTCGGGTTCCAACTCTGTACGCAGAGTTGTGTATTGTCATCTAGAGATGGACATTCGTGACACCCTTTATATTCTCGTACTTGTCTTATCAAGTACACTATGACCCATGACACTTGATACTATTCATAAGATAGAGTCTTCCTGAGATATTCATGGTAATTCTGTATAGGATACATGTTTATGACATAGACTTTATAATCATAGATGTTATATGACTGGTTGCATTAGCTATGATCCCGCTTGACATGGACATGAGACGTTATGGTCATGAGATACGTGGTTATATTGGGTGGGGAGAGACACACAAGCTACAGGCTATTTTATATAAATTTACTACTATTGTGAGGTCGTAGACTCTCGAGCAGAGCTAGACACATTACCGGTTATTACCGCTACCGGCTCCCCGACACAGAGCTTGTAGTGGCTCAGCCTGAGTACTCGTGATGCTCTCATCTTACATTTCACATAGATGGTTACATACTTACCCTATTTATTTTATTTATTTTCTACACTGCTTTTTATTTTGGCTTGTATTATTTGTACCTTGCTATGTTCCCTGAGGACCTGGATCCGGATTATGTCCCCAGGATTTGCAGACGAGATCTATCCCGAGGTATGCGGGACCGCAGCAGGAGCTGATACAGGAGCTGTACCGACACCCAAGGACGAGGTTGTAATCACCTGAAAATTTTAAGAATTTTTAAATTTAATTTTCTGGAATTTAATTAGCATTTTCTGTAATTCTAAACTAAGGTAGACTGATTAAAATGATTTTTTTAAAGATATTAAATAATATTAAAATGTAATAAAAATTATATTTTCTAGTATAAAATTAAAAACCGGGCATGGAGTATTTTTTCGGGAATTTATTGGATTCCGGATGAATTTTTAAAGCATTAAAAACTATTGTTAAAATTAACTGATTAATTAAACTAAATTAATAAACCAAACCAACCCAGTGATTAAACCGGACCGGCCGGTCTGACCAACCCGGACCGCTCAGGTTAGCGGGTCAGATCCGGGTCAGACCCGACCCGCCAGCAACCGGCCCGACCCGAACTGTGTAAATCCCTAACCCCCTAACCGTTCGAATTCCTCCGGCAGCCGTTACCGCCGCCGGCGACGCACTATCTTCGGCTCCCTCAACCGCCGACACCACCGTTCCCCTCCCCTGGAACGGGCGACCCGTCCTATTCCCCTTCCGGCGAACCTCCGTCGGTTTCCCTTCCCTTAGAGCCCTATATAAACCGAGACTACCCGCCGGAAAACCCCCTTCGATATCTCCTTCTCTGGTGATCCCGACGCCGGACCTCCCCTGTTCAGCCTTCCAGTCTCCCGGAGCCGACTGACCGGAACCCTCCACCTTACTCCAGCGACTACCCGCCGGACCCAGACTCAGTCGAACCCGACCCTAGTTCCCTCCTCCGTCCAGGTGACGTCCGGCCACCCACAGCGCCGGATCAGACCACCCAGACGGTCGACAACCACCCCACGGCTGCCAGCGAGCTACCAGCGACTCGGACACGTCGCAGAACCCAGACCTAGCCGGGATACAGCTTGGACACGGATCCAGGACACAGTCCTAGTTTAGACGCGTGTCGGACACGATTCATACTTGGTTTTAAGGCCTTGATCAGGTACCCATAACTTTTGACTCATAGCTCTGTTTCATGTTTCGTAAATTGCATCACGAAGCCTGTATGACCCTCTCGGTGTCCAGACGAACCGCTCGGGGCATCGCGACCTGTGGTGATCGTGAACCGCGATCCAAAAACAGGAAAAACTAAGCCCTATTTTACCCCAGAATCGGGTACGCCCCGTCAAACGGGACGACTTGGTCACGTGCGGTCTTCACCGATACGTGCGGGTCGTTGATACAGACGTGCGGGCTTTCACAGAAGTCGATTCGGATGTGCGTGCACACCGGAATCAGTACGTATCCGCGGACAACATCCCGTATCTGACTTTTCTGTATTTAGCTGTAAATTAGTGTATATACGTCGGATTGAGACGAAACTTGCACCATCGGACTCGTAATAATACGTTGATCCTGTGGGTCAAGTTTGGTTCGATTCTGAGAATGTTGGAAAAATTGCGTGTCGTGGGCCCCACAGGCTTCACTTGACGGGCGATTTTGAGAACGGCTCATCGAAATCCAATTCTGGAAGTTCCGTTGGGTTTGTATCAACGTTCCTGACTTGTTAACACTAAGTTGGACTGATTTGGAGACCTTTGACCCTGACTCAGTTTTCGGTGCAAAGCGGCCCACATATGGACCCGCTTTGGCCCAGAAATATCATTTTTGCCCTTGTGTCCAAACTGGACTTAAGGACAGGCGTTTTTAGCTATTTCCTATGTTTTGAGACTGTTGATAATGTTCATTTCAGCTTTTGGAGGAGCATTTGCTGGACCCACTGATACAGGGACCGCTACTGGTATTCCAACCCCAGGCAAGTGTACCTTGCCATAAATTGCAGTTTATTAGTTTATTTTGTTCTTTTGCTTTATTTTCTGTGACTATAGTACATGCTATAACCTAGGACCGTATGACATACTTAGTGTCCGATTACAGTCGGGTGCCAACCCCGTACGCGGAGTTGTGTATGTCATTTAGTGATGGACATTCGAAACCCTTTATATTCTCGTGCTTGTTTATCAAGTACATCATAACCTAGGACACTTGACACCTTACATTGACAGAATCTTTCTGAAATATTCAAGGTGATTCTGTATAGGATACAGGATGGACATAGTTATTATATTCTTAGATTATGACTGTTGCATTAGCTCTGATCTCACGTGACATGGACATGAGACGTGTGGTTACATTGGGTGGGGAGAGACACACAGGCTACAGGCTGTTCCATATATATATACTACTATTGTGAGGTTGTAGACTCTCGAGCAGAGCTAGACCACTACTAGATATTGCTGCTACCGGCTCCCCGACACAGAGCTTGTAGCAGTCTCAGCCTGAGTACTAGTGTTGCTCTCAGTTGTATTTTCACATAGATGGTTATGTAGCTACCCTGTTTATTTCATTTTCTATTTCACTGCATCTATTTTTGGCTTGTATTATTTGTACCTTGCTATGTCCCCTGAGGACCTGGAATGGATGATGTCCCCAGGTTTAGCAGAAGAGCATTATCCCGAGGTTTACGGGACAGGAGCTGAAGCTGTACCAGAAGCTGTTGCTGAAGGAGAACCTAACTCAGAAGCAGAGGTGATGGCTGAAGACTTTTCTTGAGTTTATATTATTTGTACTCATCAGATACTTTATTATGGACTTCTTTGTTCTGGTCTGATGAACCAGTGTTTAGACTTTTATCGGGTTGTTCCCCGACATATTCTGCTGTGACTGGACATTGATGTACTTTCCTTTATTTGCTGTTGTTCTTACTATTCTGTGTGTGGATGAGATTAGTTTTTGACTTATTATTGTAGACCTATATTACAGCTTAAGTATTCCCGATGGATCCATTAAATTGGGTTGTTCATCGGTGTGTACTGCTGGCCAATGCCACGTGTCTAGTCCCTCGATATATTGGGATTGGGGCGTGACAAGGTTTTTGTGGTGGCCCATGCAGGTCTTCGAGAAATTGTTTGGTTTCAACTTAGAGGCCAAACAAACCTGTAAAAGGATAGGATAGGATATAGTATCTCATCCATTTGTTGAATCGTTTTTGAAACTCTCTATCGCATTCGAATTAAGTACTTGATTTGCATCCTGCTTGACTCTACTAAACATTCTCATAAAGTTTAATTTTTGGGTGCAGAGTGAAAGATGGATCTAAGAAATGAAGATAAAATTCCTTTGAGTACACCACAAGACGCTGTGGTTACCTATGGAGATGGAGTTACACCAGAGAACAGAGGTCAATCCTCTCAAAGTGGACAAGCTGAGCAGCATAACTCAAGGTTCAGGCGTGACGACATTCCACCTCCGCCGCAGTTCACTCCACAGATGCCTGCCTTCCCACCAGGGCAAGCAATGGACGGGCAGCAAATGTTCCAGATGTTTTATGCCATGATGCAAGCTCAACAACAAGTTCAACAGGAGGGCAGCGTCAGGAGGCAGAGAACCTGAGAACCAGCCTAGTAAATGCATTGGAGCAGGCAAACCCTCAAGCTAGGCGACCAGCGACGGGAACTATCACTGATTTCTGTCAACTCAAGCCCCGTACCTTTTCGGGCAAGGAAGGACCAACTGAAGTGCATGAGTGGCTCACCAATACACAACATCAGTTGGAAGCAGCTGAACTTCCGCGGGAGAGATGGATGACTGCTGTCCGAATGCAACTGACGGACAACGCACACCACTGGTGGCTAGCTGAAGAGAGGAGGCTCGGACATGACCGAGTCACTTGGGAGGAGTTCTCCAGACTCTTCCAAGAGATGTATATCCCAGCCGTTGCTAGATCAGAACTCCGAGATAAGTTCAACTGCCTCATCCAGGGCAACATGACGGTGGAGGAGTATAATGCTGAATTCATTCGCCTGAGTCGTTTTGCCCTTTCTCTAATTCCTACCGAAGAAGAGAAGGCGGAGAAATTCTTTGATGGACTCAGGTTCGAGCTTCAGAGGTTGATTGGATCTGTTGCCCCTACATCGTACAACGACGTCCTTGCTGCAGCACGACGCATGGAGCGCGTCACCAAGAGAGAGTCAAGTCTGAAGAGGCCATTTACCTCAGTACCATCCAAGGCAGCACAAAAGAATTCTGCAAAGCGACTCCAGAGGAATATACCGCAGAGAGCAGCACAAAGAACCCTACCTACTTGTCATTTCTGCGGCAAGTTGGGTCATATTGAAAAGGAGTGCAGACGTAAATTGGAACTGTGCCTGGTTTGCAGCTCCAACCAGCATTTGTCCAGAGACTGCACAGAACGCCGAGAGGGAGCATCACGACTAGTTCTACCTGCACCAAGGCCAGATTATCCAGCAGTGGGAGCACAGTAGACGGGAGTTGGAGGAGTCAGACCACCAGCTCCAGGAGGATTTCAGCCAAGACCTCCATTGCCACCTCAAGCAGCTCTATTCCAACAGGCTCGTCAACAGAGAGGTCCAGCTCAGGGACGAGGTCAGGCTTTTGCATTGGCTGTTCAGGAAGAAGCTATTGCTGGAGAAGTTATAGCAGGTACTATTTTAGTAGCTTTATTACCTGCTGTAGCTTTATTTGATTCTGGGGCATCACACTCATTTATAGCTGCTAGCTTCGTAGCCACCAATAGAGTAGCTACTGCACCCCTTCCGAAGACTAAGAGAATTCTTACGGGAGGTGGAATCATGCCTGTTAGTGATATCTGTAGATCATGTTCAGTAGTAGTCTGTGGAAGAGAGATGCGAGCCCAATTTCTAATCTTTTCTATGCCTGACTATGATGTGGTACTTGGTATGGACTGGTTAAGTCAGTATCATGCTACTCTTGATTGTCGGCTTGGAAAAGTTATATTCAGACCACCTGGACACTCAGAGTTTGAATTTCTTCGAGGAGCTGTAGAACAAGGTGTTCAGCCAACTCTTAGGGCATTATCTGTAGAAGGGGAGTCAGAATACCCAAGAGTTATATCAGAGTTTGTGGATGTATTTCCCGATGATCTTCCAGGTCTACCACCTGATCGGGAAATATAATTCACAATAGACTTAACTCCAGGAGCCGAGCCTATCACTTCAACAGTTTATAGACTAGCACCTAAGGAGTTAGTAGAGTTGAAGAAGCAAGTTGATGAACTTCTGGAGAAGGGTTTCATTCGGCCCAGTGTTTCACCTTGGGGAGCACCTATACTTTTTGTACCAAAAAAGGATGGAACAGTTCGCCTGTGCATTGATTACAGGGCGTTAAACGCTGTGACCATTAAGAACCGGTATCCCTTGCCACGCATTGATGACTTATTTGATCAATTGAGTGGAGCTAGGATATTTTCGAAGATTGATCTTAGATCCGGTTATCACCAGATTAGGGTGAGGAAGGAAGATATCCCGAAGATAGCCTTCAGGACCAAGTATGGACACTATGAGTTCTTAGTAATACCGTTTGGTTTAACCAACGTGCCTGCTGTGTTCATGAGCTTGATGAACCGAGTCTTCCATCAATACTTGGATAAATTTGTGGTTGTATTTATTGATGACATTCTGGTATATTCCAAAAGCCACGAAGAGCACGAGGAGCATCTCAGAATCGTGCTAGAGACGTTGAGGCAGAAGAAGCTTTATGCTAAGCTCAGTAAATGTGAGTTTTGCATGGATAAGGTGCCATTCTTAGGGCATATTATCTCAGGAGAAGGACTGTCAGTTGATCCAGAGAAGGTTGCTGTTATTGAGACTTGGCCTACACCGACATCAGTTGCTGAGGTGAGGAGTTTTCTAGGACTTGCTGGATATTACAGAAGGTTCGTAAAAAATTTCTCAAGGATTGCGGAGCCAATGACGAAGTTGACACGGAAAGATCAAGACTTTGCATGGACAGAAGAATGTCAGATGGCCTTTAAAGAATTGAAGAAGCGTCTAACAACAGCACCAGTCTTGACTCTTCCTTCAGGGTCAGGTGGTTTTGTTGTTTATAGAGATGCGTCAGGTAGTGGCCTGGGATGTGTTTTGATGCAACACGGCAAAGTTATTGCTTATGCATCAAGACAGTTGAAGGTCTATGAGAAGAATTATCCAACGCATGATCTGGAGCTAGCTGCTGTAATATTTGTACTAAAGATTTGGAGGCATTATCTTTATGGAGAGAAGGTGGAAATCTTCACTGACCATAAAAGTCTGAAGTATGTATATACTCAGAAGGAGCTTAACATGAGGCAAAGACGCTGGCTTGAGTTGATGGTGGACTTTGATATAGATCTGCAGTACCACCCAGGGAAGGCAAATGTAGTAGCAGACGCACTCAGCAGGAAGCCTACAGCTTATTACTTGACGGTGTAGCCTGAGCTATTGAAAGATCTACAGGAGCTTCAGATAAAGGTTATTCTACCAAGACAGAGTGGCTTGCTGGCTAATCTGGAAGTGAAGTCATCGCTCGTGGAAAGGATTAAAGAAGCTCTGCCTACTGATGCAAGATTTCGAAGACTCAAAGAGAAGACAGAAGCAGGATTGCAGACGGGACTTCGCATACATGAGGATGGAACATTAAGGTGTGGAGAACGTCTATATGTTCCAAATGGAGAACTGAGACAGGAGTTAATGACTGAAGCACATAGCTCCATATACTCTATTCATCCAGGAGGAACAAAGATGTATCAAGATCTAAGGCAGTACTATTGGTGGCATGGAATGAAGAGAGAGATTGCTAGATTTGTAGCTAAATGCTTAGTCTGCCAACAAGTGAAAGCCGAGCATCAGAGGACTGCAGGAATATTGCAGCCGCTTCCCATACCTGAATAGAAGTGGGAACATATCACCATGGACTTCGTCACAGGATTCCCAAGGAGCCCCAGTGGAAAAGATGTGGTATAGGTTATCGTGGATCGACTCACTAAATCGGCACACTTTTTGCCATTTAGAGTTGGACAGTCCACAGAGATACTAGCCGACATGTATATGCGACAAATAGTAAGATTACATGGAGTGCCGGTTAGTATTGTATCAGATCGAGATTCGAGATTTACCTCTCATTTCTGGCGAAGCATGCAAGAGAGTCTTGGCACCAGACTAAAATTCAGCACTGCCTACCATCCCCAGACAGACGGTCAATCAGAACGTACAATCCAGATCTTAGAAGATATGCTGCGATCCTGTATGTTAGATTTTGGAGGGTCTTGGGAAGATCATTTATATTTGGTAGAGTTCTCATATAACAACAGTTACCAGGCAAGCATCAAGATGGCACCTTTTGAGGTATTATACGGTAGGAAGTGCAGATCACCGATATGCTGGAGTGACGTCGGAGAGCGTCAAATATTGGGGCCAGAGTTAGTAATGCAAACAGTGGAGAAGGTGAAGCAAATCCAGAATCATCTTCGTGCAGCTCAGGACAGACAGAAGCATTGGGCTGATACACACCGACGTCCCCTGGAGTTCAAGGAAGGAGAACATGTATTCCTGAGGATTTCATCTACTCGAGGAACCATTCGCTTTGGGAGCAGAGGTAAATTGAGTCCAAGGTACATTGGGCCCTTTGATATTCTGGAGCGCATTGGTGAGGTGGCCTATCGTCTCGCATTACCTCCATCTTTAGAGGGAGTGCATGATGTGTTCCATGTCTCACAGTTAAGAAGGTATGTGACTGACCCAAGTCACATAGTGGATCATTCTGAGATCGCCGTAGGTCCAAGCCTGAGATATGAAGAACAACTGGTGGGTATACTCGGAACCAGTGAGAAGACACTGCGAGGGCATACAATTAAACTGGTTCGTGTGGCATGGAAGCAACACTCTCCTGGTGAATCAACTTGGGAGAGAGAAGATATCATGCGCCAGAAATACCCCCACTTATTCGAGGATGCAGGTATATCTTAAGAAAATTTTTGTAATTCCTGTAGTTCTGTTCCATTAGTAGTTTAATCTTTAAATTGCGAGGACGCAATTTTCTTAAGGGGGTAGATTGTAATCACCTGAAAATTTTAAGAATTTTTAAATTTAATTTTCTGGAATTTAATTAGCATTTTCTGTAATTCTAAACTAAGGTAGACTGATTAAAATAATTTTTTTAAAGATATTAAATAATATTAAAATGTAATAAAAATTATATTTTCTAGTGTAAAATTAAAAACCGGGCATGGGTATTTTTCCGGGAATTTATTGGATTCCGGATGAATTTTTAAAGCATTAAAAACTATTGTTAAAATTAACTGATTAATTAAACTAAATTAAAAAACCAAACCAACCCAGTGATTAAACCGGACCGGCCGGTCTGACCAACCCGGACTGCTCAGGCTAGCGGGTCAGATTCGGGTCAGACCCGACCCGCCAGCAACCGGCCCGACCCGAACTGTGTAAATCCCTAACCCCCTAACAGTTCGAATTCCTCCGGCAGCCGTTACCGCCGCCGGCGATGCACTATCTTCGGCTCCCTCAACCGCCGACGCCACCGTTCCCCTCCCCTGGAACGGGCGACCCGTCCTCTTCCCCTTCCGGCGAACCTCCGTCGGTTTCCCTTCCCTTAGAGCCCTATATAAACCGAGACTACCCGCCGGAAAACCCCCTTCGATATCTCCTTCTCCGGTGATCCCGACGCCCGATCTCCCCTGTTCAGCCTTCCAGTCTCCTGGAGCCGACTGACCGGAACCCTCCACCTTACTCCAGCGACTACCCACCGGACCCAGACTCAGTCGAACCCGACCCTAGTTCCCTCCTCCGTCCAGGTGACGTCCGGCCACCCACAGCGCCGGAACAGACCGCCCAGACGGTCGACGACCACCCCACGGCTGCCAGCGAGCTACCAGCGACTCGAACACGTCGCAGAACCCAGACCTAGCCGGGATACAGCTTGGACACGGATCCAGGACACAGCCCTAGTTTAGACGCGTGTTGGACACGATTCGTACTTGGTTTTCAGGCCTTGATCAGGTACCCATAACTTTTGACTCGTAGCTGTGTTTTATGTTTCGTAAATTGCATCACGAAGCCTGTATGACCCTCTCGGTGCCCGGATGAACCGCTCGGGGCATCGCGACCTGTGGTGATCGCGAACCGCGATCCAAAAACAGGAAAAACTAAGCCCTGTTTTACCCCAGAATCGGGTATGCCCCGTCAAACGGGATGACTTGGTCACGTGCAGTCTTCACCGATACGTGCGGGTCGTTGATACGGACGTGCGGGCTTTCGCAGAAGCCGATTCGGATGTGCGTGCACACCGAAATCAGTGCGTATCCGCGGACAACACCCCGTATCTGACTTTTCTGTATTTAGCTGTAAATTAGTGTATACACGTCGGATCGAGATAAAACTTACACCATCGGACTCGTAACAATACGTTGGTCCTGTGGGTCAAGTTTGGTTCGATTCTGAGAATGTTGGAAAAATTGCGTGTCGTGGGCCCCACAGGCTTTACTTGACGGGCAATTTTGAGAACGGCTCATCGGAATCCAATTCTGGAAGTTTCATTGGGTTCGTATCAACGTTCCTGACTTGTTGACACTAAGTTGGACTGATTTGGAGACCTTTGACCCTGACTCAGTTTTCGGTGCAAAGCGGCCCACATATGGACCCGCTTTGGCCCAGAAATGTCATTTTTGCCTTTGTGTCCAAACTGGACTTAAGGACAGGCGTTTCTAGCTATTTCCTATGTTCTGAGACTGTTGATAATATTCATTTCAGCTTTTGGAGGAGCATTTGCTGGACCCACTGATACAGGGACCGCTACTGGTATTCCAACCCCAGGCAAGTGTACCTTGCCATAAATTGCAGTTTATTAGTTTATTTTGTTCTCTTACTTTACTTTCTGTGACTATAGTACATGCTATAACCTAGGACCGTATAACATACTTAGTGTCCGATTACAGTCGGGTGCCAACCCCGTACGCGGAGTTGTGTATGTCGTTTATTGATGGACATTCGAAACCCTTTATATTCTCGTGCTTGTTTATCAAGTACATCATAACCTAGGACACTTGACACCTTATATTGACACAATCTTCCTGAGATATTCAAGGTGATTCTGTATAGGATACAGGATGGACATAGTTATTATATTCTTAAATTATGACTGTTGCATTAGCTCTGATCTCACGTGACATGGACATGAGACGTGTGGTTACATTGGGTGGGGAGAGACACACAGGCTACAAGCTGTTCCATATATATATACTTCTATTGTGAGGTTGTAGACTCTCGAGCAGAGCTAGACCACTACTAGATATTGCTGCTACCGGCTCCCCGACACAGAGCTTGTAGCAGTCTCAGCCTGAGTACTAGTGTTGCTCTCAGTTACATTTTCACATAGATGGTTATGTAGCTACCCTGTTTATTTCATTTTCTATTTCACTGCATCTATTCTTGGCTTGTATTATTTGTACCTTGCTATGTCCCCTGAGGACCTGGAATGGATGATGTCCCCAGGTTTAGCAGAAGAACATTATCCCGAGGTTTACGGGACAGGAGCTGAAGCTGTACCAGAAGCTGTCGCTGAAGGAGAACCTACCTCAGAAGCAGAGGTGATGGCTGAAGACTTTTCTTGAGTTTATATTATTTGTACTCATCAGATACTTTATTATGGACTCCTTTGTTCTGGTCTGATGAACCAGTGTTTAGACTTTTATCGGGTTGTTCCCCGACATATTCTGCTGTGACTGGACATTGATGTACTTTCCTTTATTTGCTGTTGTTCTTACTATTCTGTGTGTGGATGAGATTAGTTTTTGACTTATTGTTGTAGACCTATATTACAGCTTAAGTATTCCCGATGGATCCATTAAATTGGGTTGTTCATCGGTGTGTACTGCTGGCCAATGCCACGTGTCTAGTCCCTCGATATATTGAGACTGGGGCGTGACAGAGGTGTTAGCTGAAGACTTTTCCTGAGCATCTATGTTTCATGCTCAGTATTTACTTTATTCAGTCATTTATATTCTGGTCTGTTGAACCATTGTATTAGATTTTTATCGGGTTGTTCCCCGAAGTACTTTGTTGAGACTGGTTGATGATTTATATTCCTTATATTCTGTGGATCATATTTTATTCTTGTATGGATGAGATTAGTTATGCCATGTTGTCGTAGACTTTATCTTACAGCTTAAGTATGCCCTGATGGATCCATTAAATTAGGTTTGTCCATCGGTGCGTGCTGCTGGCCATTGCCACGTGTCTAGTCCCTCAGTACTTTGGGACTGGGGCGTGACAATAGCCGAGGAGAAGGATGAGCTGGAGGAATATATATTCGCCAATGTCAACATCCCTTCCTCTGAAGATGTAATCCTGCCGGTAGAGATACCTTATTTTCTTAATAAAGGACTATCTTTGAACTATTCAAAGCGTATGCATATAAGTACACTCAACTCCCTGGAGTACAGTCCGGGCCTTCATTTGCACACACTAGTAACTACTAGCTGCACCGTGCACCGGCTTCGCTCTAGTCAGGATTCTTATTTCTTAGTCCCATCTAGAAAGAAGGGATATAAGATCATCATCTTCGACAGGGTGGAATACCCCCGGTCATTCATCCCAAAGGAAGTAGAACCAGAATCCGAGGTAGGCAGAATGCCACTCTACCAATACAGCTCACAAGCCCTACATCTTATCCAAAAGATGGGATAAAACCTGGAGGTCACTGAAGGATTAAACTACGACAAAGGCCAAAGGTCGCCTTTACGACTTCCCTCTCCTGCGGGCAAGCCCAAGGATTACTATCATAAGACTAAGCATGGATTAGGATATGTAACGCCTCCTACAATCCCCGAGGGCTTGGATAAAGAAGATGAAGAATGCTCGCACTCTTTGGAATCGTCAGCCTATGACTCTGACGTTATCATCGGGAACATATTCAGACAAACTCTGTCCTCCAACATGGTGTCTACCGACCATGAGGAAGACAACAAGGATCCACCCGAGCTCTTTGAGATGGAACCTTGGACCCAACAATTGGATTCATAATAGGAGATACGATTTGAGCAGCGAGAACATCCTACCGAGGACGAAGTTGTTCAAGTCGATCTAGGTGACGAGACCTCCCCAAAGCCTATGTTCGTCAGCAAAAGTCTGCCTGACGAGGACCAAAAATTCCTATTACAACTCGTCAGGGAATACATCAATGTATTTTCTTGGAGTAACGAAGGCATGCCAGGATTGGACCCCTAAATCGCGGTCTAGAAACTCAACATTCGGCCAAACGTGTAAACCCCCTAACCTATAGATTTAGCTATTTTAATTTAATATAATATTTAGAATTAATATTTTTATTATTAATTAGGATTAAGTAAACAAAAGTATCCTTTAAAAATATTTTCCATAGTTTTAATTTTTAGAAGCACAACCTTAGCCATTATCTCCAAACAAATTTTATATGCATGATCTAGACGAGCCCACCTTAATTTATGATTATCATATCCCACTCAAACACATATCCTTGTACTCTATTTTTAATATAAATCATTCGGGTCAAAAACTTAATTTCTAGCACCAACAGTGCAACCGTTGACCATTCCAATTTAAATTGGAGATCCAATTTCGACCAATTCTTTTGACCTAATGCATGATCATGATCTAAACTAGGTTTAAGACACACATGATACTTGTGTCCCACTATATTAAACTTTTATGTTCTACCTACCCTCAATAGTCACAAATGATCAATTTTCTAGTGAATCGGACCAACCTAGTCAAAATAAACAACAACGACCCGAACATGACCCAACTAGAAGTAGTTGGACTTAACCTAGGTTGACTAAGCTAGTTTTGACCATCCATATTAAATATTATTTCTGTTTTGGACATCCATGGGTTTATAAAATCATTAGGGTGGAATGTGAAAGGGAAGGGGATATAACTTATGACCTTTTCTTACCCCATTGGTAACTCCAAGCCCTTCCCCTCCCCCACTAGGCTGTCCATAACCCCCCTGTCTTCCCCTCCCCCATTCAAACCACCTGAATCAAACTTCTTCCTAGCTCTCTTCCTCATATTTTATCTTCACAAACCATCTCCAAATTCCTTCTCTATCTCCCTCCACTCCTCCATCTATCCAACCCTACCCAGGTTGAATCTGAATTCAACAACACCCCCACCAATCTGGCCCTATCTTCCTCCACAGTAAATATCTTTCTTTCGAATTTTGCATGCTTTTTTTTCTCCCTGTCTTTATCACTTTCTCTTCACAAACTTTCCATCAAAATTCATTCTAAGTTCCTCAAAACAGTCTTCCATCAGAGGTGTCCAGGCTGAATTCGAATTCAGTGTATCCTCTTCCCAGGATATTCCACCACCTCCATAGCCTCCAAACCACTACCACAGCATCTAAATATCCTTATCCTACCTTTTCTTAACAAGTTTTATTTATAACTCAGCACCTAAATTATCCCACAACTCCCCCAAACACCCCATACAAAATGAAGATACCCTGCTGAACTTGCCAGCAATAGCACCATTTTGACACCTTATTGTCACCACTTCCAGCACCAAAACCCCTTCAATAACTACCCTATCTTCATCCTCTACCTCTACCATAATCTTTTTAATCCCCATAGTACTTGGAGAAATGTTTTGAAGCCCCGGACAGCAGCCACGAGACGAAGTATCCAAATCTGGACAGATTTGTACAAGCAGTGCTCAACCCTCTTTTGCCTTCCCATTTCACTTTGGTAAGATCTCCAACTCCTTCTACTCAACCCTTTCTACATTTAATTCATATCCTTATTAAATTTACCAACTTTATATTCATATTTTTTTATGATATTACACCAAGAACACTTATTATTTCTCATGTATAGACTTGAATGTTATTTATGCACTTGTTGTCCTATTCACTTTGCCATGATCTAAAATCCAAGAAACTACTTGCAAAACATAATTTTTACTCTAATTTTCACTAAATTTTAGAATATATAAGTTTTGTTTAGGGTGTTATATATAAATAAATGCATTATTGAGACATGATTAAATGTTGTCCAACTAGTAGTCCACATTGCCTAGATATTGTGATAGCTAGTTTTATTGTTTATAAACACTATGTTGGAATGTAGAAGATGCCATGCTAAGGTGGAATGTAGAAGATGCCATGCTAAGGTTGTTCACTAGTTTTAGTAGTGTTTGCACACATTTTTCATGACAAATACAAGTTAGAAATGAGGTATATGCCATAATCTTATTATAAATTCAGATTTGACTTGTCAATGTATACTTGATATTTTGTAGTAGAACGAGAGTTGTATATAGTTGGATGAATGAATATACTTGAGAAATACAGTATGTGATTATTTGTGATGAACCTAACTTGACCTATTGTTAATTCTCATTTGCATGTTTTAATAGACAAAACTAACCCTAGGTTGGTTAACATAGTTTGACACTTAGTGAATACCAAGGTTGATAATATGTTGTATATGGAAATCTAGTGTGAGAACACCTAGTACCTACATGAATCTTTATTATAACTATGTTTATAAGGCTTGATGATGTTATGTGACTAGTAGGCTTGGTGTTTACACACTTTCTTGGTTCTTGACTAGTGAATCTTAGCCAACCTACTTTGTTAGAACCCCTAATTATTTTAGAGTCTAAATAACTGATGGCATTGTATAAGTTGTATTCTTGATTAATTTAGACCCTATTTTCTAATGATTAATGACGTAGAGTAGTTGTAATCTTGTGCATGCTTAGTGAACCATGTCATAGTGACTAATTTTATGATATTATATATTTAGGCTCTTGGGATCATACGAGCGTGGATTCGAGAGCAGGTTCTTTGTATTATCAGCTTGGAGTTCCAGGCAAGTGTACCTTGCCAACTTGCAGTAAATCATGGTTATATTATCGACTTGTTTTTTATTTTATATATTCTTATGATGTGCCTACTCAACCTAGGACCGTGAGACGTTGCTTAGCATTCGAACAAGATTCGGATGTCGACGTCGTACGCGGAGTCGTGTAATATCACTTAGAGAGTTGATACCATGATTCTATATATTTTCGTGCTTGCTTTACCAAGTACTTTATACCATAGGACACTTGACACTATTCATGTGATAGAATCTTTTCTGAGTTATTCATTGTGATTCTGTATAAGCTTACATGATTCGTGACATGAGACTTGCATATACATAGATATCATTATGACTCGTTGTACTAGTTAGAGGTCATGATCTTGCGTGTTATGGACATGAGATATTATGGACATAAGACGTATGATTACATTGGGTGGGGAGAGACACACAGGCTACAGGCTGATTACATATATATATACTTTATATTTGAGGTGCTTTAGTCTCTATATCAGAGCTTGGCCCATTATGTGATATTCTTGCTGCTACGGGCTCCCCGACACAGAGCTTGTAGTGGTTTCAGCCTGAGTACTAGTGATGATCTCACTTGTATTTCACTTAGATGGTTACATTAGTTTACCCTTGAGTATGTGGCATTATACTGTTTTACTTTGGCATATTGTTTCTTGTATCTTGTTACGTCCCTCTGAGGACCTGGTCCCTTGCCAGTTTTGTAGCATAGACTGTTGTAGAGCTTGCCTGGAGTTGCTGATGTGTGTTGCTTCGTCTTGCAGGCATTGGTGCCAGGTACTTATATCATTTCTATCGGAGTTATAATTATTTATTCTTATTGTCTATTCATTTGTTGATGTAGCCTAGTTTTATAGACTCATATTCCTTTCTCGAGTCTATTCGAGCTTATGTGTTACTGGCGGCTGACTTTAGCACATATAGTTTATTATTGATATTTTGTTCTTTATGTGGATTGAGACATAGAGATTTTATTATTTATTTACCCTTATTATACAGCTTATACGTATTCGAGTCAGACCAGAGTCTGGTCGAATGTGTAGTTGGCATATTACGTATTCCTACTCCTACGTAACTTGGGACTGGGACGTTACATGTTTTTGTGGTGGCCCATGTAAGTCTTGATTAAATTGTTTCGGTTACTTTTCAGTACCGAGCGAGCCTGTAATCAGAATTAATAATATTAGTATCTCAATCCAGAACTGATTTGAAAATACCTTAGCATTTGATTATCGCCCTTGGACTTCATAATTGTACTCTTTTATTCCCCTCGATATCCTTATTATTGTTTATCATCTCTCCCTATTTCAGAGAGATGAATGTTCGTGCGTGGTGTTTCCTCTAGAAGCAGATCCTTGTCAAGGCAGAAGAAGCTATGCTGGATATAAATTTTTGAGAAGATTGTTACCCTTAGTAGGATAGGTAGATAGGTTATTCTTATATGCTAGAGATAGTATATATTGTTAGCAAGAGAATTGAATACAATATCAGAGGCCTAGAACTAATAAAACCTTACCCTTGCTTAAGGTAGCCGTAATTTGGAAGTATTAGAAGTTAGAAAGATTGTTTGGAATACTTTATGGAATACATAGCTAGATGCTAGGGATCAGATGTGGCTCATGATGGTGATACAAGAAATTATATTACGACCTTAAGAAATTGGAACTTTACGTAGCAGGCCATAGTGGTTAAATCTCTAGTTGTCTTGTGACTTTTAGTATCAAAACAAGATCTTATGACCCCCTTAAATTATTGATGACTATAGGTCTGGACTAAGTCTGGACTAAATAGATAGGTAGATTGCTAGACCTAATATTTGAGTAATTAGATAACTCGAGTACTAAAGTATAGCTTTCAAAATCAAATAAGATATATTTGATTAATTTGGTTGTCAGTGTTAATTGAACAAGTGAGTACCACCCGTAGATAAGATAGTATCTGTGATAGAGCAAATAGGTTGAAGGATGGGAGTTTTATGGTATAGTCATGAGTTAGATATAGTGAATTACTTAAAATAGATGACAAGCTATAACAAGATGGTAACTATATAGTTTGGATGAAGGGTATACATGGAATGAATAAGGAGAAAATCTTAGCTTTAAGGTGAAGAAGATAGAATGGTAACAAGAAGAGTCACGAGGAGTACATGATCTTGAGCATTTTAAATTAAGAGAAAGATCTTGGAAGGACTGAAGATTTATCACTCGACAATTGCCTAGAAGATCTATACTACGAAGCAGAAAGTACTGGGTCATGATTGACGAAGCTTATAATTGAAAACAAGATTAACATACTAAAATGATATGAAGGTGAGTAGAAAATAAATGATAAGGGAAATATATTATGGTCGCATAATCCAAAGAGAAGGGATTGTGGTATGGACTTGAGGAATAATAATTTTAGCATTTATGAATTGTAATGCTTTTAGAATTTTAAGAATTTAGTGCGAGTAAAAAATGTTGATTAGTCTCGAAGTGATACAAATTTTAACAACTTAAATACAGGTTTAGAATCACATACTGACTTGTTGGTCATTCTGTAGAGGATTGTCACAAGACCCTTAGATTATAGATTTACATATGGTAGGAAAGTGTAAATGGAAGATAGAAGTCTTATAGGAATGATAGCTGAATATTGTGGGTTTACACATAAACTTATTAGGGCCAGGGATTTAGATTTTTGACAAATAGGGTATGAGCTTGCTGGACCTATCCTCAGTAGTAGGTGATGAGAACCTATTTCTAATTTACCATAGCCGATAAATTTTTGAATTTTAGAAATCTTATTCTTTTTATTGTATTAATTATATTTTTATCTAGGGTATTTATAATAATTAAATTGTTATTTATTACATAATTATATATATATATATATATATATATATATATATATATATATATATATATATATATATATATATATATTTGTACTACATATTTGAATATAGGCTTATGTCGTATTTCATTATATGTATGTCTCCTAGGAATCGTTGAGTTGAGCTTCTAGACTATGTATGACTAACTGACTAGATTAGACTTATTGTTGCTAAGAGCAATTATAAGAAGTTAGGTTAGAGGATTTCATTGGGGATATTATAGGTTGATGAAGTTGTACCAAGAAAAGAATGAAGAAATAATAACAGTCTTAGCTGTAGGATAAAGGATTTAGATACTACATAGGTAGCCTTGAAGATTTTGTGCTTGTAAGATTTTAGTGCCTAACCTATGCACTCCTTTAAGAGTTACGGTATGACATCATTTTCCATGTAGATATTGAAAGATTCAAACTGAGTTTGTGTTGCGGCATCCTTGTGTAACCTAGGCCTATAGGTGGTAAATTTTTCTAGATGACGATTAGCATGATAACAATAATGAGATAGTACATGGTGGTGAGAATATATTTTAAGGACCAACAGCCTTAGAAGATTAGACTGTATATATATGGAAGTTTAAGGTTTTTAGAATGGATATGAGTAAGTACCAAGATGTGTTTATATATTTAGAGATATGATGAGCTGTGGTTGGAGAGATTGATTTTGAATTTCGAGGACAATTTTTTTCTAAGGTGGATAGAATGTAAACCCCCTCACCCAGAGATTTAGCTATTTTAATTTAATATAATATTTAGAATTATTATTTTTATTATTAATTAGGATTAAGTAAACAAAATTATCCTTTAAAAATATTTTTCGTAGCTTTAATTTTTAGGAGCACAACATTAGCCAATATCTCCAAACAAATTTTATATGCATGATTTAGACGAGCACACCTTAATTTATGATTATCATATCCCGTTCAAACACATATCCTTCTGCTCTATTTTTAATGTAAATTATTCAGGTCAAAAACTTAATTTCTAGCACCTATAGTGCAACCGTTGACCATTCCAATTTAAATTGGAGATCCAATTTCGACCAATTCTTTCGACCTAATGCATGATCAAGATCTAAACTAGGTCTAAGATACACATGATATATGTGTTCCACTCTATTGAACCTCTATGTGCTACCTACCCTCAATAGTCACAAATGATTAATTTTCTAGTGAATCAGACCAACCTAGTCAAACTAAACCGCAACACCCCGAACCTAACCCAACTAGAAGTAGTTGGACTTAACCTAGGTTGACTAAGCTAGGTTTGACCATCTATATTAAATATTATTTCAGTTTTGGACAGCCATGGGTTTATTAAATTATTAGGGTGGAATGTGAACGGGAAGGGGTTAGTGACCTTTCCTTACCCCATTGGTAACTCCAAACCCTTCCCCTCCCCACTAGGTTGTCCATAGCCCCCCTCTCTTCACCTCCTCCATTCGAACCACCTGAAGAAAACTTCTTCCTAACTCTCTTTCTCACATTTTATCTTCACAAACCATCTCCAAACTCCTTCTCTATCTCCCTCCACACCTCAATCTATCCAACCCTACCCAGGCTGAAACTGAATTCAGTAACACCCCCACCAATTTGGCCCTATCTCCCTCCACAGAGAGTATATTTCTCTCAAATTTTGTATGATTGTTTCTCTCCATTTCCTTATCACTTTCTCTTTACAAACCTTCCATCAAAATTCAATATAAGTTCCTCAAAATAGCCATCCATCAGAGGTGTCCAGGCTAAATCCGAATTTAGTGTATCCTCTTCTCAGGCTACTCCACCACCTCCATAGCCTCCAAAACACCACCACAGCATCCAAATATCCTTCTCCTATATCTCTTTAACAAGTTTTATTTATAACTCAGAACCTAAATCATCCCACAACTCCCCTAAATATTCCCAACAAAATGAAGACACCCTGCTGAACCCGCCAGCAATAGCACGACTTTAACACCTTGTTGTCACCACTTCCAGCATCAAAAACCCTTCAAAAACCACCCTATCTTCATCCTTTACCTCTCCCCTAATCTCTCTAAGCCTCAAAGTACTTGGAGAAATATTTTGAAGCCCCGGACAGCAGCTACGAGACGAAGTATCCAAATCTGGACAGATTTGTGCAAGCAATGCATAACCCTCTTTGCCTTCCAATTTCACTTTGGTAAGAGCTCCAATTCCTCCTACTCAACCATTTCTATATGTAATTCATATCCCTATTAAATTTCACCAACTTTTAATTCATATTTTTTTTATGATATTACACCAAGAACACTTATTATTTCTCATGTCTAGACTTGAATGTTATTTATGCACTTATTGTCCTATTCACTTTGCCATGATCTAAAACCCAAGAAACCACTTATAAAATATAATTTTTACTCTAATTGTCACTAAATTTCAGAATATATAAGTTTTGTTTAGGGTTTTATATATAAATAAATGCATGGTTGAGACATGATTAAATGTTGTGCAACTAGTAGTACACTTTGCCTAGGTTTTGTGATAGCTAGTTTTATGTTTATAAATACTATGTTGGAATGTAGAAGATGCCATGATAAGGTTGTTGACTAGTTGTAGTAGTGTTTACACACGTTTCATGACAAATACAAGTTATAAATGAGGTATATGCCATAATTTTATTATAAATTCATATTTGACTTGTCTATGTATACTTGACATTTTGTAGTAGAACGAGAGTTGTATATAGTTGGATGAATGGATATACTTGAGAAATACAGTATGTGATTGTTTGTGATGACCCTAACTTGAACTATTATTAATGCTCATGTGC